>CM061561.1:279876234-279886234 GCA_030864225.1 Capsicum baccatum var. pendulum | reverse complement strand
TGCACCAATTTTATTTGTGCGTAAAAAGGATGGCACATTGAGGTTGTGTATTGACTACCGACACCTGAATAGGGTGACAATTAAGAATAAATATCCCCTCCCCAGAATTGATGACTTGTTTGATTAGTTACAGGGTGCCAAATACTTTTCAAAGATCAATTTGAGATCAGGTTATCATCAGGTGAGAGTGCAGGAAAAAGATATACCTAAGACAGCTTTCCGAACCAGATATGGTCACTTTGAATTTCTTGTTATGTCGTTTGGGCTAACGAATGCACCAGCAGTTTTTATGGATTTGATGAATAGGGTATTCAAGCCTTTCCTGGATGTGTTCGTGATAGTATTTATAGATGATATTCTAGTGTATTCAAGGTCAAAAAAGGACCACGCAAATCATTTACGACTAGTACTACAAGTTCTCCATGATCGCCGGTTGTATGCTAAGTTTTCCAAATGTGAATTTTGGTTAAAATCAGTGGCATTTTTGGGCCATATTGTATCGGATGAAGGAATAAGGGTGGATTCACAAAAGATAGAGGCTGTGAAAGATTGGCCAAGGCCAACGACACCTACAGAAGTTCGAAGCTTCCTTGGATTGGCAGGTTATTACAGAAGGTTTGTTGAAGGTTTTTCTTCTATGTCTGCACCTCTTACTAAGCTAACTCACAAGGAAACCAAATTCCAATGGAATGATGCATGTGAAAGGAGCTTTCAAGAGTTGAAAAGCAGGCTAACCTCAGCACCTGGGCTAGTGCTTCCAGAAGGCTCAGAGGGATATGCAGTGTATTGTGATGCTTCCGGAGTTGGTTTGGGGTGTGTACTAACACAACATGGTAAGGTGATTGCTTATGCCTCGAGACAATTGAGACCACACGAGAAAAACTACCCAACACATGATCTTGAGCTAGCAGCAGTTGTATTTTCTTTAAAGATATGGCGCCACTATTTGTATGGGGTGCACGTGGACATATATACAGATCATAAGAGTTTACAGTATATTTTCAAGCAGAAAGATCTAAATTTGAGGCAGCGGAGGTGGCTAGAGTTAATAAAGGATTATGATATTGATATATTATACCATCCAGGGAAAGCAAATGTGGTGGCTGATGCTCTAAGTCGTAAGACACTCATGGGTACCAGTGATCAGAAAGGGGTAAAGCAAGGAATGGCTAAGGATCTGCGTCAACTAGCCAATCTGGGTGTTCGTCTACTCGAAACTCCAAGAAAGGAAATTATTGTACATAATGCTACCGATCCTTCATTGATAAGGGAAGTGAAAGAAAAACAGTATTATGATCCTATTCTACAATGCCTTAAGGAGAAAGTAATTCAAGGTATAATGAAGGAGTTTAGGATTACACAAGATGGAGTACTTTATTGCCAAAATAGATTGTGTGTTCCTGATGTTAACAGACTCAGAAGGAGAATAATGGAAGAAGCCCATCATTCAAGATATTCCATCCACCCAGGATCTACTAAGATGTATCATGACCTAAAGGGAGTGTTTTGGTGGGGAGGCATGAAAAAGGACCTTGCAGAGTTTGTGGCTCAATGTCCTACTTGTCAACAAGTCAAAGTAGAGCACCAAAAGCCAGGTGGTTACATGCAATGTATAGAGATTCCAACTTGGAAGTGGGATATGACTAATATGGATTTTGTAACTGGTTTGCCTCGTTCAGTTAATAAGTTTGACTCCATATGGGTGATAGTTTATAGACTCACGAAGTCAGCGCACTTCCTGCCAGTTAGAAGTGATTATACAGCTGAAGAATATGCCAAATTATACCTCAAAGAGATAGTTAGGCTACATGGGGTCCCACTCTCTATTATATCTGATCGAGGAGCTCAATTCACGACAAAATTTTGGAAGTCCTTTCAAAGGAGTTTAGGGACGCAAGTGAGTTTGAGTACAGCCTTCCATCCCCAAATAGACGGCCAAGCAGAGCGTACTATTCAAACACTTGAGGATATGTTGCGAACCTGTGCATTAGATTTTAAAGGTAGCTACGTAGAACACTTGCCCCTTATTGAATTTGCCTATAATAACAGCTACCATTCGAGCATCAAGATGGCGCCTTACGAAGCTTTGTATGGGAGGAAATGTAGGTCACCAATTGGTTGGTTCGAAGTGGGTGAAACCACCTTGCTCGGGCCAGATTTAGTCCAACAAGCCATGGAAAAAGTTAAGGTGATACAACAACGGCTAAAAACAGCCCAAAGTCGTCATAAATCATATGCAGATATGCGGAGAAGAGGGCTGGAATTCTCTATTGGAGATTGGGTATTTTTAAAGGTATCACCGATGAAAGGGGTTATGAGATTTGGTAAGAAAGGGAAACTAAGCCCACGTTACATAGGGCCATATAAGATTACTATGAGGGTCGGACAAGTTGCATATGAATTAGAGCTACCCCAGGAAATTTCAATGGTTCATCCAGTGTTTCATGTGTCAATGCTTCGAAAATGCATAGGTGACCCCTCTCGTATCACTCCTATAGAAGATGTACAGGTCACAGAGGATCTTACTTATGAAGAGGTACTGGTTGCTATTCTAGATCACCAAATTAAAAAGTTAAGGAACAAAGAAATGGCTTCAGTAAAGGTACTCTGGAGAAACAACCAAGTAGAAGAAATAACGTAGGAACCGGAGGAAGTAATGACATCCAAATACCCTCATCTATTTGAAGACAAGGAGGGACCAAAATATACAGAGGAGGAACATTAATAGGTATGTGTTTGAATACTAGTTATGTTATTAACAGTTGTGTGACCAGAAATTCAAACCTGCCTAGACTATACAGTTATGTTAACATTCGGGACGAATGTTCCTAAGGGGGGAGGATGTAACACCCCACATTTTACATGTACTAGTAATGTTCACATAAAATGACATACGACTTGATTTAATTACTACCAAATTTTTTTCTCAAGTGTTCAAGTGTTAGATTGGGGCACTATATGGAAGTCTATTTAGAGATTGTGGCCTTAAAAAGAGAAAATCATTGACGTGCTTATGGAACTTAGGAAGCTAGCAGGTGAGTCACCTGTGTGGTTGGCTTAAAAAAAATGTATATATACATGAGGGAGAATAATTCATTCATAAGTGAACTCACTTGAAGTCTAGACGTTAGTAAAAAGAAAGGGGAACGAAGACAAGGCTTAACGCCGAAACTTTCCAAGTCTTGTGACAAACGAAGCCCAAGTTAGGGAGGCTATTAAATCCAATGGTTTAGAATTATATTGGGCCAAGATGTTCAGCCCAAGATTTTTATATAATATGCCCAACTACATTCATTCACTACTAACAAAATTGGGCCCAAACAAAGTGCAAGAAAGATTAAGGAAAATGGGCCACTAAAGCCCATTGATTTAGAGATCCAAAAGGCCCAAGTGAAAGGGGAAAATTAGTCATTGAACAACTTGAGTTAATCCGTTGCAAATATCAGGAGAAAGTCGGTCTAAGGCCTCCTTAAAAAGGGACCAAAACCGAGCTCCTTAGGTTAACTAGTAGAAGACCAAAAATTTCAGCTTTTCTCTCTAAGTTTCTCTTGGCATTTCTTCACCTTGGGAGGCAACCAAAGGCTAATTTTTGAGTTCTTGAATTATACCTACACCTTGGGAGTTAAGGTATGTAAAAATAACCATATACTTGATATGAATTTTCCATGGAAAACAAGATAAGTTGGCTGGTGTACTGTGCAGGAATTTCTGGACAGCTTGTGTCCTGAAAGTTGTTGTTTGATTTTCTTGGCTTTGGAACGATTCTTACCCTGATTTTTGACTTTGATATGATATAAAGTTGAGTTTATTAATATGTTATAGTGTGTATATGGTTGCCAAGGTTGCTGGACTGTTTTGCTAGTTCTTTGGAAACAAGTATCCTTATATGATCTTATGTGCTTCCAAAATGGTATTGGACTGTTTTGATGAGGGGGCTGATGTTTCACGTTTCCCCCCTGTGTTTTGAGATATTTTGTGACTATGTTAAGGTTTATTTGATGTATATATATGTTGGGAGCATATGGTTCAAAGTTGGGACAAGTATGAATTGTTAACGACGAAATGTAGGGAGACGACGAGATGTTGTGCTTCTTAGTTGAGCGTTTTGTAAAATGGTTCTGTGTTGTAGTTATGGACTGTTGCCAGCATGTTATAGAGATGATATAGGCTGTGTACATCATGTATATGATAATGTGTACTGTTTGAAAACAGTTAGAATTGAGAAAGTCGGAATAACACCATTGAGTCGATGGTTATACGTTTGTTGCGAAAGTGTTGTGTTTTGTGAGATTGGGCTGTCCAGATGCATTGATTAGATGCTAATACTAGCTTTAAAACATGATATTGTAGATAAATAGTTGGAAGAAAAGAAGTCATTTCGAGGTAAAAACAAGTTGATATGTCGAGGTATGTAAGGCTATTCGATCTCTTATTATTTGGCATGGAATCCAAAGTCTTTATTGGCACATAGAGATCTTTACAAACTTCGATATAACCACTCCACTCTCTCACAGGTATTTGTGTGTCCAGCTTCGAGCATTGTCACTGCTGCATACATACATTGGATACCATGACATATGAGTCTTCTTTTTAGCTAAATAAAGTTCATACGTTCTTTATGTCCTACATGTTTCACTAATTGTATAACCCACTCTTTTCATTGTGATATGATGTTACATGGTCACATACTTGTCATTTGTCATGCTTATAGTCTTATAGCTCAAATGTTATGATCACCAAAGATTCATCTCAAAAGTAATAAGAAGATATATGTATATAGTTGTTTCTGTTGGGTGGTATCCCAGGGGTGAAAGAATCACCTAGCATGGGTCAATCCCAGTATTACAGGGGGTATCCCAGGGGTGAAAGGAAAGCCTAGCATGGGTCGATCCTGATATAGATTTACCACTGATCAGCTGGTCATTTGTATTACATGATGTGCACAGATTATACAAGTGATAAGAGTAAAGTAACATAATTGTTATAAGATGCATGACTCCACAATATTCATAAAGGTGGTCTTTTACCCTACAGCAGTGTATGGTTTCATTTGAGCTTTTATCTCATATATAGTACATGTTGCCTTACATATTCAGTACATTATTTCGTACTGACGTCCCTGTTGGGGGACCTGCATTCCATGCTGCAGGTGCAGAAGCTAATAAACCTCCCTAGTAAGAGTACAGGATATCAACTGCAGTCACTGAGCTCCAGGTTGCTTCGGGGCTTTGAGTCTTATCATATCTTTTTGCATTGTATAGTATCTTATCATGAGGCGGGGCCTGTCCCGACCCTTATAAGATAATGTTTCTTGTCTAGAGGCTTCGTAGACTATGTAAAGTATAGTATGGTCATGTATCGTATCGTAGACATTGTGGCTCCAACGGCCTAGTCATACAACATCTTTTGGCTTGCTAGTCCCATTTATCTTTTGAGGGCATGTTTAGTATAAAAGTAACTTATAATGTTCATAGGCAATGTATTGCTACAGGTTGGTTCTCACGAGCCTTACTGGCAACTGGTGCCAATCCGCCTTAATAGGATTTGGGGCGTGATAGTCTTGCTTTCGGTTCCATTGTACCTGAGACTAGAAATAGTGTTAGTGGTATCACAATCTCAATGGATACAATCTATACATAAACAGTAGGGGTACCACCCCACACTTAGTTTTGTTAACACAAATCAGTGAAGTGAAAGTTGTCGATTACTCAGATTTTGTCGACATACGTTTTAGGATTGTATTCAAACAAGAAAGTTAGCAATGCATCACTTACTTGCAGCCATTGGACTAATTTCATGGTAGATATAGCAACACTACTACATAGGGGTTACCACATGGAATAGTTATTCTTACAACAATCACAACCTCTTATGTCGGTAGGCACTATAAGTCTTATCCCGATGGCCGGGATAGTCTAACATGTAAGTATCCAAACAACAATCTTAAGCACTATTAATAGCCATAGTAATTCTGCAAATAGTATAACAATGCTATTAAAACCAATTTCAAGTCGGAAACAAGTCAAGATTTTCCTACGTACATGTTCACTCACATGATTTTGTATCAACAATCCAAACACATGAACATCACCAACAATCTTATATGATTTAGCAATTCATAATAGACATAGCAACGTAGTACTTACGAGAAATAAATAAAGAATAAGAGAGTAATTATTTGCTTGAAGCTTGTGGAGATGGTTTTGTGAATTGGAAGAGCAAAAGAAGAAAATTTTGAGAGGATTTGGATGTATATGCGGCGCCCTTAGGTCAATTTTTAGTGTGGTTATGTTGTAAAACTAAGTCCCCTTTATATAGGAAGAGAATGGGTCGGGTTTTGAACCTTTTACAATCGGTTTTGGAGACAAAAATACCACATATGCGGCCCACAATGCTCGGCATATCAATGACAAATGCGGCGCATTGTCTATAGCATAATGGGACATATGCGCCGCATAGTCTATGGCATTTGTAGACATATGCGCCGCATAGTCTATGGCATATGAGATACTGAGACCAAATGTCATAGCATAGGCGGCGCATAGTCAAAAGCATACCTAGGAATAGGCGGCGCATAGTGTATAGCACACTAGATTCCGAGACCTTAGGCTATAGGATAGGTTGTGCATCGTTCGTGGCCTAGTTTTACCAAGGCCTAGCCTTTCTCGATGCCTATTTTGGCGTGAGAAATGCTCATTCCATAGCCTTATGCATCACCATTCCTAACTTACCAACTTTACCATACAATGCGTCCAAATCGTCAATTGAAATCAATCTCCTCGTTGAATACTTCTTGCACCTATTTTTGCTCAAAACCAAACGAAAATGATTAGTACGATGGGTTGCCTCCCACCAAGCGCCTTAGTTTTGGTCGTGGCACAACTCTTATGTTTGGATTTTTCATTTAGCAAAACAAAACAAGTACTAGAATTAAAGGAAAAACGATAAACAATAAATGAAAAAATGATGGGTTGCCTCCCATCTAGCGCCTTATTTATTGTCGTGGCTCGACATAGTAATCTCGAGTACTTAGACTTCATCGAGATAAGTGATGGATCGTTTTCTGAAAGGATTTAGATGACAATGAGGCTTACCTGTGGGCATGCGATCTTTTTCGAGATGGCTCCTACGTTTCTCCGGAGAGTCACCAATTATATCATCAATAGTCCAACCCATAGCTCTCTTGTATCTCTTCAGAGCAGAGATGAGTGCCTCTACGTGCTGTTTACTTAAATTATCTGCACTCTCTGTAAGTATATTTCTACTTTCCAAGAACACATACCATAGATAATCGGGAAGCTCTTGCGATTCTAGCATTGGTGGCTCATCAAAGGGAGTCTTCGCTTTTGGCTGATTCTTGAGATCACAATCTGGTTGCTTAGGAGTATACGGCTCTGTTTCTGTTAGATCACCCATAAGTTCTTCATTGTCCTCATGCTCAACATTCAGTGGCGCAGCAGACAATGGCTTAACTGTAGGCTGTTTCTCTATAGATAATTCTTTCATATCCTCATGATGAACATCAGCTACAGATAACTCATTCATATCGCTGGGCTACTTCATTGCTTTGCATATATCGAACCGTACCACTTCGTCATTAATTCAAAAAAAAAGCTCATTATCTTTCATGTCAATAAGCACACTTTCAGTTGCAAGGAAGGGACGTCCCAAGATTATGGGAACTTCAGAATCCTCCTTACAATCCAAAATAACGAAGTCTGCAGGAAAGATGAATGAAGAAACTTTCACCAACACATTATTCAAAATACCCACAGGTCGTTTTACCGACCTATCAGCCATCACGGGCCTCATATTGGTTGGTGTCGGATCGCCTAGCCCCAACTTCTTGTAGATGGATAGTAGCATCAAATTGATGCTAGCACCTAGATCGCACAATGCCTTGGCAAAATCCAACGATCCAATTGTGCAACGAATAGTGAAAGCTCCAGGATGTTCCTTCTTTTGAACTAGCGACCTTGTAGTGATTGCACTACAATGATGAACATTATCCGCCAAGTCATAACTTGCTGCCCGCTTCTTTGTCAAGAGATCCTTCATAAATTTTGCATACCCAGGCATTTTTTCAAGTGCCTCCACTAATGAAACATTAATGGTCAACTGCTTTAACATATTCATAAATTTGTTGAACTTTGTATCATCCGCCACCTTCTTTAATCTTTGGGGAAAAGGTGGTGGTGGGTATGGAAGTGTTCCTTCCATGGTTTTCTTCTCCTCTTGCTTCCGTTTTTCCACTTTTTCAGGCTGCACAGTGCTGGATGTGGCGTTATTGACATCAAGAGTAGTAGCTGCGGCATCTTTTCCTTTTGCGTTGTCATCCATGTCCGCAACTTCGTCAATCACTTGCTTGCCTTTTGCTGAAGTTTCCAGCACCTTACCACTTCTGGTAGTGATGGCCATGCATGACCCATCATTCCTTGGGTTTTGCACAGTATCGCTAGGTAAAGTGCCGGCCTTTCTTTGGTTGAGTGCTGCTGAAAGTTGACTGAATTGCTGCTCTAGTTGTCTAATTGAAGTGGAATGTGAATCTACTAATTGTTTCATAGAGGACAAATCATTAATTACCTCCGTAACTCCTGCGCTCGTTGCTTCCACTCCTTTCAATAACTTAGCCATCATGTCTTCCATACTTCCAGAATTAGATATGGTGGTATCACGTCTACCAGGGGGAACGTACAAACCACTCTTTTCATTATTTTTCTTCCAACTACCTGGTTCTTTGCTTCCAGATTTATCATAATAGTTCCGACCTTGGTTTCCTTGGGCATTCCCTCGGAAACCCCCCTGATTGTTCAAGTAGTTGGCCTCCTCTTCCGAATCAGATTCGTCTCTTCCTTTTGACGCAATAGATTTCACTTTTTCAGTCTTCCCTAATAGATGCTTTGTAAGAAGATCCATTTGGGTTTTCATGTGCGCCATATCTTGATCATGTTCTTCTTCTCTTCTTCATTGGTCTGCAGTCATGACAATAGATAAAGTGGGGCTTGGTACCTCAGAATCCCTGGTATGCCAAGCTCTACTTTGTTTCGTCATACGATCTAGCATATTGCTTGCTTGACCAAAAGTGAGGTCCATGAAAGAACCTCCAGCTGCGTTGTCCACCACTGGTTTAGTTATTGAATTCCAGGCTCTATACAAGATCTCCATGAGTTGAACATTAGTCATGTGATGGTTTGGGCATCTCGCTAGCTTTGTCTTGAACCTCTCCCATGTTTCATGAAGAGCTTCAAAGGGAAACTGACGAAAGTTGCTGATTTCATCTCTCAATTGAGCCCTTTTGGATGGCGGAAACAATCTTTCTAGGAAAGCGTCTCTCAATTGCCTCCAATTTGTAATTGAATCAGGATTCAACCCATTCAACCATAGTGTTGCCTCCCCAGACAGAGACAATGGAAATAGACGTAATCGAATAGCATTCTGACCAACACCAGGATTGTCAAAGGACTTTCATGTAGAAATAAAGTTGATGAGATGCATATTCGGATCATCGACTGCTAGTCCACCAAATAATCCCTTGAGTTTCAATAACTGAATCATGGTGCTTGTGATGTTGAACTTGGCTCCGGGCACTATTGGTGGAAGAATAATAGCTCCGGTGGCACCAGGTCCATCCAGATCATCCTCATCATCATCAAAGGGAATTTGCATAGCTCGGCGATCAGGTCTCCATCACGCTTGACGATCTCTCCTCTGCATGGGTGCCGCCATCTCAGCAGTATGTCGTGGGTTTAGTAGCTCCTCATTGCCCAGATCCTCATCATCAGGATTTGTTGCACGGCCTGGGTTATCAATATTCTGTTGATGCACTTGAGCAGTTATCCTTTCAATTTCACGTTGTGCCTCCATTGATGCACTGAATAAACCTAAATAAAACAAAAAACAACAATTAAAAGTAAAAGTACGAGAATCTTTGACCAAAGGGTCTAGTAATTATCATGAACTTGATTGACACTCGTATTCCCCGGCAACGGCGCCAATTTTT
>CM061561.1:279866234-279871234 GCA_030864225.1 Capsicum baccatum var. pendulum | reverse complement strand
ATGCACTAAGAATATTTTCCTAATTTTTTTATATTTTTATAAATATTTTTTCTATTTTTGATTTATTTTTACATATTTTTTCAATTTTAATAAATGATATTTGTAAAAAAAAATATTTTCTCAACGAAAATTATCATTTACAAATTACGCGACCTTTTTGTGAGTGCACAGGCTCCGTCTCACATCAAAACGTGCAATTCGAGTCCGCATATGTCTGGTATGATTCTCTGGATAAATCATGTCTACTCCTGTCACTTGGGTTTTTTTTTAAGCATATATAAGGGGGGTAGAGGTGTTGAAGGCACTTCAAGGCGACTGTCGGTAGTTGGCATAGGGGCTCAGTGGACATGTCGGCGTGCAGCGTGGGCGCATGGCAGCATGCATGGCTAGTCCGTGCAAGGCGTTCGTGCCCATGTAGCAACGTCGGTCGCGCTTTATTGTTCGCTCGTGTCTGTTATCGGTGGCGTCGTCCACGACGGGGCTGCTGGCGCTAGACTTCGGACAAGGCAGTGCCTTCGTGCGAGCGGCGAGTACTGGATGCTGCTCTTGGGGCAAGCTCCAGGCGCTGCACGGATGCGGCCGAGCCCAATCCGCGGCGAGCGCCGGCGGCCGGCGTGGGCGGCGCCCGTTCATGAGCCTCGGCGTGCCTTCATCTCCTCTGCTCCCCCCAAGGGCGGGCTATCGTGTCAAGCGGGACTTGCTTCAGCCTTGCAACATCTGCATTGGCAGCAGCGCACGACATCTTTTGCTGGGCGTTGGGGCCGGTGCTGGGCGTGCATCGACGGAGCATTTGGACGCACGACGCGTGAGTTGTGTTCGGCACGTGCGGTTAGGTTGGATCCCTGCTCGAGCAGCGACGTCCTGACCCGCCTGCCATCTCAGTTACGGGGCAAGCGCAATGTAGGCTTGCTCGAAGTCGGTTTCCTGTGCTGCATGCATTATCAAGTTTGATTGATCGCCTTTCGCCTCTCGCATTTCGTGCGCGGGGCGAATCGATAGGCTGCCCTTGCGTCCTACACCTCCCTGGCTTTATCGTGCGATGTCGTGGTCCGTGAGCGGCGGTCGGGATATTCGGATGCGGTAGACGCAGTGGGCATGGGGCCTTTATCGACTCCTATCTGCCCCATACGACGCTCCTTGCAAATGACGGTCGCGCTCGCCTTGAATCCCTGCACCATGGCACCAAGGCACCAGGGCAGCTTGGCACCATGGCGCCATGGCACCAGGGCACCAGGGCACTAAGGAATCGTGGCGCCATGCCACCGTAGCACCAAGGCGGCGTGGCACCATGGCACCAAGGCGGTGTGGCACCATGGCACCAGGGCACCAAGGCACCAGGGCACCAGGGCACCATGACAGCAAGGCACCAAGAAACCATGGCGCCATGGCACCGTGGCACCAAGGCAGCGTGGCACAATGGCACCAAGGCACCGTGGCACTAAGTCGGCATACAACCATAGCACCAGGGCACCAAGGCACCATGGCACCGTGGCACCAAGGCGGCCTGGCACCTTGGCACCAAGGCACTGTGGCACCAAGGTGGCGTGGCACCATGGCACACAGGCACCATCGCACCGTGGCACCATGGCACCATGGCACACAGGCACCATGGCACCGCGGCACCATGGCACCAACTCATCGCGGCACCAAGGCACCGTGACACCGTGGCACCGTGGCACCGTGGCACCGCGGCACCAGGGCACTAAGGCACCATGGAACCATGGCACCGTGGCAACAAGGCACTGTGGCACCATGGCACCAAGGCACCGTGGCCCCGTGGCATCATAGCACCATGGCACCAAGGCACCGTGGCACAATGGCGCCGTGGCACCATGGCACCGTGGCACAATGGCGCCGTGGCACCATGGCACCGTGGCACCGAGGCACTGTGGCAGCATGGCGCCATGACACCAAGGAAGCATAGCGCCATGCCACCAAGGCACCGTGGCGCCGTGGCACCAAGGCATCGTGGCACCATGGCACCCAGGCACCGTGGCGCCGTGGCACTGTGGCGCCGTGGCACCGTGGCACCAATGCACCATGGCACCCTGGCACCAAGGCACAACGCACCGTGGCAAAATCAAAAGAGCGTAAACCTACGTTCGATCATCCTAATATTTTCCTGACGTTCCTCGATCCTCGTCACCATTGCACACTCATTTCTCTACATATCCGCTCTAATTTTGCATTTTAAATATATGCCAATTCTACCTCATATGTCGTGGCGGCTTTCGTAATGTCCCGTCGCCTTTTTTTCAAATTTTTATTTAATATCCTTAAATTTAAATATTTTATATCGTTACGTCATTCGTACAAATACGCACTCAATTGTTGGTTGAAGGCTACTTCATTCTAATATGCATATTTTGGGGTTGTTACTTATTTTTATATTTTTCTAAAATTTTTATTTAATTTCCTTAAATCTAAATATTTTATATCATTACGTTATATGTACAAATATGCACTCGATTGTTGATTTAAGGTTAGTTCATGTGCTAAGAATATTTTCCAAATTTTTTCATATTTTTATAAATATTTTTTCTATTTTTGATTTATTTTTACATATTTTTTCAATTTTAATAAATGATATTTGTAAAAAAAAATATTTTTTCAACGAAAATTATCATTTACAAATTACGCGACCTTTTTTTGAGTGCAAGGCTCTGTCTCACATCAAAACGTGCAGTTCGGTTCCATATATGTCTGGTATGATTCTCTGGCAAAATCATGTCTACTGCTGTCACTTGGTTTTTTTTTTAAGCATATATAAGGGGGGTAGAGGTGTTGAAGGCACTTCATGGCGACTGTCGGTAGTTGGACTAGGCGCTCAGTGGCCATGTCGACGTGCAGCGTCGGCGCATGGCAGCATGCATGGCTAGTCCGTGCGAGCCGTCTGTGCCCGTGTAGCAACGTCGGTCGGGCTTCATTTTACGCTCGTGTTGGTTATCGGTGGCGTCATCCACGACGGGGCTGCTGGCTCTAGACTTCGGACGAGGCGGTGCCTTCGTGCGAGTGGCGAGTACTGGATGCTGCTCTCGGGGCAAGCTCCAGGCGCTGCACGCATACGGCCGAGCCCAATCCGCGGTGAGCGCCGACAGCCGGCGTGGGCGGCGCCCGTGCATGAGCCTCGGTGTGCCTTTATCTCCTCTGCTCCCCCCAAGGGCGGGCTATCGTGTCAAGCGGGACTTGCTTCATCCTTGCAACGTCCGCATGGGCAGCAACGTACGACATCTATTGTTGGGCGTTGGGGTCGGTGCTGGGCATGCATCGACGGAGCATTTGGACGCACGACGCGTGAGTAGAGGTGTTGAAGGCACTTCAAGGCAACTATCGGTAGTTGGCATTGGCGCTCATTGGCCATATCGGCGTGCAGCGTGGGCGCATGGCAGCATGCATGGCTAGTCCGTGCGTGCTGTCCGTGCCCGTGTAGCAATGCCGGCCGTGCTTCATTGTATGCTAGTGTCGTTTATCGGTGGCGTCATCCACGATGGGGCTGCTAGCGCTAGACTTCAGACGAGGCGGTGCCGGCGTGGGCGGCGCCCATGCATGAGCCTAGGCATGCCTTCATCTCCTCTGCTCCCCCCAAGGGCGGGCTATCGTGTCAAGCGGGACTTGCTTCAGCCTTGCAACGTCCGCATGGGCAGTACCACATGACATCTATTGCTGGGCGTTGGGGCCGGTGCTGGGCGTGCATCGACAGAGCATTTGGACGCACGGCGCGTGAGTTGTGTTCGGCACGTGCTGTTAGGTTGCATCCCTACTCGAGCAGCGACGTCCTGACCCGCCTGTCATCTCAGTCGCGGGGCAAGCGCAATATAAGCTTTCTCCAAGTAGGTTTCCTGTGATGCATGCATTATCAATTTTTATCGATCGCCTTCTATCCCTCTTATTTTGTGCGCGGGCCAAATCGAAGGGCCGCCCTCGCGTCCCACGCCTCCTTCGTTTCATCGCGCGATCTTGTGGTCCGTGAGCGGCAGCCCGAATTCTCAAATATGGTAGACACAGTGGGCATGAGGCCTTCATCGTCTCCTATCTGCCCCGTACGATGCTCCTTGCAAACGACGGTCGAGCTCGCCTTGAATCCTTCTGCGCCCTCGCGGGCAGGCCGGGCTCATGCTACGCCGGCGTCGATGACGAATGCTACCTGGTTGATCCTGCCAGTAGTCATATGCTTGTCTCAAAGATTATGCCATGCATGTGTAATTATGAACAAATTCAGACTGTGAAACTGCGAATGGCCTGCCATGGTGGTGTCTTTGTCAAGATGTTGCTTTTAGGACTCCGCCGGCACCTTATGAGAAATCAAAGTTTTTGGGCTCCGGGGGGAGTGTGGTCTCAAGGCTGAAACTTCAAGGAATTGACGGAAGGGAACCAGCATGAGTGTAGACTGAAGCTTAATTTGACTCAACACGGGGAAACTTAACAGATCCAGACATAGTAAGGATTGACAGACTGAGAGCTCTTTCTTGATTCTATGGGCGGTGGTGCATGGCCGTTCTTAGTTGGTGAAGCAATTTGTCAGGTTAATTCCGTTAACGAATGAGACCTCAGCCTGCTAACTAGCTATGCGGAGGTATCCCTTCGCGGCGAGATTCTTAGAGGGACTACGGCCTTTTAGGCCGCGGAAGTTTGAGGCAATAACAGGTCTGTGATGCCCTTAGATGTTCTGGGCCGCACGCGCACTACACTGATGTATTCGACGAGTTTATAGCCTTGGCCGACAGGCCCGGGTAATCTTTGAAATTTCATCATGATGGGGATAGATCATTGTAATTGTTGGTGTTCAACGAGGAATTCCTAGTAAGCGCGAGTCATCAACTCGTGTTTACTAAGTCCCTGCCCTTTGTACACACCGCTCGTCGCTCCTACCGATTGAATGATCCGGTGAAATGTTCGGATCACGGCGATGTGGGTAGTTTGCTTCCCGCGACGTCGCGAGAAGTCCATTGAACCTTATCATTTAGAGGAAGGACAAGTCGTAACAAGGTTTCCGTAGGTGA
>CM061561.1:279858734-279861234 GCA_030864225.1 Capsicum baccatum var. pendulum | reverse complement strand
GCTAGACTTCGGACGAGGCGGTGCCTTCGTGCGAACGGCGAGTAATGGATGCTTCTCTCGGGGCAAGCTCCAGGCGCTGCACGCATGCGGCCGAGCCCAATCCGCCGCGAGCGCCGGCGGCCGGTGTAGCCGCCCTTGCGTCCCACGCCTCCGTCGCTTCGTCGTGCGATGTCGTGGTCCGTGAGCGGTGGTCGGGATACTCGGATGCGGTAGACGCAGTGGGCATGGGGCCTTCATCGACTCCTATCTGCCCCGTACGACGCTCCTTGCAAATGACGGTCGCGCTCGCCTTGAATCCCTGCACCATGGCACCAAGGCACCAGGGCAGCTTGGCACCGTGGCGCCATGGCACCAGGGCACCATGGCACCAAGGCACCGTGGCGCCATGCCACCGTAGCACCAAGGCGCCGTGGCAGCATGGCACCAAGGCGGCGTGGCACCATGGCACCATGGCACCAAGGTACCAAGGCACCATGACAGCAAGGCACCAAGGCACCGTGGCGCCATGGCACTGTGGCACCAAGGCGGCGTTGCACCATGGCACCAAGGCACCGTGGCACCAAGTCGGCATGCAATCATGGCACCAGGGCACCAAGGCACCATGGCACCGTGGCACCAAGGCGGCCTGGCACCTTGGCACCAAGGCACCGTGGCACCAAGGTGGCGTGGCACCATGGCACACAGGCACCATGGCACCATGGCACCCAGGCACCACGGCACCGCGGCACAATGGCACCAAAGCATCGCGGCACCAAGGCGCCGTGACACTATGGCACCGTGGCACCGCGGCACCAGGGCACTAAGGCACCATGGAACCATGGCACCGTGGCACCAATGCACCAAGGCACCGTGGCCCCATGGCAGCATAGCACCATGGCACCAAGGCACCGTGGCACAATGGCGCCATGGCACTAAGGCACTATGGCATCATGGCACCGAGGGACCGTGGCAGTATGGCGCCATGACACCAAGGCAGCATGGCGCCATGCCACCAAGGCGCCGTGGCGCTGTGGCACCAAGGCATCGTGGCACCATGGCACCCAGGCACCGTGGCGCCGTGGCAACGTGGCACCAAGGCACCATGGCACCATGGCACCAAGGCACCATGGCTCCAAGGCACAACGCACCGTGGCAAAATCAAAAGAGCGTAAACCTACGTTTGATCATCCTAATATTTTCCTGACGTTCCTCGAACCTCGTCACCGTTGCACACTCATTTCTCTACATATCCGCTCTAATTTTGTATTTTAAATATATGTCAATTCTACCTCATATGTTGTGGCGGTTTTCGTAATGTCCCGTCGCATTCAAATATGCATATTTTGGGGTTGTTACTTATTTTTATATTTTTCTAAAATTTTTATTTAATTTCCTTAAATTTAAATATTTTATATCGTTACGTTATGCGTACAAATATGCACTCGATTGTTGGTTTAAGGTTAGTTCATGCGCTAAGAATATTTTCCTAATTTTTTCATATTTTTATAAATTTTTTTTCTATTTTTGATTTATTTTTACATATTTTTTCAATTTTAATAAATGATATTTGTAAAAAAAAATATTTTTTCAACGAAAATTATCATTTACAAATTACGCGACCTTTTTTTGAGTGCACAGGCTCCGTCTCACATCAATACGTGCAGTTCGGTTTCGTATATGTCTGGTATGATTCTCTGGCAAAATCATGTCTACTCCTGTCACTTGGGTTTTTTTTAAGCATATATAAGGGGGGTAGAGGTGTTGAAGGCACTTCAAGGCGACTGTCGATAGTTGGCATAGGCGCTCAGTAGCCATGTCGACATGCAGCGTGGGCGCATGGCAGCATGCATGGCTAGTCCGTGAGAGCCGTCCGTGCCCGTGTAGCAACGTCGACCGTTCTTCATTGTACGCTAGTGTCGGGTAGCGGTGGCGTCGTCCACGACGGGGCTGCTGGCGCTAGACTTCGGATGAGGCGGTGCCTTCGTGCGAGCGGCGAGTAATGGATGCTGCTCTCGGGGCAAGCTCCAGGCGCTGCACGCATGCGGACGAGCCCAATCCACCGCGAGCGCCGGCGGCCGGCGTGGGCGGCGCTCGTTCATGAGCCTCAGCGTGCCTTCATCTCCTCTGCTCCCCCTAAGGGCGGGCTATCATGTCAAGCAGGACTTGCTTCATCCTTGCAATGTCCGCATGGGCAGCAGCGTTCGGCATCTATATTTGGGCGTTGGGGCCGGTGCTGGGCATGCATCGACGGAGCATTTGGAGGCACGACGTGTAAGTAGAGGTGTTGAAGACACATCAAGGCGACTGTCGATAGTTAGCATAGGCGCTCAGTGTCCATGTCGGTGTGCAGCGTGGGCACATGGCAGCATGCATGGCTAGTCTGTGCGAGCCGTCCATGCCCGTGTAGCAACTCCGGCCGCGCTTCATTGTACGCTAGTGTCGGTTATCGGTGGCGTCGTCCACGATGGGGCTGCTGGCGCTAGACTTCGGACGAGGCGGTGCCTTCGTGCGAGCGACGAGT
>CM061561.1:279847089-279853234 GCA_030864225.1 Capsicum baccatum var. pendulum | reverse complement strand
CACATACGACTATGTGAGAAGGTGTGACCAATGCCAACGTCAAGGTGCTATTTCAAAACACCATGAAATGCCCATGTCCAAAATTCTTGAGCTAGAACTCTTTGATGTGTGGGGTATTGATTTCATGGGACCATTCGTGAATTCGTTTGGAATGAAGTACATCTTGGTTGCTGTGGATTATGTTTTAAAATGGGTTGAAGCTGTAGCATTGGCCGACAATGAAGGAAAGCGTGTTGTAGCGTTCTTAAAGAAGAATATCTTCTCTCGCTTTGGAGTACCTCGTACTATCATAAGTGATGGAGGATCTCACTTTTGTAACAAACTATTCAAATCGGTATTGGCCAAGTATGGTGTCAAGCAACACAAGGTAGCTACGCCTTATCATCCCCAAACTAGTGGACAAGTAGAGGTTTCCAATCGTGAGATCAAGCAAATCCTTGCAAAGACGGTTAATGTGAATCGGAAGGATTGGTCTCAAAAGCTAGATGATGCACTATGGGCGTATAGGACTGCATTCAAGACACCCATTGGCATGTCTCCTTATAAACTAGTTTATGGGAAGGCTTGTCATGTACCCATCGAACTCGAGCACAAGGCATTGTGGGCATTGAAGCAATTGAACTTGAATTGGGATGATGTGAAGAATCTGAGGTTGGAGCAGCTGAACGAATTAGATGAATTCCGTCTCCATGCATATGAAAGATTAGATTTATACAAGGAGAGGATGAAGAAGTATCATGATCAGCGGATTGTTCGACTAAACTTCCAAAAGGGTGACATGGTACTACTCTTCAACTCCAGATTTAAGCTCTTCCCAGGAAAGTTAAAATCGAAATGGTCTGGTCCATTTAAGGTTATCCAAGTCTACTCGTCTGGAGTAGTCGAATTGGAAGGCAATAAGGGTGTTGTCTTCAAAGTTAATGGCCAACGTGTTAAGCCATATATCGGTCCTCTTGACTCGATGAATGACATGGCCATCACTTATCTCGACGAAGTCTAAGTACTCGTGATTACTACGTCGAGCCACGACAATAAATAAGGCGCTAGATGGGAGGCAACCCATTGTTTTATTGTTTTATCATTTTATCGTTTCGTCGTTTTAGTTTTTTTTTTTCTTTTGGATAAAAGAAAATCCAAAAATAAGAGTCGTGCCACGACCAAAACTAAGGCGCATGGTGGGAGGCAACCCATCGTACTAATCGTTTTCATTTGTTTTGAGCAAATATAGGTGCAAGAAGTATTCAACGAGGAGATCGATTTCAATTGATGATTTGGACGCATTGTATGGTAAAGTTGGTAAGTTAGGAATGGTGATGCATAAGTCTATGGATTGAGCCTTTTCCTCATCAAAATAGGCTTCGAGGAAGGCTAGGCCTTGGTAAAACTAGGCCACGAACGATGCACGACCTATCCTATAGCCTAAGGTCTCGGAATCTAGTGTGCTATACACTATGCACCGCCTATTCCTAGGTATGATTTTGACTATGCGCCACCTATGCTATGGCATTTGGTATTAGTATCTCATATGCCATAGACTATGCGGCGCATATGTCTACAAATGCCATAGACTATGCGGCGCATATGTCCCATTATGCCATAGACAATGCGCCGCATATGTCATTGATATGCCGAGTATTATGCGCCGCATATGTGGTGTTTTTGTCTCCAAACCCGATTGTAAAAGGGTCAAAACCCGACCCATTATCTTCCTATATAAAGGGGACTTAGTTTTACAACACAACCACACTAGAAAATACCCTAAGGGCGCCGCATAACCTTCCAAATCCTCTCAAAATTTTCTTCTTTTGCTCTTCCAATTCACAACACCATCTCCACAAGCTTCAAGCAAGTAAGTACTCTCTTATTCTTCATTTATTTCTCTTAAGTACTACGTTTCTATGTTTATTATTAATTGCTAAATCATATAAGATTGTTGGTGATGTTCATGTGTTTGGATTGTTGTTGCAAAATCATGTGAGTAAACATGTACGTAGGGAATTCTTGGCTTGTTTCCAACTTGAATATGGTTTCAATAGCATTGTTATGATAATTGCTGAATTGATATAGCTATGAATATTGCTTCAGATTGTTGTTTGGATGCTTACATGTTAGACTATCCCGGCCATCGGGATAAGATTATAGTGCCTATCGACTTAGGAGGTTGTGCTTGTTGTAATAATAACGATTCCATGTGGTAACCCCTATGTCGTAGTGTTGCTATATCTACCATGAAAGTAGTCCAATGGCTGCAATGCTGATTTTCTTGTCAGAATACAATCCTAAAACGTATGTCGACGAAATCTGAGTAAATCGACTACTTTCACCTCACTGATTTGCGTAACAAAATTAAGTGTGGGGTGGTACCCCTAGTGCTTGCATATAGATTGTATCAAGTGAGATTGTGCTACAACTTACATTATTTCTAGTCTCAGGTACAATGGCACCTAAAGCAAGGCAAGGCAAGGAGAAGGCTACCACGTCCCAAAAGGGCAAGAAGAGAAGTCGAAAAGACCAAGGAGAATCATTCTTAGCACACCAACCACGCAGAATGTTCGGAATAAAATGGGTTCTTGAGGAAGAAGACAAAGCATGGTACAGCAGTAACAAAGAAAGAAAGTACGTGCACGTCGACTTGATCAACAAGGAGACCTTAGCAAAGAAGGAGCCGCGAATGTTGGCAAAAATAATGGCTTTGAAGCTGGATTTCATCTTCCGCGACATGGGAGAGTGTAATCTTGATCCGACAAGAGAGGTTTATGCCAACTGGTCGCCGAACACAATAGGCAATGAAGTTAAAATTCGGGGACAAGTGTTACAGCTCACTGCGGATTGGATCAACTCTTTTCTTGGCTTACCTTTAGTCGACACAGCACCATTCAAAGAACTGTACAGCAGGCCTCCTTATAGAGCAATACGACACACGCTTTGTGGAAGCAGATCGATGGCAAGGTGGGGCAGACATAAAGAAACCGGACGACACAACACCTTCCCCTATGCTCCACTAAATAGGGAAGTAAGAATCTGGATGCGCATTGTCAACTCATGCCTTATTCCTGGGACTCAATACACCAAGATATCAAGAGATAGAGTGTGTTTGGTCTATGATTTGATGACGAATATCCCTATCAACTTTGGGGCAATAATTCGATCTACCATGAGGAAGGCCAGACTCCACAAAAGGTCCCACTTCACATTTGGAAATTTGTTGACAGCAATCTTGCGGAAGGAGGATATCGAAGAGGAACCAGCTGACCACAAACTCCCACATAACCCGAAGAAGGTTGACCTCACCAAGGTCAAAGATGCTGAAACAACTCATGGTGTCAACCTTACTAGTGCGGAGAGACATGCTCGTGATGAGAGTTTCTTCCGTCATCTCTATGGCATGACACGATTCACTATGATGAGTGGTGGACGTGTTCCAACTGCTGAAGAGCTCCAACAGCTGGACCACAACTACCCAATGAACATGCATGCACGGGAGATATGTGAAGTGGGCGTATACTTTGAGGAACCTCTAGAGGATGATGTGCCGACTGATGATGATAGATGCTTGCCTGATTCTGACGAGGAGGAGAACTCTGACGACGACTCTTATGATGATTCAGACGAAGGGGGTATGACCCCCAACATTGATGAACGGTCCGACTAACCAGGTTCTTCGCATTTATTTTCCACTGAGGGCAGTGTCCCGTCTAAGTGTGGGGTGGCATAATTGCATGCTATACTTCTCTGTTTATCACATGCTATACTTCTCTGTTGACACCTATGTTTGTATGTTTTTTTTTTGAGTCCGTTTTTTTTTCGTTTGACGTTTTTTTTTAGTTTTTTTTAGGAGTCAAATTTTTTCTAGCTTCCATGAAATTATTTTGATAGACAACATGAGATTGAAACAAGAGTATGTGCTACAATTGTGACTATTGAGATGTTTAGGCTCTAGTTGTGACTCATTATGTGATATTGTGTGATTCAATTCCTTCACTTGTTGGGTCAAGAGTCTATATTACTTCCAATCAAGTCGACCATGTGCCTTGTGTGTGTGAGATAATAGTATATTCTATGTGTGTGGCTGATGCTAGAACTTTCCTGGTATGTATGCAAAGCGAAAATAAGGAGTGTAAGTTTAGGATATGATTTAGGCATTTCTTTGGCAACCTATACATGTTTACCTTCAGTTTTACCTACCCATTGATATCATCCTAGTTAAACCCTTTTGAGCCTTTAGCCTATTTCTTTGACAACCTTGTATGTAAGCCTAATCCATTTTTTTCTCAAGACCGTAATTTGATCCAAATTCCTAAGTGCTTTAAAGTGAAAAAGTCATGTGACAACATAAGAGGAAATTGGGTGAGTATGATGCTTTAAGTTGTAATGGTGCTTGAATGTGTTATGAAAAAGAAAGTGCTATCATAAGAGGTATGTTGTGAAAAGAAAAAGGAAAAGAAAGCTGAAAAGTGAGTTGTTCTTAAAATTGAAAAACAAAAAGAGGAGAACAAGGGTGGTTGAATAAAAGAAAGAAGAAAGGTTGAAAGAAAAAAGTGTCAATGATACAAAGTGATGTATTTAAGCGCTTAGGAGCTTAGTCACTATTCTTGGCCAAAATAGTCCTACCCATCCCTTAGCCTACATTACAACCATCAAAAGACCTACTTGATCCTAATCTTAACATTCCGACATTTAGTAGAGTACTACATTAAGGGCAAGCCTATGGTCATCAGTTGCTACATATGAATTCTTTGTGAGAGCGAGAGCAAGGATATTGTTGATACCCATGTTTGAAAAATATGCTATACTTGTGAGTGATTATGGGTAATATATTGTGAGACACACATGGTTGATGAGTTTTGGGTAGTTATATATGATTCCTTGTACCTTAACATTTGCATGCGAGTTGACCATCATCACGAGTCTATGCTAGAGGTTAAACTGTTTCTACTTATAATCGGGAAGTACTCTTTGTTGATAATCGTTGTGCTTGTCTTGACGAATATTTTGTGTTGTTACTGTGAAACCTTAAGCCGACGCTTAGAAGGACATAATATTTTGTTCGAGGAAGAACAAAGCTTCAAGTGAGGGGTGTTGATGATAGGCGAATTTACGCGCCTATATCAATATATTTTGCCCATATTTTAGCCTAGTTTTGAGAACAAACTATATATTTCATGAACTTTTAGTCTTTTTTCCTATAAATGAGCTAACGAACATGATTAGTAAAGTTTCAGGTATAAATGATGCAAAATTCAGCATTTTATGGCTTACTTGACGCAAAAGAAAGCTCACAAAGGAAGGGAAGAAAGTCTACACGCCTAAGGACCAAACCTGCTGCATGGAAAATATGTCCCGGGCTAAAACAGCATTTCTGAAGACTTTGGGGACTTACATACACAAAGCTGGATTTTGACAATGATACATTAACCTAATACAATTAGGTTATGTATTTCATTAGTTTATTTGGATTATGATAATGTTACCTTAACCTAGTACATTTGGGTTAAGTATTCCATTAGCCTATTAGGATTTGGTTATTTATTTCATTAGCTTAGTAGGAGTAGGATATGGGTATTATAAATACCCTATCATGCTAGAGATTTTTATTCATTCTTCACTTAACAATTCACCATTCAACAACTCTTCTAATCTTTCCATTAATCTTATTTTCTTCAAATCTTCTATTCTTAAATTCCACAACAAGAGAATCATTACCAAGCTAAGGAAACACGCCTCACGCCTACCACTTGTGCTACACGAAATTGATTAATCTTGTGGTATAATAACAATATCAATCGTGATCTCCTTCGTATTCATGGGTAACTAAACCTCTCTGTTGGGGTTATGGAAGCCGAATGAGATACTATCTATTGCTGTGAGTTTGTGAGTTCATGACACGTATATTGCTTATATCATTATTCTCTTCATCTTAATCTACATTCTTTGCGGTTGCAAACGCAAGAATACGCCAGTCTAACATTTAACTTGTTCGAGAGAAAGGTTATTTGTCTATAAAAGAGATAATGTCAAGGTAGTAGGACACCCTTTCCTATTAAAAAGCTAGTGCCGTAACTGGACTAACCTCTTGGAGAATTCGTACCGTTAGACACGCTTTAAGCTCGAGAGTGTTAAAGTGAAATAGTCCTTGTTTAGGTCG
>CM061561.1:279837089-279839589 GCA_030864225.1 Capsicum baccatum var. pendulum | reverse complement strand
TCGCGGTGGCCACCTTAAAGTATAATTAAAGTACAATTTCCATCGAGCGGTGGGCATAATCCTTTGCAGACGACTTAAATACGCAATGGGGTATTGTAAGTGGAAGAGCGGCCTTGCTGCCACGATCCACTGAGATTCAGCCCTTTGTCGCTCCGGTTCGTCCCTCCCCATCCAATCCATCCATCTTGCCGCCCTTCTCCAAAGGAGGTTTGTGCATCCGTCCTTGAAAAATCCCACCAAGTATTGCGAGCTCACCTCACCCGAGTTAGCCTCTTGTTTTTCAAGCGACGCGTGCGCTCCATTCCAAACAGTTAAGCATACGATATCGAGTGGCCTTTCGCGAAAAACAACGACATCATCCTAATATGATCCTGATGTTCCTCCATCCTCGCCACCGTTGCACACTCATTTCTCTACATATCCGCTCTAATTTTGTATTTTAAATATATTTCAACGTTACCTCATATGTCGTGGCGGTTTTCGTAATGTCCCGTCGCCTTTTTTTCAAATTTTATTTAATATCCTTAAATTTAAATATTTTATATTGTTACGTCATTCGTACAAATACGCACTCAATTTTTGGTTTAAGGCTACTTCATTCTAACATGCATATTTTGGGGTTGTTTTTAAATATTTTATATCGTTACGTTATACATACAAATATGCACTAGATTGTTGGTTTAAGGTTAGTTCATGCACTAAGAATATTTTCCTAATTTTTTCATATTTTTATAAATATTTTTTCTATTTTTGATTTATTTTTACATATTTTTTATATCGTTACGTTATACGTACAAATATGCACTCGATTGTTGGTTTAAGGTTAGTTCATGCACTAAGAATATTTTCCTAATTTTTATAAATATTTTTTCTTTTTTTGATTTATTTTTACATATTTTTTCAATTTTAATAAATGATATTTGTAAAAAAAAATAATTTCTCAACAAAAATTATCATTTACAAATTACGCGACCTTTTTGTGAGTGCACAGGCTCCGTCTCACATCAAAACGTGCAATTCGGGTCCGCATATGTCTGGTATGATTCTCTGGCAAAATCATGTCTACTCCTGTCACTTGAGTTTTTTTTTAAGCATATATAAGGGGGGTAGAGGTGTTGAAGGCACTTCAAGGCGACTGTCGGTAGTTGGCATAGGCGCTCAGTGGACATGTTGGCGTGCAGCGTGGGCGCATGGCAGCATGCATGGCTAGTCCGTGCGAGGCGTCCGTGCCCGTGTGGCAACGTCGGTCGCGCTTCATTGTACGCTCGTATTGGTTATCGGTGGCGTCGTCCACGACGGGGCTGCTGGCGCTAGACTTCGGACGAGGCGGTGCCTTCATGCTTGTGGCGAGTACTGGATGCTGCTCTCGGGGTAAGCTCCAGGCGCTGCACGCATGCGGCCGAGCCCAATCCGCGGCTAGCGCCGGCGGTCGGCGTGAGCGGCGCCCGTGCATGAGCCTCGGCGTGCCTTCATCTCCTCTGCTCCCCCCAAGGGCGGGCTATCATGTCAAGCGGGACTTGCTTCAGCCTTGCAACATCCGTATTGGCAGCAGCGCACGACATCTATTGCTGGGCGTTAGGGCCGGTGCTGGGTGTGCATCGACGGAGCATTTGGATGCACGACGCGTGAGTTGTGTTCGGCACGTGCTGTTAGGTTGGATCCCTGCTGGAGCAGCGACGTCCTGACCCGCCTGCCATCTCAGTCGCAGGGCAAGCGCAATGTAGGCTTGCTCGAAGTCAGTTTCCTGTGCTGCATTCATTATCAAGTTTTATCGATCGCCTTTCGCCACTCGTATTTCGTGCGTGGGGCGAATCGATAGGCCGCCCTTGTGTCCCACGCCTACCTCGCTTCTTCGTGCGATGTCGTAGTCCGTGAGCGGCAGTCGGGATACTCGAATGCGGTAGACGCAGTGGGCATGGGGCCTTCATCGACTCCTATCTGCCCCGTACGACGCTCCTTGCAAATGACGATCGCGCTCGCCTTGAATCCCTGCACCATGACACCAAGGCACCAGGGCAGCTTGGCACTGTGGAGCCATGGCACCATGGCACCATGGCACCAAGGCACCATGGCGCCATGCCACCGTACCACCAAGGCGGCGTGGAACCATGGCACCAGGGCACCAAGGCACCAAAGCACTAGGGCACTATGACAGCAAGGCACCAAGGCACCGTGGCGCCATGGCATCGTTGCACCTAGGCACCGTGGCACCAAGTCAGCGTGCAACCATGGCACCAGGGCACCAAGGCACCATGGCACCAAGGCACCATGGCACCGTGGCACCAAGGGGGCCTGGCACCTTGGCACCATGGCACCAAGATGACGTGGCACCATGGCACACAGGCACCATGGCACCGTGGCACCATGGCACCCAGGCACCATGGCACCGCGGCACCATGGCACCAATGCATCGCGGCACCAAGGCACCGTGACACCATGGCTCCATGGCACCGTAGCACCGTGGCACCGCGGCACCGCAGCACCAGGGCACTAAGGCACC
>CM061561.1:279814589-279829589 GCA_030864225.1 Capsicum baccatum var. pendulum | reverse complement strand
TATTTTCTCAACGAAAATTATCATTTACAAATTACGCGACCTTTTTGTGAGTGCACAGGCTCCGTCTCACATCAAAACGTGCAATTCGGGTCCGCATATGTCTGGTATGATTCTCTGGCAAAATCATGTCTACTCCTGTCACTTGTTTTTTTTTTAAGCATATATAAGGGGGGTAGAGGTGTTGAAGGCACTTCAAGGCGACTGTCGGTAGTTGGCATCGGCGTTCAGTGGACATGTCTGCGTGCAGCTTTGGCAGATGGCAGCATGCATGTCTAGTCCGTGCGAGGCGTCCGTGCCCGTGTAGCAACGTCGGCCACGCTTCATTGTACGCTCGTGTCGGTTATCGGTGGCGTCGTCCACGACGGGGTTGCTGGCGCTAGACTTCGGATGAGGCGGTGCCTTCGTACGAGCGGAGAGTACTGGATGCTGCTCTCGGGGCATGCTCCAAGAGCTGCACGCGTGCGACCGAGCCCAATCCGCGGCGAGCGCTGGTTGCCGGCGTGGGCGGCGGCCGTGCATGAGCCTCGGCGTGCCTTTATCTCCTCTGCTTCCCCCAAGGGCGGGCTATCATGTCAAGCGGGACTTGCTTCAGCCTTGCAACATCCGCATTGGCAGCAGCGCACGACATCTATTGCTGGGCGTTGGGGCCGGTGCTGGGCGTGCATCGACGGAGCATTTGGACGCACGGCGCGTGAGTTGTGTTTGGCACGTGCGGTTAGGTTGGATCCCTGCTCGAGCAGCGACGTCCTGACCCGCCTGCCATCTCATTCGCGGAGCAAGCGCAATGTAGGCTTGCTCGAAGTCGGTTTCCTGTGCTGCATGCATTATCAAGTTTTATCGATCGCCTTTCGCCCCTCGCATTTCGTGCGCGGGGAGAATCGATAGGCCGTTCTTGCATCCCACGCCTTCCTTGCTTCGTCGTGTGATGTCGTGGTCCGTGAGAGGCGGTCGGGATACTCGGATGCGGTAGACTCAGGGGGCATGGGGCCTACATCGACTCCTATCTGCCTCGTACGATGCTCCTTAAAAATAACGGTCGCGCTCGCCTTGAATCCCTGCACCATGGCACCAAGGCCCCAGGGCAGCTTGGCACCGTGGCGCCATGGCACCAGGCCATTATGGCACCAAGTCACCGTGGCGCCATGCCACTGTAGCACCAAGGCGGTGTGGTACCATGGCACCAAGGCGGCGTGGCACCATGGCACCAGGTCACCATGACAGCAAGGCACCAAGGCACCGTGGTGCCATGGCACCGTGGCACCAAGGCGGTGTGGCACCATGGCACCAAGTCGGCGTGCAACCATGGCACCAGGGCACCAAGGCACCATGGCACCAAGGCACCATGGCACCGTGGCACAGTGGCACCAAGGCGGCCTGGCACCTTGGCACCAAGGCACCGTTGCACCAAGGTGGCATGGCACCATGGCACACAGGCACCATGGCACCCAGGCACCATGGCACCGCGGCACCATGGCACCAATTCATCGCGGCACCAAGGCACCGTGACACCATGGCACCATGGCACCATGGTACCGTGGCACCGCAGCACCAGGGCACTAAGGCACCGTGGAAACATGGCACCGTGGCACCAAGGCACCGTGGTACCATGGCATCAAGGCCCCGTGGCCCCATGGCAGCATAGCACCATGGCACCAAGGCACCGTGGCACGATGGCGCCATGACACCAAGGCAGTATGGCGCCATGCCACCAAGGCGCCGTGGCGCCATGGCACCAAGGCATCGTGGCATCATGGCACCATGGGACCAAGGCACCATGGCACCAAGGCACAATGCACCGTGGCAAAATCAAAAGAGTGTAAACCTATGTTCGATCATCCTAATATTTTCCTGACGTTCCTCGATCCTCTTCACCGTTGCACACTCATTTCTCTACAGATCCGCTCTAATTTTGTATTTTAAATATATGTCAATTCTACCTCATATGTCGTGGCGGTTTTCGTAATGTCCCATCGCCTTTTTTTCAAATTTTTATTTAATATCGTTAAATTTAAATATTTTATATCGTTATGTCATTCGTACAAATACGCACTCAATTGTTGGTTTAAGGCTACTTCATTCTAATATGCATATTTTAGGGTTGTTACTTATTTTTATATTTTTGTAAAATTTTTATTTAATTTCCTTAAATTTAAATATTTTATATCGTTACGTTATGTGTACATATATGCACTCGATTGTTGGTTTAAGGTTAGTTCATGCGCTAAGAATATTTTCCTAATTTTTTCATATTTTTATAAATATTTTTTCTATTTTTGATTATTTTTACATATTTTTTCAATTTTAATAAATGATATTTGTAAAAAAAAATATTTTTTCAACGAAAATTATCATTTACAAATTACGCGACCTTTTTTTGAGTGCACAGGCTCCGTCTCACATCAAAACGTGCAGTTCGGTTCCGCATATGTCTGGTATGATTCTCTAGCAAAATCATGTCTACTCCTGTCACTTGTTTTTTTTTTAAGTATATATAAGGGGGGTAGAGGTGTTGAAGGCACTTCAAGGCGACTGTCGGTAGTTGGCATAGGCGCTCAGTGGCCATGTCGACGTGCAGCGTGGGCGCATGGCAGCATGCATGGCTAGTCCGTGCGAGCCGTCCGTGCTCGTGTAGCAACGTCGGTCGCGCTTCATTGTACGCTAGAATCGGTTATCGGTGGTGTCGTCCACGACGGGGCTGCTAGCGCTAGACTTCGGACGAGGCAGTGCCTTCGTGCGAGTGACGAGTACAGGATGATGCTCTCGGGGCAAGCTCCAGGGGCTGCACGCATGCGGACAAGCCCAATCCGCTGCGAGCGCCGGCGGCCGGCGTGGGCGACGCCCGTGTATGAGCCTCGGCGTGCCTTCATCTCCTCTGCTCCTCCCAAGGGCGGGCTATCGTGTGAAGTGAAACTTGCTTCACCCTTGCAATGTCCGCATGGGCAGCAGCGCATGGCATCTATTGTTGGGCGTTGAGGCTAGTGCTGGGCATGCATCGACGGAGCATTTGGACGCACGATGCGTGAGTAGAGGTGTTGAAGGCACTTCAAAGCGACTATCGGTAGTTGGCATAGGCGCTCAGTGGCCATGTCGGCGTGCAGCGTGGGGGCATGGCAGCATGCATGGCTAGTCCGTGTGAGCCGTTCGTGCCCGTGTAGCAACGCCGGCCGCGCTTCATTGTACGCTAGTGTCAGATATCGGTGGCGTCGTCCAAGACGGGGCTATTGGCTCTAGACTTCGGACGAGGCGGTTCCTTCGTCCGGACAGCGAGTACTGGATGCTGCTCTCGGATATGGTAGACGCAGTGGGCATGGGGCCTTCATCGTCTCCTATCTTCCCCGTACGATGCTCCTTGCAAACGACGGTCGCACTCGCCTTGAATCCGTCTGCGCCCTCGCGGCCAGGCTGGGCTCATGCGACGCCGGCGTCGATGAGGAATGCTACCTGGTTGATCCTGCCAGTAGTCATATGCTTGTCTCAAAGATTAAGCCATGCATGTGTAAGTATGAACAAATTCAGACTGTGAAACTGCGAATGGCCTGCCATGGTGGTGTCTTTGTCAAGATGTTGCTTTTGGACTCCGCCGACACCTTATGAGAAATAAAAGTTTTTGGCCTCCGGGGGGAGTGTGGTCGCAAGGCTGAAACTTAAAGGAATTGATGGAAGGGCACCAGCATGAGTGGAGCCTGCGGCTTAATTTGACTCAACACGGGGAAACTTACCAGGACCAGACATAGTAAGGATTGACAGACTGAGAGGTCTTTCTTGATTCTATCGGCGGTGGTGCATGGCCGTTCTTAGTTGGTGAAGCGATTTGTCTGGTTAATTCCGTTAACGAACGAGACCTCAGCCTGCTAACTAGCTATGTGGAGGTATCCCTTCACGGCCAGCTTGTTAGAGGGACTACGGCCTTTTAGGCTGCGAAAGTTTGAGGCAATAACAGGTTTGTGATGCCCGTAGATGTTCTGGACTGCACGCGCGCTACACTGATGTATTCGACGAGTTTATAGCCTTGGCCGACAGGCCCGGGTAATCTTTGAAATTTCATCATGATGGGGATAGATCATTGAAATTGTTGGTCTTCAACGAGGAATTCCTAGTAAGCACGAGTCATCAGCTCGCGTTTACTACGTCCCTGCCCTTTGTACACACCGCCCGTCGCTCTTACCGATTGAATGATCCGGTGAAATGTTCGGATTGTTGCGACGTGGGCGGTTCACTGCCCGCGACGTCGCAAGAAGTCCATTGAACCTTATCATTTAGAGCAAGGACAAGTCGTAACAAGGTTTCCGTAGGTGAACCTGCGGAAGGATCATTGTCGAAACCTCCACAGCAGAACGACCCCGCGAATGTGTTTAACAACTGGGGAGTCCGCGCGGGCAGGATGCTCCGGCACCTCGCACGAGTGCCTCCCCCCATCCCCGGAGCGTGCGCCCAGAGTGCGCGGCGGGCGACCAATGAACCTTGATGCGGAAAGCGCCAAGGAATACTTGAATCGATATCCTGCCCCTCGCGCCGCATCCGCGGCGTGCGTCGGGGGGACCTGTACTTCTTCTGTAAACGAAAAAGACTCTCGGCAACGGATATCTCAGCTCTCGCATCGATGAAGAACGTAGCGAAATTAGATACTTGGTGTGAATTGCAGAATCCCGTGAACCATCGAGTCTTTGAACGCAAGTTGCGCTCGAAGCCATTAGGCCGAGGGCACGTCTGCCTGGGCGTCACACATCGCGTCGCCCCCTCGCATCGCGCCTCAATCATGAGGCACTCTGTCATAGCGGGGCGGATACTGGCCTCCCGTGCGCCTCGCGCTCGCTGCTGGCCTAAATACGAGTCCACATCGATGGACATCGCGGCAAGTAGTGGTTGCAACTCAACTCTCTTTGCCATCGCAGCTACGGCCCGTCAAGCGTCCCGGACTCCAGGACCCTGTAACATCCCATAACTTGTTTGTACTTATTCTAATTATATGGAACCTGGTATGGTCATATGGTATAGGTAACGGATGAGATTTGTTATGCAATTATTAATGGTGTAGATGGAATTATAGAAACAGCCCGTATAGTTTAGTGTGATGCGACTAAGCTAACGTTAAGTTAACTATTTAAACTTGGAATCGCAAGCTAGTATTGGAATCTAAAGTTTAAAGTGACCAAGTGTGCATAAGTTGAAGGTTAGACTAAAGGGGTTAGAAGCTGAAAATGGAGCAAAATATTGAGGTGCTTGCTTGACTTATTTAAGCTAGTAGGTGAGTAACCTACTTAAGTTGTTTGAATCAAGTTAATGGACCCATGGCTATGGATCAGATTTGGGTCTATGCTAATATTCTCATTTGGGCCAAATTGAATAAACAAAAACAAAGAAAATGGATAAGTGACCCAACACACCAATCTGCCAAGGCCCAAATATAATTGAGCCCAACAAGAAATTATGCAAGTAGGTGCATCACCTACTTTGAAGTTTTATCATCTTAGACCCTTAAGTAGGTGCATCACCTACTTGGACCAATTTGACCAATTTTATGGTCCAAAATGCAGCTAAGGAGGTGGATAAGATAGGGCCTTTAAAAGGCCAAGTTGCTGGTCACTTTACTTCATTTTTAAGTCACAAAAAAAGAGCATATTTCAGCAATTCTCTCTACTCTCTTAAAAACAAAAAGAGCAGCAGCCCTATGTTTCCTTCTAGGGTTCTTGAAGAAACCCTCCCCTTTGCAGCCCAAGGTAAGTGAAAAACACTTAAGATTTTGTTTAATTATCTCATGGGAGATTAGGGAAACAAGTTATAAGTGTTTGGCTGTAAGTATATGGCTGATTATAGAACAAGCTGGTTGTTCATGTTTCCTTGTTATTGAGGAACTTTTTTCTTCTTCTTTGGTTTAAGTGTGAAGTAAAGTTCAAGCTTTTGAAGAGTTCAATTAAAAGGATAAGTTGCTGAATTGAGGTACGGTGACTGCCCCATTTTATTTTTCTTATATATGAATTTGAGAAGGGATTATGGATGTCTTGTTATTGAGAACTCAAGAGATGATGAGATCAATAATTGATTACTACAATAAAAGGGGTTTGGGACTGTTTTGTACGTATATGTTATGGGCTGCCAGGTTGAAGTTGGATAAAGGGGTGATGAGTTTGTAATGAATTATAGAAGAAAGATATGGTGATACACCACCGAACTAATGCTTGCTGTCCAATCTATTTTGCGTATTGTTTGGAATGTGTAATGAAGTCGAGGTGGTTTTGGTGAACCTTATAAGAACTTATCTGGTATGTGGGTGTAATTGGAGGAACAAAAGGGTTAAAATAACACCCTTGTTTGATAGAGTAATAGTTGCTGCCCGGTTACTGTTTTGGGTGAAATTAAGTGCCTTAAATGTGTTGATTGGTTACTAATACTAGTTTACCATATATTATATTGTAGATACGTAATCTAAAAGTCAAGAAGTCAAGTTGGGTTAGTTTCGGAATCAAATAACCAGGTATGTAAGGCATACTCTATTTCACACTCTTTGGCATGAAATCGTACAATTGTTCCATCAAGAAAGTTTCTGAGGTTATCCTATAACAAAGTGATGCATAATGGCAGCACATTACCCTCCATGTATCCAATGACCTTGTTCCCACTCTCTAACGCATTAGAACATCTCAATACGTGCTTATTATTAAATCTGCGCATCTATCTTCACGAGAAAATTTCAGGAGTTCTCCGTTTGTTCAAATAAGACACATGTGTTATTTCAGCTCCTAAACACTTTATTTGTGTGCCAACAGCTCCCTAGCTCATTGTTGTTGCGTTAAGTGTCTATTTACATGTCTCTTATTAGTGTATTACTAGTTCAAGGTATCATAATGTGATGACCACCAAGGTAACAATCTCAAAGGCTAATAAACTAAGTATTGCAATCTGTAAAGTGACGAGTGGCAGCTCTGGGGCCCTTTCCTAGCATGGGACAATCTCGATACCTTTATTTGTGGGTGGCAGCTCAGGGGCATAAGCCTAGCATGGGCCGATCCCAATCTTTTTATAGGTGGCAGCTCAGGGGCGTAAGCCTAGCATGGGCCGATCCTAATTTATATTTTTTTACCACTGATCAGCTGGTCATTTGCGTTATATGGATTACAAAGATTCTGAAGTAAGAAGGTAAAATGAAGAAAGAATGTAATGTACATTGTCCCACAAGTATTTATAAAGGTGGTCTACTAGTACTCCTTATACACTTGTATCGGATTTCTATTGAGCTTTTGTATCAAGTGTGTTGCTACTTTCCGCCTTACATATTCAGTACATATTTTTGTAATGATGTCCCTCACGGGGGACCTGCATTTCATGCTGCAGGCAGAGGCACTTCAGCTCATACAACTCCCTAGTAGGAGCGCAGGTTATTCAGGGACTATTGGTGAGCTCCAGGTTGATTCAGGGCTTTCCAAGTCTGCTCTAGATATTTTGGTATTGTACAGTAAGTCTAGAATAGGGCGGGGGTTTGTCCCGACCCTGGCTAAGTCTATTTATCTTTTAGAGGCTTTGTAGACTAATGTAAAGTTATGGTAGTGTCCTAATTTTAGACATGGTGGCCCCACCGGCCAAGTGTTGTACATATCAGTTTTGGGAGTGCATGTGTACTCAATTTCATCGATGCATAATATTATGTCGTCAGAACATTTTGTTGTTACAGTTACATGCATGGGAAGTATAAGGTTATGAATTGGTTCTCTCGGGCCTTTACGGCTACGGGTGCCTGTCCGCCCCAATAGGATTTGAGGCGTGACAGAAGTGGTATCAGAGCAGTCGTCCTAGGGTATTTACAAAGCCGTGTCTATATAGAGTCCTGTTTATGGTTGTGTTGTGCACCACATCTATAAATAGGAGGCTATGTGACATTTAGGGGTTTTCTTTTTTCTTCATATCTTAGATCGTGCAATAGAGCCTATGTTGTAGGTTGTCATATTTAACCATTGAACCTATTTTTTTTTCCTCTTATTATAGTAAAGATGCCGGTTACAAGAAGGAGTAAGACTACAGGTAGGCGGATAGACGACGCTGCTGGGGAGGGGACCAGCAAGTCACCACCTAGACGAGCTAATCAAAGTGAGGCTCAAGCTGAGTTTGTGTCCCAAACTTCTCCTACCCTTCCATCTCCAGAAGAGCTAAGAAGGAGAAGAACCGCATCCTCAGAACTACCTACCAATGCTGCAGATCAAGATTTAAGGAGTGTAGTACAATTGTTGGCTCGTATAGTTTCTGGACAAGCTCAAGGACAAGCCATTCCAACTACAGGTTCTAGTGGTACAGATAGGGCAGATAGCCTACGAACGCAGGATTTTCTCAAATTGGATCCTCCTACCTTCATCGGATCAGATATTAATGAAGACCCACAGAACTTTATTGATCAAATCCAAAGGGTTCTAGATGTTATGCATATGTCGGGAAAAGAGACAGTTGAGCTAGCAGCATATAGATTCAAGGGGGAGGCTATATTGTGGTATGAAGACTGGAAACGATCTAGGGGTATCGATGCACCTCTAGCCACTTGGAAAGAGTTCAAAGAGGCATTTCTTGATCATTACCTTCCATATGAGATTCGAGAAGCCCGTGCAGATCAATTCCTTAATCTTCGCCAAGGAAATATGAGTGTGAGGGAGTACAGCCATCGGTTTAACTCTTTGGCTAGGTATGCTCCTAATGTTGTGGCTACAATGGATGATAGAGTTCATCGGTATGTGGATAGTTTGGATCTATATCTGGTTAGAGATTGTACCATTGCTGTTTTGAACAAGGACATGGATATAGCAAGGATACAAGCATTTGCACAAAAAATGGAGGATCAGAGGCAAAGAAGAAGAACACAAGAGTTAGAAAGGGGCTATTCCAAGAGGCCTAGATCTATGGGACAGTTTATGGCATCCCAAGGAGAGTTTAGGCCTCGGTTTTCTAATAGACCACCTAGGACATTATCTTCTTATTCTACATCTAGTGCTCCATTGCAATTTCAAGGGTCTAAAGGTAACCATTTTGGTCAAAGAAATGAGAGTCAGAGTTCGCGAACAACAGGGTATCAAGAAAAAGAGATTATGAGCCAATTAAGGCCTCCTCGACAGTCATGTAGACAATGTGGAAAGCTTCATTTAGGCGCATGTCGGCTCGGAACAAATGCTTGCTTTTGGTGTGGTATGTCAGGATATATGATGAGAGAATGCCCTCAAAGGGGCATAGGTGGTGTGGCACGACCTACTGGATCAGCTGTTGCATCATCATCATCGGTGCCTTATTCAGGTAGGGGTGTACAACCTATGGGTCGTGGTAGAGGTGCTAAAGGAACAACTAGCTCTAGTGGAGTTCAGAATCGTACATATGCTTTAGCAGATCGACAAAATTCAGAGGCTTCTCCAGATGTGGTTACAGGTACATTGTCCATCTTTTTGCATAATGTCTATGCATTAATTGATCCGGGTTATACAATATCATATGTCACTCCATTGGTTGCTGAAAAGTTCAAAAAAACACCAGAACTACTAGTTAAGCCATTTAAAGTATCTACTCCAATTGGTGAATCTGTTATAGCTAAGAGAGTGTATCGAAATTGTATAATAACTATTTGCGGTCGTGATACAATGGCTGACTTGGTTGAGTTAGAAATGGTAGATTTTGATGCTATAATGGGTATGGATTGGTTGGCCTCTTGTTATGCCATATTAGATTGCCGAACTAAGAGGGTGTGTTTCCATTTCCCAAGAGAGGCAGTCCTAGAATGGAGAGGCAATATTGGTGCGCCAAGAGGTAAATTTATTTCTTATTTTAAGGCGAAAAAGATGATTTCCAAGGGTTACATATGTCATCTGGTTAGAGTGAAGGATACAAATGCAGAGACACCAACTCTTCCAACTATTCCGGTGGTAAGTGAATTTCCCGATGTATTTCCTGAAGATCTTTCGGGTTTGGCTCCAGAACGAGAAGTGGAGTTTGGTATTGATGTGGTCCCAGATACTCAACCAATCTCAATTCCTCTATATAGAATGGTCCCTGCAGAATTACGGGAGTTGAAAGAGCAATTGAAAGACTTGCTAGAAAAAGGATTCATAAGGCCTAGTGTCTCCCCTTGGGGCGCACCAGTGTTATTTGTTCGCAAGAAGGATTGATCGTTAAGAATGTGTATTGACTATAGACAACTGAACAAGGTGACTATTAAGAACAAATATCCCCTTCCGAGAATTGATGACTTATTTGATCAGTTGCATGGCGCCAAATGGTTTTCAAAGATTGATTTAAGATCTGGTTACCACCAAATGAGGGTCAAAGAGAGTGACATACCCAAGACAACTTTTTGAACACGGTACGGTCATTACGAATTCCTAGTCATGTCCTTTGGGCTAACTAATGCACCTGCAGCTTTTATGGATTTGATGAATAGGGTGTTCAAGCCATTCTTGGATGTGTTTGTGATAGTTTTTATAGATGATATTCTGGTTTATACGAGATCCAATGAGGACCATTCCAATCACTTACGGCAGGTGTTGCAGATTCTTCGTGATCGTAAGCTATTTGCAAAGTTCTCTAAGTGCGAGTTTTGGTTAAAATCTGTGGCATTCTTAGGTCATATTGTATCTGATGAAGGAATAAAGGTTGATACTCAAAAGATAGAAGCCGTGAAGAACTGGCCAAGACCTATAACGCCTACAGAGGTTCGTAGTTTCCTTGGGTTGGCAGGTTATTATAGAAGGTTTGTGGAAGGATTTTCTTCAATTTCTGCACCTTTAACAAGGCTAACACACAAAGCATCCAAGTTTCAATGGAATAATGCATGCGAAAGAAGTTTCCAAGATTTGAAGAATAAGTTGACTTCTACGCCCGTATTGGTGCTTCCAGAAGGCACAGAGGGGTATACAGTGTATTGTGATGCTTCAAGAATTGGGTTAGGGTGTGTATTGATGCAGCATGGTAAAGTCATAGCATATGCCTCGAGACAATTGCGGCCACATGAGAAAATTTATCCAACACATGATCTGGAGCTAGCAGCGGTTATATTTGCCTTAAAGATATGGCGTCACTACCTGTACGGGATTCATGTTAACATATACACTGACCATAAGAGTTTGCAGTATATCTTTAACCAGAAGGACTTGAATTTGAGGCAGCGACGATGGCTTGAATTATTAAAAGACTATGATGTTGATATCTTATATCATCCGGGAAAAGCAAATGTGGTGGCAGATGCGTTAAGTCGCAAAGCTATGGAGCCATCTATAGAAAGACAAGAGATGACTAAGGATCTACACCAATTAGCCAATTTTGGGGTTTGTCTTCTTGAAACTCCAGATGAAGGGTTTATTGTGCATAATACAACAAAATCTTCATTAATAACTGAAGTAAAAGAGAAGCAATATGCAGATCCTATTTTATTACGGCTTAAGGAAAATGTGCAATGTGGTTTGACAAAGGCATTTGAGCTTACGCAAGAAGGGGTACTTCAGTGCCATAACAGATTGTGTGTACCTGATATAGACGGGCTAAGAAAGAGGATTATGACAGAAGCACATCATCCAAGGTATTCTATCCATCCAGGGTCAACAAAAATGTACCATGATTTGAGAGGGATGTATTGGTGGGGTGACATGAAGAAGAACATTGCAAACTTTGTAGCCGAATGTCCAAATTGTCAAAGAGTTAAAGTAGAGCACCAGAAGCCCGGGGGTTTTATGCAATGTATGGATCTTCCAATCTGGAAGTGGGACATGATCAACATGGATTTCTTCACTTGTTTGCCTCGTACATTTCGAAGGTTTGATTCCATATGGGTGATAGTGATAGGCTTACCAAATCAGCACACTTTCTACCGGTTAGGACCACTTACACAGTTGAAGAATATGCCAAGTTATATATTAAGGAGATAGTTCGACTACATGGAGTTCCAATCTCTATTATATCGGATCGAGGAGCTCAATTTACTGCAAATTTTTGGAAGTCTTTTCAAAGAAATTTGGGGACACAAGTGAATCTAAGTACAGCTTTTCACCCTCAAACGGATGGACAAGCAGAACGTACCATTCAAACACTTGAAGATATGCTACGAGCTTGTGTATTGGACTTTAAAGGTAGTTGGGATGATCATCTACCTCTCATCGAGTTCGCCTACAATAATAGTTATCATTCAAGTATCAAAATGGCACCATATGAAGCTGTGTATGGAAGAAAGTGTAGATCACCCATTGGATGGTTTGAAATGGGTGAAACTGTCTTATTCGGGCCAGATCTTGTTCATCAAGCTATGGAAAAGGTTAAGGTGATCCAACAGCGACTAAAAACAGCCCAAAGCAGACATAAGTCATATGCGGATGTTAGGAGAAGGGGGCTAGAGTTTGTTATAGGTGATTGGGTATTCTTGAAGGTGTCACCAATGAAGGGGGTTATGAGATTTGGTAAGAAAGGAAAATTAAGTCCACGTTATATAGGCCCATACCAGATTACTCGAAAGTTTGGACAAGTTGCTTATGAATTAAATCTACCCCCAGAGCTCTCAACAGTTCATCCAGTATTTCACGTCTCAATGCTTAGAAAGTGTATTGGAGATTCATCTCATACTACCTCTACTGAAGATATACAAATTACAGAAGATCTCATCTATGAGGAAATACCTATTGCTATTCTAGATCGACAGGTTAAGAAGTTGATGAATAAAGAAATAGCTTCTGTAAAAGTGCTTTGGAGGAACCAACAAGTAGAAGAGATCATGTGGGAAGCTGAAGAAGCGATGAAATCCAAGTACCCCCATTTGTTCAAATACGAAGAAAAAGTCCAAGATACTGAATTGGAACAATAACAAGTAAGTGAAAAATATATAGGTACTTTATAGTAATAGGGATATTAACTTAGGCTTGAACTTGTTTTGGATGGACAGTTATGCTAACATTTGCGGACGAATGTTTCTAAGGGGGGAAGGATGTAACATCCCGTAACTTGCTTGTACTTATTCTAATTATATGGAACCTGGTATGGTCATATGGTATAGGTAACGGATGAGATTTGTTATGCAATTATTAATGGTGTAGATGGAATTATAGAAACAGCCCGTATAGTTTAGTGTGATGCGACTAAGCTAACGTTAAGTTAACTATTTAAACTTGGAATCGCAAGCTAGTATTGGAATCTAAAGTTTAAAGTGACCAAGTGTGCATAAGTTGAAGGTTAGAATAAAGGGGTTAGAAGCTGAAAATGGAGCAAAATATTGAGGTGCTTGCTTGACTTATTTAAGCTAGTAGGTGAGTAACCTCCTTAAGTTGTTTGAATCAAGTTAATGGACCCATGGCTATGGATCAGATTTGGGTCTATGCTAATATTCTCATTTGGGCCAAATTGAACAAACAAAAACAAAAAAAATGGATAAGTGACCCAACAGACCAATCTGCCAAGGCCCAAATATAATTGAGCCCAACAAGAAATTATGCAAGTAGGTGCATCACCTACTTTGAAGTTTTAGCAGCTTAGACCCTTAAGTAGGTGCATCACCTACTTGGACCAATTTGACCAATTTTATGGTCCAAAATGCAGCTAAGGAGGTGGATAAGATAGGGCCTTTAAAAGGCCAAGTTGCTGGTCACTTTACTTCATTTTTAAGTCACAAAAAAAGAGCATATTTCAGCAATTCTCTCTACTCTCTTAAAAACAACAAGAGAAGCAGCCCTATGTTTTCTTTTAGGGTTCTTGAAGAAACCCTCCCCTTTGCAGCCCAAGGTAAGTGAAAAACACTTAAGATTTTGTTTAATTATCTCATGGGAGATTAGGGAAACAAGTTATAAGTGTTTGGCTGTAAGTATATGGCAGATTATAGAACAAGCTGGTTGTTCATGTTTCCTTGTTATTGAGGAACTTTTTTCTTCTTCTTTGGTTTAAGTGTGAAGGAAAGTTCAAGCTTTTGAAGAGTTCAATTAAAAGGATAAGTTGTTGAATTGAGGTACGGTGACTGCCCCATTTTATTTTTCTTATATATGAATTTGAGAGGGGATTATGGATGTCTTGTTATTGAGAACTCAAGAGATGATGAGATCAATAATTGATTACTACAATAAAAGGGGTTTGGCACTGTTTTGTGGACTGCTTTGTATGTATATGTTATGGGCTACCAGGTTGAAGTTGGATAAAGGGGTGATGAGTTTGTAATGAATTATAGAAGAAAGATGTGGTGATACACCACCGAACTAATGCTTGCTGTCCAATCTATTTTGCGTATTGTTTGGAATGTGTAATGAAGTTGAGGTGGTTTTGGTGAACCTTATAAGAACTTATCTGGTATGTGGGTGTAATTGGAGGAACAAAAGGGTTAAAATAACACCCTTGTTTGATAGAGTAATAGTTGCTGCCCAGTTACTGTTTTGGGTGAAATTAAGTGCCTTAAATGTGTTGATTGGTTACTAATACTAGTTTACCATATATTATATTGTAGATAAGTAATCTAAAAGGCGAGAAGTCAAGTTGGGTTAGTTTCGGAATCAAATAACCAGGTATGTAAGGCATACTCTATTTCACACTCTTTGGCATGAAATCGTACAATTGTTCCATCAAGAAAGTTTCTGAGGTTATCCTATAACAAAGTGATGCATAATGGCAGCACATTACCCTCCATGTATCCAATAACCTTGTTCCCACTCTCTAACGCATTAGAACATCTCAATACGTGCTTATTATTAAATCTGCGCGTCTATCTTCACTAGAAAATTTCAGGAGTTCTCCGTTTGTTCAAATAAGACCCATGTGTTATTTCAGCTCCTAAACACTTTATTTGTGTGCCAACAGCTCCCTAGATCATTGTTGTTGCGTTAAGTGTCTATTTATATGTCTCTTATTAGTGTATTACTGGTTCAAGGTATCATAATGTGATGACCACCAAGGTAACAATCTCAAAGGCTAATAAACTAAGTATTGCAATCTGTAAAATAACGAGTGGCAGCTCAGGGGCACTTGCCTAGCATGGGCCAATCTCGATACCTTTATTTGTGGGTGGCAGCTTAGGGGCATAAG
>CM061561.1:279802089-279804589 GCA_030864225.1 Capsicum baccatum var. pendulum | reverse complement strand
AAATATGCACTCGATTGTTGGTTTAAGGTTAGTTCATGCACTAAGAATATTTTCCTAATTTTTTCATATTTTTATAAATATTTTTTCTATTTTGGATTTATTTTTACATATTTTTTCAATTTTAATAAATGATATTTGTAAAAAAAAATATTTTCTCAACGAAAATTATCATTTACAAATTACGCGACCTTTTTGTGATTGCACAGGCTCCGTCTCACATCAAAACGTGTAATTCGGGTCCGCATATGTCTGGTATGATTCTTTGGCAAAATCATGTCTACTCCTATCTCTTGGGTTTTTTTTAAGCATATATAAGGGGGGTAGAGGTGTTGGAGGCACTTCAAGGCGACTGTCGGTAGTTGGCATAGGCGCTCAGTGGACATGTCGGCGTGCAGCGTGGGCGCATGGCAGCATGCATGGCTAGTCCATGCGAGGCATCCGTGCCCGTGTAGCAACGTCGGCCGCGCTTCATTGTACGCTCGTGTTGGTTATCGGTGGCGTCGTCCACGACGGGCCTGCTGGTGCTAGACTTCGGATGAGGCGGTGCCTTCGTGCGAGCGGCGAGTACTGGATGCTGCTCTCGGGGCAAGCTCCAGGTGCTGCACGCATTCGGCCGAGCCCAATCCGCGGCGAGCGCCGGCTGCCGGCGTGGGCGGCGCCCGTGCATGAGCCTCTGCGTGCCTTCATCTCCTCTGCTCCCCCCAAGGGCGGGCTATCGTGTCAAGCGGGACTTGCATCAGCCTTGCAACATCCGCATTGGCAGCAGCGCACGGCATCTATTGCTGGGCGTTGGGGCCGGTGCTGGGCGTGCATTGACGGAGCATTTGGACGCACGACGCGTGAGTAGAGGTGTTGAAGGCACTTCAAGGCGACTTTCGGTAGTTGGAATAGGCGCTCAGTGGCCATGTCGGCGTGCAGCGTGGGCGCATGGCAGCATGCATGGCTAGTCCGTGCGAGCCGTCCGTGCCCGTGTGGCAACGCCGACCGTGCTTCATTGTACGCTAGTGTCGGTTATCGAGGGCGTCTTCCACGACGGGGATGCTAGCGCTAGACGTTGGATAAGGCGAGTACTGGATGCTGCTCTCGGGGAAAGCTTCAGGTGCTACACGCATGCGTTCGAGCCCAATCCGCAGCGAGCGTCGGCGGCCGGCGTGGGCGGCGCCCGTGCATGAGCCTCGGCGTGCCTTCATCTTCTCTGCTCCCCCCAAAGGCGGGCTATCGTGTCAAGCGGGACTTGCTTCAGCCTTGCAACGTCCGCATGGGCAGCAGCGCACGACATCTATTGCTGGGCATTGGGGCCGGTGCTGGGCGTGCATCGACGGAGCATTTGTACGCACGACGCGTGAGTTGTGTTCGGCACGTGTGCTTAGGTTGGATCCCTGCTCGAGCAGTGATGTCCTGACCCGCCTGCCATCTCAATCGCGGGGCAAGCGCAATGTAGGCTTGCTCGAAGTCGGTTTCCTGTGCTGCATGCATTATCAAGTTTTATCGATCGCCTTTCGCCAGTTGCATTTCGTGCGCGGGGAAAATCGATAGGACGCCCTTGCGTCCCACGCCTCCCTCGCTTTGTCGTGCAATGTTGTGGTCCGTGAGCGGCGGTCGGGATACTCGGATGCGGTAGACGCAGTGGGCATGGGGCCTTCATCGACTCCTATCTGCCCCGTACGACGCTCCTTGCAAATGACGGTCGCGCTCGCCTTGAATCCCTTCACCATGGCACCAAGGCACCAGGGCAGCTTGGCACCGTGGCGCCATGGCACCAGGGCACCATGGAACCAAGGCACCGTGGCGCCATGCTACCGTAGCACCAACGTGGCATGGAACCATGGTACCAAGGCGGCGTGGCACCATGGCACCAGGGCACCAGGAAAACAAGGCACCAAGGCACCGTGGCACCAAGGCGGCGTGGCACCATGGCACCAAGGCACCGTGGCACCAAGTCGGCGTGCAACCATGGCACCAGGGCACCAAGGCACCATGGCACCAAGGCACCAAGGCGGCCTGGCACCTTGGCACCAAGGCACCGTGGCACCAAGGTGGCGTGGCACCATGGCACACAGGCACCATGGCACCCAGGCACCATGGCACCGCGGTACAATGGCACCAACGCATCGAGGCACCAAGGCACCGTGACACCTTGGCACCATGGCACCGTGGCACAAGGGCACTAAGGCACCATGGAACCATGGCACCGTGGCACCGAGGCACCGTGGCACCATGGTACCAAGGCACTGTAGCCCCGTGGCGGCATAGAACCATGGCACCAAGGCACCGTGGCACAATGGCGCCGTGGCACCAAGGCACCGTGGCACCATGGCACCATGGCACCGAGGCACCGTGGCAGCATGGCGCCATGGCACCAAGGCAGCGTAGCGCCATGCCACCAAGGCGCCGTGGCACCGTAGCACCAAGGCATCGTGGCACCATGGCACCCAGGCACCGTGGCACCGTGGCACCGTGGCACTAAGGAACCATGGCACCATGGCACCAAGGCACCATG
>CM061561.1:279770783-279779089 GCA_030864225.1 Capsicum baccatum var. pendulum | reverse complement strand
TCCTAGTCTCAACCATAAACGATGCCGACCAGGGATCAGCGGATGTTGCTTTTAGGACTCCACCGGCACCTTATGAGAAATCTAAGTTTTTGGGTTCCGGGGGGAGTATGGTCGCAAGGCTGAAACTTAAAGGAATTGATCGAAGGGCACCACCAGGAGTGGAGCCTGCTGCTTAATTTGACTCAACACGGGGAAACTTACCAGGTCCAGACATAGTAAGGATTGACAGACTGAGAGCTCTATCTTTATTCTATGGGTGGTGGTGCATGGTCGTTCTTAGTTGGTGGAGCGATTTGTATGGTTAATTCCGTTAACGAACGAGACCTCAGCCTGCTAACTAACTATGCGGAGGTATCCCTTCACGGCCAGCTTCTTAGAGGGACTACGACCTTTTAGGCCGCGGAAGTTTGAGGCAATAACAGGTCTGTGATGCCCTTAGATGTTCTGGGCTGCACGTGCACTACACTGATGTATTCAACGAGTTTAAAGCCTTGGCCGACAGGCTCGGGTAATCTTTGAAATTTCATCGTGATGGGGATAGATCATTGAAATTGTTGGTCTTCAACGAGGAATTCCTAGTAAGCGCAAGTCATCAACTCGCGTTGACTACGTCCCTGCCCTTTGTACACACCGCCCGTCGCTCCTACCGATTGAATAATCCGGTGAAATGTTCGGATTGCATCGACGTTGGCGGTTTGCTGCCCACGATGTCGCGAGAAGTCCATTGAACCTTATCATTTAGAGGAAGGAGAAGTCATAACAAGGTTTCCGTAGGTGAACCTGCGGAAGGATCATTGTCGAAACCTGCACAGCAGAATGACCTCGCGAACGTGTTTAACAACTGGGGAGTCCGCGCGGGTGGGGTGCTCCGGCACTCCGCACGAGTGCCTCCCCCCATCCTCGGTGAGCGCGCCGACGGGCGACCAACGAACCCCAGCGCGGAAAGCGCCAAGGAATACTTGAATCGATAGCCTGCCCCCCGCGCCCCATCCGCGGCATGCGTCGGGGGGACCTGTGCTTCTTCTGTAAATGAAAACGACTCTCAGCAACGGATATCTTGGCTCTCACATCGATGAAGAACATTGCGAAATGCGATACTTGGTGTGAATTGCAGAATACCGTGAACCATCGAGTCTTTGAACGCAAGTTGCGCCCGAGTCGGGTTGTTTGGGAATGCAGCCCAAATCGGGCGGTGAATTCCATCCAAGGCTAAATACGGGCGAGAGACCGTTAGCGAACAAGTACCATGAGGGAAAGAGGAAAAGGACTTTGAAAAGAGAGTCAAAGAGTGCTTGAAATTGTAGGGAGGGAAGCGGATGGGGGCCGGCGATGCACCCCGGTCTATGTGGAACGGCGACGAACCGGTACACCGATCGACCCTGGGTATGGACCAGCGTGGATTGGGGGCGGCTAAAGACCGGGATCTCGATACGCTCGTGGAATCCCGTCTTGAAACACGGACCAAGGAGTCTGACATGTGTGCGAGTCAGCGGGCGAGTAAACCCGTAAGGCGAAAGGAAGCTGATTGGTGGGATCCCCCCGAGGGGTGCACCGCCGACTGACCTTTGATGATAGGCGAATTTACACGCCTATATCAATATATTTTGCCCATATTTTAGCCTAGTTTTGAGAACAAATTATATATTTCATGCACTTTTAGTCTTTTTTCCTATAAATGAGCTAACGAACATGATTAGGAAAGTTTCAGGTATAAATGATGAAAAATACAGCGTTTTATGGCTTACTTGATGCAAAAGAAAGCTCACAAAGGAAGGGAAGGAAGTTTGGACGCCTAAGGACCAAAACCGCTGCATGGAAAATCTGTCCCGGGCTAAAACAGCATTTCTGAAGACTTTGGGGACCTGGACCAAAACTGCTGCATGGAAAATCTGTCCCGGGCTAAAACAACAATTCTGAAGACTTTGGGGACTTATAGACACAAAGCTGGATTTTGACAATGATACATTAACCTAGTACAATTGGGTTATGTATTTCATTAGTTTATTTGGATTAGGAGAATGTTACATTAACCTAGTACAAATGGGTTAAGTATTTCCTTAGTTTAGTATGATTTGGTTATTTATTTCATTAGCATAGTAGGAGTAGGATAGAAGTATTATAAATACCCTATCATGCTAGAGATTTTAAAGAAGTCCTCCCTTAGTGGAGAGGCAAGTCCTCCCTTAGTGGAGAGACACATTCTACTTCTCAATTACAACTCTTCTAATCTTTCCATTAATTCTATTCTTAAATTCCACAACAAGAGAATCGTTACTTGCTAAGGAATCATGCCACACGCCTATCACCTAATCCACACGCCATTACTCAACAATAACAATGCAAATCGTGATCTCCTTCGCACTCATGGGTAACTAAACTTCTCTGTTGGGGTTATGGAAGCCGAATGAGATACTATCTATTGCTGTGAGTTTGTGAGTTCGAGACACGTATATTGCTTATATCATTATTCTCTTCATCTTAATGCAAATTCTTGTGGCTGCAGACGCATAGAATAACGCCAGTCTAACATTTAACTTGTTCGAGAGAAAGGTTATTTGTCTGGAAAAGAGATAATGTCAAGGTAGTAGGACACCCTTTCCTATTAAAAAGCTAGTACCGTAACTGGACTAACCTCTTGGAGAATTCGTACCGTTAGACACGCTTTAAGCTCGAGAGAGTTAAAGTGAAATAGTCCTTGTTCAGGTCGAAAGACGCTTGGATTTACCATCGACTACAATTCTCTATAAGCAATTGCATGTCAAGACTCTACACACTCATAGCCGATAGAGACGTATACCTCAGAAGGTGGACATAACCCTAACACTTCAATTCTCATTGTTTACAACTTACGTAACAATCTTTCTCTCTTTACTTTGTTATTTTCAGCTTTTACTTTATTGTTTTCGTTACACATTGCAATCCCCTCGTTTACGAGACTTGCACCAAAAGTTTAGTAATTTTGCTTACTTGTTGGCCAAGCTATTCCCTGTGGGATCGACACCCAACCCAGGTTGGGTTCTATATTTGCTAACGACCGCTTTACACTCCTACGAGAGCTGTAGATTGAGCGTTATCAAAAATTGGCACTGTTGCCGGGGAATACGAGTGTCAATCAAGTTTGTGATAATTACTAGACCCTTTGGTCAAAGATTCTCGTACTTTTACTTTTAGTTGTTGTTTTTGTTTTTTTTAGGTTTATTTAGTGCATCAATGGAGGCACAACGTGAAATTGAAAGGATGGATGCTCAAGTGCATCAACAGAATATTGATAATCCAGGCCGGGTAACAAATCCTGATGATGAGGACCTGGGTGATGAGGAGCTACTAAACCCATGGCGTACCGCTGAGATGGCGGCACCCATGCAGAGAAGAGATCGTCAAGCTAGGTTTAGGCCTGAACGCCGAGCTATGCAAATACTGTTTGATGACGATGAGGATGATCTAGACGGACCTGGTGCCACCGGAGCTATTATTCTTCCGCCATTGGCACCCGGAGCAAAGTTTAATATCACTAGCACCATGATTCAGCTTTTGCAACTCAAGGGATTATTTGGTGGACTAGCAGGTGATGATCCAAATATGCATCTGATCAACTTTATTTCTACATTTAAGTCATTCGACAATCCTGGCGTTGGACAAAATGCAATTCGACTGCGCTTATTTCCATTGTCTCTGTCTGGGGAGGCAACACTATGGTTGAATGGGCTGACTCCTGATTCAATTACAAATTGGAGGCAATTGAGAGACGCTTTCCTAGAAAGATTCTTTCCGCCATCCAAAAGGGCTCAATTGAGAGATGAAATCAGCAACTTTCATCACCTTCCCTCTGAAGCTCTTCATGAAACATGGGAGAGGTTCAAGACAAAGCTAGCGAGATGCCCAAACCATCACATGACTAATGTTCACCTCATGGAGATCTTGTATAGAGCCTTGAATTCAATTACTAAACCAGTGGTTGATAATGCGGCTGGAGGATCATTTATGGACCTCACCTTTGTTCAGGCAAGCAATATGCTAGACCGGATGACAAAGCAAAGTAGAGCTTGGCATACCAGGGATTCTGAGGTAGCAAGACCCACTTTATCTATTGGCATGTCTGCAGACCAAAGAAGAAGAGAAGAAGAACGTGATCAAGACATGGCGCACATGAAAACACAATTGGATCTTCTGACAAAGCACTTATTATTAGGGAAGACCAAAAAAGTGAAAGCTGTAGCGCTAAAAGGAAGAGACGAATCTGATTCTGAAGAGGAGGCCAACTACTTGAACAATCAGGGGGGTTTCCATGGGAATGCCCAAGTAAACCAAGGTCAGAACTATTATGATAAATCTGGAAGCAAAGACCAAGGTAGTTGGAAGAAAAATAATGAAAAGAGTGGTTTGTACGTTCCCCCTGGTAGACGTGATACCACCACATCTAATTCTGGGAGTATGGAAGATATGATGGCTAAGTTATTGAAAGGAGTGGAAGCAACGAGCGCAGGAGTTAAGGAGGTGATTGATGATTTGTCCTCCATTAAGCAACTAGTTGATTCTCATTCCACTTCTATCAGGCAAATAGAGCAGCAATTGAGCCAACTTTCAGCAGCATTCAATCAAAGAAAGGCTGGCACCTTACCAAGCGATACTGTGCAAAACCCAAAGAATGATGGGTCATGCATGGCCATCACTACCAGAAGTGGTAAGGTGCTGGAAACTTCAGCAAAAGGCAAGCAAGTGGTTGATGAAGTTGTGGACATGGACATTACAACTAGTGACGTTACAAAAGGAGAAGAAGCCGCAACAACTACTCCCAACGTCAGGGACGTTTCACCTAGTGACGTGCAGCCTAAAAAAGTGGAAAAACAGAAGCAAGAGGAGAAAAAAACCGTGGAGAGAACACTTCCATACCCACCACCACCTTTTCCCCAAAGATTGAAGAAGGTGGCGGATGACACAAAGTTCAACAAATTCATGAATATGTTAAAGCAGCTCACCATTAATGTTCCATTGGTGGATGCACTTGAACAAATGCCTGGGTATGCGAAATTTATGAAGGATCTCTTGACAAAGAAGCAGGCAGCAAGTTATGACTTGGCGGATAATGTTCATCATTGTAGTGCAATCGCTACAAGATCGCTAATTCAAAAGAAGGCAGATCCTGGAGCTTTCACTATTCCTTGCACAATTGGATCGTTGGATTTTGCTAAGGCATTGTGCAATTTGGGATCTAGCATCAATTTGATGCCACTATCTATCTACAGAAAGTTGGGGTTGGGAGACCCTACACCAACCAATATGAGGCTCGTGATGGTTGATAGGTCGGTAAAACGACCTGTGGGTATCTTGAATGATGTGTTGGTGAAGGTTTCTTCATTCATCTTTCCTGCAGACTTCATTATTCTGGATTGTAAGGAGGATTCTGAAGTTCCGATCATCTTGGGACGTCCCTTCCTTGCAACTGGAAGTGTGCTTATTGACATGAAAGATAATGAGCTTTTGTTTCGAATTAATGACGAAGTGGTACGGTTTGATATATGCAAAACAATGAAGCATCCCAGCGATATGAATGAGTTATATGTTCATCATGAGGATTCAAAAGAATTATCTATAGAGAAACAGCCTACTGTTGAGCCATTGTCTGCTGTGCCACTGAAAGTTGAGCATGAAGATAATGAAGGTTATGAAGAACTTATGAGTGCTCTAACAGAAATAGAGCCTTATAATCCTAAGCAACCAGATTGTGATCCCAAGAATCAACCAACAGCGAAGACTCCCATTGACGAGCCACCAATGCTTGAATCGCAAGAGCTTCCCGATTATCTAAGGTATGTGTTCTTGGAAAGTGGAAGTATACTTCCGATAAGTGTGGTGGATGATTTAAGTGAACAGCACGTGGAGGCTCTCATCTCTGCTCTGATGAGGTACAAGAGAGCTATGGGTTGGACTATTGATGATATAATTGGTGACTCTCCGGAGAAACGTAGGAGCCATCTCGAAGAAGATTGCATGCCCACAGGTAAGCCTCATTACCGTCTAAATCCTTTTAGAAAATGATCCGCCATTTACCTCGACGAAGTCTGAGTACTCGAGGTAACCATGTCATGCCACGACAATAAATAAGGCGCTAGATGGGAGGCAGCCCATTGTTTATCGTTTTTCATTTATCGTTTATCGTTTTCTTTCATTCTAGTACTTGTCTTGTTTTTAATTAATGAAAATCCAAAAATAAGAGTCGTGCCCATGACCAAAACTAAGGAGCTTGGTGGGAGGCAACCCATCGTACTAATCATTTTTATTGTTTTGAGCAAATATAGGTGCAAGAAGTATTCAACGAGGAGATTGATTTCAATTGACGATTTGGACGCATTGTATGGTAAAGTTGGTAAGTTAGGAATGGTGATTCACAAGGCTATGGATTGAGCATTTCTCACACCAAAATAGGCTTCGAGGAAGGCTAGGCCTTGGTAAAACTAGGCCACGAATGATGAACAAACTATCCTATAGCCTAAGGTCTCGGAATCTAGTGTGCTATACACTATGCGCCGCCTATTCCTAGGTATGCTTTTGACTATGCGCCGCCTATTCCTAGGTATGCTTTTGACTATGCGCCGCCTATGCTATGGGATTTGGTCTCAGTATCTCATATGCCATACACTATGCGGCGCATATGTCTATAAATGCCATAGACTATGCGGCGCATATGTCCCATTATGCCATAGACAATGCGCCGCATATGTCATGACTATGCCAAGCATTATGCGCCGCATATGTAGCATTTTTTGTCTCCAAAACCGATTGTAAATGGTTCATAACCCGACCCATTCTCTTCCTACATAAAGGGGACTTAGTCTTGAAACATAACCACACTAAAAATTGACCTAAAGGCACCGCATTCCCTCTCCAAATCATCTCAAAACTTTCTTCTTTTGCACTTCCAATTAACAAAACCATCTCCACAAGCTTCAAGCAAGCAAGTACTCTCTTATTCTTCATTTATTTCTCGTAAGTACTACGTTGCTATGTCTATTATGATTTGCTAAATCGTATAAGATTGTTGGTGATGTTCCATGTGTTTGGATTGTTGATACAAAATCATGTGAGTGCACATGTACGTAGGAAAATCTTACTTATTTCCAACTTGAAATTGGTTTTAATAGCATTGTTATACTATTTACGGAATTACTATGGCTATGAATATTACTTAAGATTTTTTTTGGATACTTACATGTTAGACTATCCCGGCCATCGGGATAAGACTTATAGTGCCTACCGACATAAGAGGTTGTGATTGTTGTAAGAATAACTATTCCATGTGGTAACCCCTATGTAGTAGTGTTTCTATATCTACCATGAAATTAGTCCAATGGCTTCAAGTAAGTGATGCATTGCTGATCTTCTTGTCGGAATACATTCCTAAAACGTATGTCGATGAAATCTGAGTAATCGACCACTTTCGCTTCACTGATTTGTGTTAACAAAACTAAGTGTGGGGTAGTACCCCTACTGCTTATGTATAGATTGTATCCATTGAGATTGTTCTACCATTAACACTATTTCAAGTCTCAGGTACAATGGCACCTAAAGAAAGACAAGGCAAGGAAAAGGCTACCACTTTCCAAAAGGGTAAGAAAAGAGGCCGCAAGGAGCAAGGAGAACCCTCCCCGCTGCAAACACCTTGACTCACGCCTAGAATTAAGTGGGATACTTATGCGGAACTTATGAGGATGATGACTCTTATGATGATCCCAACGCAAGGGGTATGACCCCAGACATAGAGGAGGAGTCCGACTAACCAGGTTCCTCGTATTTATTTTCCACTGAGGACAGTGTCCCGACTAAGTGTGGGGTGGTTGTATTGCATGCTATACTTCTCTATTCGCATCTATGTTTTTTTGCTTTTGTTTCATTTTTCTTTCGTTTTGTTTCGTTTTGATTTTTTTAGTAGTTAAAATTTTTTTAGCTTCGCATGAAATAATTTTGATAGGCAGCATGAGATTATAACAAGAGTATGTGCTACAATTGTGACTATTGAGACGTTTAGGCTCCAGTTGTGACTCATTATGTGATATTGTGTGGTTCAATTCCTTCACTTGTTGGGTCGAGAGTCTATATTACTTCCAATCAAGTCGACCATGTGCCTTGTGTGTGTGAGATTAATAGTATCTTCTATGTATGTGGCTGATGCTAGACCTTGCCTGGTATGTATGCAAAGCGAAAATAAGGAGTGTAAGTTTAGGATATGATTTAGGCATTTCTTTGGCAACCTATATTTGTTTACCTTCAGTTTTACCTACCCATGGACATCATCCCTAGTTAAACCCTTT
>CM061561.1:279750783-279753283 GCA_030864225.1 Capsicum baccatum var. pendulum | reverse complement strand
CCAGCGGCTGGAAGAGCACCGCACGTCACGTGGTGTCCGGTGCGCTCCCAGCGGCCCTTGAAAATCCGGAGGACCGAATGCCGTCCACACCCGGTCGTACTCATAACCGCATTAGGTCTCCAAGGTGAACAACCTCTGGTTGATGGAACAATGTAGGCAAGGGAAGTCGGCAAAATGGATCCGTAAGTTTGGGAAAAGGATTGTCTCTGAGGGCTGGGCACGGGGGTCCCAGTCCCGAACCCGTCCGCTGTTGCTGGGACTGTATCGCAATAGTAATTCAACCCAGTATGAGAGGAACCATTGATTCACACAATTGGTCATCGCGCTTGGTTGAAAAGCCACTGGCGCGAAGCTACCGTGTGCTGGATTATGACTGAATGCCTCTAAGTCAGAATCTGGGCTAGAAGCGATGCATGTGCCCGCCGTCTGCTTGCCGACCCATAGTAGGGGCCTCGGCCTACAAGGGCACGTGTCGTTGGCTAAGCCTCCGCGGCGGAAGGGTCGCGGCGGCCGCCTTGAAGTACAATTTCCATCGAGCGGCGGGCAGAATCCTTTGCAGACAACTTAAATACAAGGCGGGGTATTGTAAGTGGCCGAGTGGCCTTGCTGCCACGATCCACTGAGATTCATCCCTTTGTCGCTCCGGTTCGTCCCTCCCCATCCAATCCAACCACCCTGCCGCCGGTCTCCAAAGGAGGTTCGTGCATTCGTCCTTGAAAAATCCCACCAAGTGTTGCGAGCTCACCTCACTCAAGTTAGCCAAGCGTCGCGTGCGTTCCATTCCAAACAGTTAAGCATACGATATCAAGTGGCCTTTCGCGAAAAACAATGGCATCGCAACCGAGAACAACGTCGGTGCGTGGAGGCATGCCGCAATTAGAGGTTTTTGTGATCGTCGAGTGCAATGCTGGAGACGCCTCCAATGACAAACGCCGACGGACGTATACTGGCCTGCCATGGTGGTGGCTTTGTCAAGTTGGATATCCGTGCACCGTGGCAGCAAGGCAGCTTGGCACCGTGGAGCCATGGCACCAAGGCACCGTGGCGCCATGGCACCAAGGCACCAAGGCACCATGGCTCCGTGGCGCCATGGCACCAAGGCACCGAGGCGCCAAGGCACCATGGCGCCATGGCACCATGGCACCAAGGCACCGTGGCGCCATGGAACCAAGGCACCAAGGCACCATGGCGCCATGGCACCTAGGCACCTTGGCGCCATGGCACCTTGCATACTCATTTTTCTACATATCCGCTCTAATTTTTTTATTTTAAATATATTTCGATGTTACCTCATATGTCGTGGCGGTTTTCGTAATGTCCCATCGCCTTCTTTTTAAATTTTTATTTAATATCCTTAAATTTAAATATTTTATATCGTTACGTCATTCGTACAAATGCGCAATCAATTGTTGGTTTAAGGCTACTTCATTCTAATATGCAAATTTTGGGGTTGTCACTTATCCGTTGCATTCTGGGCAATTTTCCTAGTGACCCCACGTTATTTTTATATTTTTTTAAAATTTTTATTTAATAACCTTAAATTTAAATATTTTATATCATTACGTTATACGTACAAATATGCACTCGATTGTTGGTTTAAGGTTAGTTCATGCGCTGAGAATATTTTCCTAATTTTTTCATATTTTTATAGATATTTTTTCTATTTTTGATTTATTTTTACATATTTTTTGAATTTTAAAAAATGATATTTGTAAAAAAATATTTTCTCACCGAAAATTATCATTTATAAATTACGCGACCTTTTTGTGAGTGGACAGGCTCCGTATCTCATCAAAACGTGCAGTTCGGGTCCGCATATGTCTGGTATGATTCTCTGGCAAAATCATGTCTACTCCTGTCACTTGGGTTTTTTTAAGCATATATAAGGGGGGTAGAGGTGTTGAAGGCACTTCAAGGCGACTGTCGGTAGATGGCATAGGCGCTCAGTGGCCATGTCGGCGAGCAGCATGGGCGCATGGCAGCATGCGTAGCTAGTCCGTGCCAGCCGTCCGTGCTCGTGTAGCAACGTCAGCGATGCTTCATTGTACGCTCGTGTCGGTTATCGGTGGCGTCGTCCACGACGGGGCTGCTAGTGCTAGACTTCGAATAAGGTGGTGCCTTTGTGCGAGCGGCGAGTACTGGATGCTGCTCTCGGGGCAAGCTCCAGGCGCTGCACGCATGCGACCGAGCCCAATCAGCGGCAAGCGCCGGCGGCCGGCGTGGGCGGTGCCCGTGCATGAGCCTCGGCGTGCCTTCATCTCCTCTGCTCCCCCACGGGCGGGCTATCGTGTCAAGCGGGACTTGCTTCAGCCTTGCAACGTCCGCTTGGGCAGCAGCACACGGTATCTATTGTCGGGCGTTGGGGCCGGTGTCGGGCGTGCATCGACGGAGCATTTGGACGCACGGCGCGTGAGTTTTTTTGGCACGTGCGGTTAGGTTGGATCCCTACTCGAGCAGCGACGTCCTGACCCACCTACCATCTCAGTCGCGGGGCAAGCGC
>CM061561.1:279735783-279743283 GCA_030864225.1 Capsicum baccatum var. pendulum | reverse complement strand
CTCGTAGAATACATCAGTGTAGCGCGCGTGCGGCCCAGAACATCTAAGGGCATCACAGACCTGTTATTGCCTCAAACTTCCGCGGCCTAAAAGGCCGTAGTCCCTCTAAGAAGCTAGCCGCGAAGGGATACCTCCACATAGCTAGTTAGCAGGCTGAGGTCACGTTCGTTAACGGAATTAACATGACAAATCGCTTCACCAACTAAGAACGGCCATGCACCACCGCCCATAGAATTAAGAAAGACCTCTCATTCTGTCAATCCTTACTATGTCTGGACCTGGTAAGTTTCCCCGTGTTGAGTCAAATTAAGCCACAGGCTCCACTCATGCTTGTGCCCTTCCGTCAATTCCTTTAAGTTTCAGCCTTGCGACCACACTCCCCCCGGATCCCAAAAACTTTGATTTCTCATAAGGTGTCGGCGGAGTCCTAAAAGCAACATCTTAACAAAGACACCACCATGGCAGGCCATTCGCAGTTTCACAGTCTGAATTTGTTCATACTTACACATGCATGGCTTCATCTTTGAGATAAGCATATGACTACTGGCAGGATCAACCAGGTAGCATTCCTCATCGACGCCGGCGTCGCATGAGCCCGGCCTGCCGCGAGGGCGCAGACGGATTAAAGGCGAGTGCGACCGTCGTTTGCAAGGGGCGTTGTACGGGGCAGATAGGAGACAATGAAGGCCCTATGCCCACTGCGTCTACCACATCCGAGAATCCGGGCCGCCGCTCGTAGACCATGACATCGCAAGACGAAGCAAGGGAGGCGTGGGATGCGAGGGCGGCCTTTCAATTCACCCCGTGCACGAAATACGAGGGGCGAAAGGCAATCGATAAAACATGATAATGCATGCAACACAGGAAATCGACTTCGAGCAAGCCTATATTGCACTTGCCACGTGACTGAGATGGCAGGCGGGTCAGGACGTCGCTGCTCGAGCAGGGTTGCAACCTAACAGCACGTGCCGAAAACAACTCACGCGCCGTGCGTCCAAATTCTCCGTAGATGCACGCCCAGCACCGGCCCCAACGCACAGCAATAGATGTCGTGCGCTGCTGCCCATGCGGACGTTGCAAGGATGAAGCAAGTCCCGCTTGACACGATAGCCCGCCCTTGGGAGGAGTAGAGGAGATGAAGGCACGCCGAGGCTCATGCACGGGCGCCGCCCACGCCGGCCGCCGGCGCTCGCCGCAGATTGGGCTCGCCCGCATGCGTGCAGCGCTTGGAGCTTGCCCCGAGAGCAGCATCCAGTACTCGCCGCTCGCATGAAGGCACCGCCTCATCCGAAGTCTAGCACCAGCAGCCCTGTCGTGGACGACGCCACCGATAACCGACACTAGCGTACAATGAAGCGCGGCCGACGTTGCTACACGGGCACGGACGGCTCGCACGGACTAGCCATGCATGCTGCCATGCGCCCACGCTGCACGTCGACATAGCCACTGAGCACCTATGCCAACTACCGATAGTCGCCTTGAAGTGCCTTCAACACCTCTACCCCCCTTATATATGCTTAAAAAAAAACCCAAGTGACAGGAGTAGACATGATTTTGCTAGAGAATCATACCAGACATATGCGGAACCGAACTGCACGTTTTGATGTGAGACGGAGCTTGTGCACTCAAAAAAAGGTTGCGTAATTTGTAAATGATAATTTTCGTTGAAAAAATATTTTTTTTTACAAATATCATTTATTAAAATTGAAAAAATATGTAAAAATAATCAAAAATAGAAAAAATATTTATAAAAATATGATAAAATTAGGAAAATATTCTTAGCGCATGAACGAACCTTAAACCAACAATCGAGTGCATATTTGTACGCATAAAGTAACGATATAAAATATTTAAATTTAAGGAAATTAAATAAAAATTTTAGAAAAATATAAAAATAAGTAACAACCCCAAAATATGCATATTAGAATGAAGTAGCCTTAAACCAACAATTGAGTGCGTATTTGTACGAATGACGTAACGATATAAAATATTTAATTTTAAGGATATTAAATAAAAATTTGAAAAAAAGGCGACGGGACATTACAAAAACCGCCACGACATATGAGGTAGAATTGGCATATATTTAAAATACAAAATTAGAGCGGATATGTAGAGAAATGAGTGTGCAACGGTGACGAGGATCGAGGAACGTCAGGAAAATATTAGGATGATCGAACGTAGGTTTACGCTCTTTTGATTTTGCCACGGTACGTTGTGCCTTGGTGCCATAGTGCCTTGGTGCCATGGTGCCATGGTGCCTTGGTGCCACGGTGCCACGGTGCCTGGGTGCCATGGTGCCATGATGCCTTGGTGCCACGATGCCTTGGTGCCACGACGCCACGGCGCCTTGGTGGCATGGCGCCATGCTGCCTTTGGTGTCATGGCGCCATGTTGCCACGGTGCCACGGTGCCATGGTGCCACGGTGCCTTGGTTCCACGGCGCCATTGTGCCACGGTGCCTTGGTGCCATGGTGCTATGCTGCCACAGGGACACGGTGCCTTGGTGCCATGGTGCAGGGATTCAAGGCGAGCGTGACCGTCATTTGCAAGGAGCATCGTACGAGGCAGATAGGAGTCGATGAATGCCCTATGCCTACTGCGTCTACCGCATCCGAGTATCTCGACCGCCGCTCACGGACCACGACATCGCACGACGAAGCGAGGGAGACGTGGTATGCAAGGGCGGCCTATCGATTCGCCCCGCGCATGAAATGCGAGTGGCGAAAGGCGATCGATAAAACTTGATAATGCATGCAGCACAGGAAACCGACTTCGAGCAAGCCTATATTGCGCTTTCCCCGCGACTGAGATGGCAGGCGGGTCAGGACGTCACTGCTCGAGCAGGGAGGCAACCTAACTGCACGTGCCGAACATAACTCACGCGCCGTGCGTCCTAATGCTCCATCGATGCACGCCCAGCACCGGTCCCAACGCCCAGCAATAGATGTCGTGCGCTGCTGCCCATGTGGACGTTGCAAGGCTAAAGCAAGTCCCGCTTGACACGATAGCCCGCCCTTGGGGGGAGCAGAGGAGATGAAGACACGCCGAGGCTCATGCACGGTCTCAGCCAACGCCGGCCGCCGGCACTCGCCGCGAATTGGGCTCGGCCGCATGCGTGCAGCGCCTGAAGCTTGCCCCGAGAGCAGCATCCAGTACTCACCGCTCGCATAAAGGCACCGCCTCGTCCGAAGTCTAGTGCCAGCAGCCCCGTCATGGACGACGCCACCGATAACCGATACTAGCGTACAATAAAGCGCGACCGGCATTGCTACACAGGCACAGAAGGCTCTCACGGACTAGCCATGCATGCTGCCATGCGCCCACGCTGCACGCCGACATAGCCACTGAGCGCCAATTCCAACTACCGACAGTCGCCTTGAAGTGCCTTCAACACCTCTACTCACGCGTCGTGCGTCCAAATGCTCCGTCGGTGCATGTCCAGCGCCGGCCCCAACGCCCAACAATAGATGTCGTGCGCTGCTGCCCATGCGGACGTTGTAAGGATGAAGCAAGTCCCGCTTGACACGATAGCCTGCCCTTGGGGGGAGCAGAGGAGATGAAGGAACGCCGAGGCTCATGCACGGGCGCCGCCCACGCCGGCCGCCGGCGCTCACCGTGGATTGGGCTCGGCCGCATTCGTGCAGTGCCTGGAGCTTGCCCCGAGAGCAGCATCCAGTACTCGTCTCTCACACGAAGGCACCGCCTCGTCCGAAGTCTAGCGCCAGCAGCCCCATCATGGACGACGCCACCGATAACCGACAATAGCGTACAATGAAGCGCGGCCGACGTTGCTACACGAGCACGGACGGCTCGCACGGACTAGCCATGCATGCTGCCATGCGCCCACGCTGCATGTCGACATGGCCACTGAGCGCCTATGCCAACTACCGACAGTCGCCTTGAAGTGCCTTCAACACCTCTACCCCCCTTATATATGCTTAAAAAAAAACCCAAGTGACAAGAGTAGACATGATTTTGCCAGAGAATCATACCAGACATATGAGGAACCGAACTACACGTTTTGATGTGAGAAAGAGCCTGTGCACTCCAAAAAAGGTCGCGTAATTTGTAAATGATAATTTTCGTTGAAAAAATATTTTTTTTTTTTACAAATATCATTAATTAAAATTGAAAAAATATGTAAAAATAATTAAAAATAGAAAAAATATTTATAAAAATATGATAAAATTAGGAAAATATTCTTAGCGCATAAACTAACCTTAAACCAACAATCTAGTGCATATTTGTACGCATAACGTAACGATATACAATATTTAAATTTAAGGAAATTAAATAAATATTTTAGAAAAATATAAAAATAAGTAACAACCCCAAAATATGCATATTAGAATGAAGTAGCCTTAAACCAACAATTGAGTGCGTATTTGTACGAATGACGTAACGATATAAAATATTTAAATTTAAGGATATTAAATAAAAATTTGAAAAAAAGGCGACGGGACATTACGAAAATTGCCACGACATATGAGGTAGAATTGACATATATTTAAAATACAAAATTAGAGCGGATATGTAGAGAAATGAGTATGCAACGGTGACGAGGATCGAGGAACGTCAAGAAAATATTAGGATGATCGAACATAGGTTTACGCTCTTTTGATTTTGCCATGGTGCGTTGTGCCTTGGTGCCATGGTGCCTTGGTGCCATGGTGCCACTGCGCCACGGTGCCTGGGTGCCATGGTGCCACAATGCCTTGGTGCCACGGCGCCACAGAGCCTTGGTGGCATGGCGCCATGCTGCCTTGGTGTTATGGCGCCATGCTGCCACGGTGCCTCGGTCCCACGGTGCCATGGTGCCACGGTGCCTTGGTGCCACGGAGCCATTGTGCCACGGTGCCATGGTGCCATGGTTCTATGCTGCCACGGGGCCACGGTGCCTTGGTGCCATGGTGCCACGGTGCCTTGGTGCCACGGTGCCATGGTTCCATGGTGCCTTAGTGCCTTGGTGCCGCGGTGCCACGGTGCCACGGTGCCATGGTGTAATGGTGCCTTGGTGCCGCGATGCGTTGGTGCCATGGTGCCGCGGTGCCATGGTGCCTGGGTGCCATGGTGCCACGGTGCCATGGTGCCTGTGTGCCATGGTGCCACGCCACCTTGGTGCCACGGTGCCTTGGTGCCAAGGTGCCAGGACGCCTTGGTGCCACGGTGCCATGATGCCTTGGTGCCATGGTGCCTTGGTGCCCTGGTGCCATGGTTGCACGCCGACTTGGTGCCACGGTGTCTTGGTGACATGGTTCAACGCCGCCTTGGTGCCATGGTGCCATGGCGCCCCGGTGCCTTGGTGCCTTGCTGTCATGGTGCCCTGGTGCCTTGGTGCCCTGGTGCCGTGGTGCCACGCCGCCTTAGTGCCATGGTGCCACGCCGCCTTGGTGCTACATTGGCATGGCGCCACGGTGCCTTGGTGCCCTTGTGCCCTGGTGCCATGGCGCCACGGTGCCAAGCTGCCCTGGTGCCTTGGTGCAGGGAATTTTAGGCGAGCGCGACCGTCATTTGCAAGGAGCGTCGTACGGGGCAGATAGGAGTCGATGAAAGCCCCATGCCCACTGCGTCTACCGCATCCGAGTATACCGACCGCCGCTCACGGACCACGACATCGCACGACGAAGCGAGGGAGGCATGGGATGCAAGAGCGGCCTATCGATTCGCCCCGCGCACGAAATGCGAGGGGCGAAAGGCGATCGATAAAACTTGATAATGCATGCATCACAAGAAACCAACTTCGAGCTAGCCTACATTGCGCTTGCCCCGCAACTGAGATGGCATGCGGGTTAGGACGTCGCTGCTCGAGCAGGGATCCAACCTAACTGCACGTGCCAAACATAACTCACGCATCGTGCGTCCAAATGCTCCGTCGATGCACACCCAGCACCGGCCCCAACGCCCAGCAATAGATGTCGTGCGCTGCTGCCAATGCGGATGTTGCAAGGATAAAGCAAGTACCGCTTGACACGATAGCCCGCCCTTGGGGGAAGTAGAGGAGATGAAGGCACGCCGAGGCTCATGCATGGGCGCCGCCCACGCCGGCCGCCGGCGCTCGCCGCGGATTGGACACAGCTGCATGCGTGCAGCGCCTGGAGCTTGCCCCGAGAGCAGCATCCAATACTCGCCACTCGCACGAAGGCACCGCCTCGTCCGAAGTCAAGCGCCAGCAGCCCCGTCTTGGACGACGCCACCGATAACCGACACGAGCGTACAATGAAGCGCGGCCGACGTTGCTACACGGGCACGGACGCCTCACACGGACTAGCCATGCATGCTGCCATGCGCCCACGCTGCACGCCGACATGTCCACTAAGCGCCTATGCCAACTACCGACAGTCGTCTTGAAGTGCCTTCAACACCTCTACCCCCCTTATATATGCTTAAAAAAAACCCAAGTGACAGGAGTAGACATGATTTTGCCAGAGAATCATACCAGACATATGCGGACCCCAATTGCACGTTTTGATGTGAGACGGAGATGTGCACTCACAAAAAGGTCGCGTAATTTGTAAATGATAATTTTCGTTGAGAAAATATTTTTTTTTACAAATATCATTTATTAAAATTGAAAAAATATGTAAAAATAAATCAAAAATAGAAAAAATATTTATAAAAATATGAAAAATTAGGTAAATATTCGTAGTGCATGAACTAACCTTAAACCAACAATCGAGTGCATATTTGTACGTATAACGTAACGATATAAAATATTTAAATTTAAGGATATTAAATAAAAATTTTAAAAAATATAAAAATAAGTAACAACCCCAAAATATGCATGTTAGAATGAAGTAGCCTTAATCCAACAATTGAGTACGTATTTGTACGAATGACGTAATGATATAAAATATTTAAATTTAAGGATATTGAATAAAAATTTGAAAAAAAGGCGACGGGACATTACGAAAACCACCACGACATATGAGGTAACGTTGAAATATGTTTAAAATACAAAATTAGAGCAGATATGTAGAGAAATGAGTGTGCAACGGTGACGAGGATGGAGGAACGTCTGGAAAATATTAGGATGATGTTGTTGTTTTTCGCGAAAGGCCACTCGATATCGTATGCTTAACTGTTTGGAATGGAGTGCACGCGTCGCTTGAAAAACAAGAGGCTAACTCAGGTGAGGTGAGCTTGCAACACTTGGTGGGATTTTTCAAGGACGGATGCACAAACCTCCTTTGGAGACGGGCGGCAAAATGGCTGGATTGGATGGGGAGGGACGAACCGGAGCAACAAAGGGCTGAATCTCAGTGGATCGTGGCAGCAAGGCCGCTCTGCCACTTACAATACCCCGTTGCATATTTAAGTCGTCTGCAAAGGATTCTGCCCGCCGCTCGATGGAAATTGTACTTTAAGGCAGCCACCGCGACCCTTCCGCCACGGCGGCTTAGCCAACGACACGTGCCCTTGGGGGCCGAGGCCCCTACTGCGGGTCGGTAAGCGGACGGCGGGCATATGCGTCGCTTGTAGCCCGGATTCTGACTTAGAGGC
>CM061561.1:279708283-279723283 GCA_030864225.1 Capsicum baccatum var. pendulum | reverse complement strand
AATCCTGGGCGAGCAACAAATCCTGACGATGAGGATTTAGGTGACGACGAGTTGATAAACCCAAGGCATGTTGCTGAAACTATAACACCAGCCAACAGAAGAGGTCGACAAGCTCGATATAGGTATGATCGCCAACCTTTGCAGCCAGCTTTCGACGATGATGATGATGATCTTGATGGTGCCGGAGCCACTGGAGCTATAATTCCACCACCATTAGCGCCCGGAGCCAAGTTCAACATCACAAGCACCATGATTCAATTATTGCAACTCAAGGGATTATTTGGTGGACTAGCAGGTGATGATCCGAATATGCATCTCATCAACTTTATTTCTACATGCAAGTCCTTTTACAATCCTGGTGTTGGTCAGAATGCTATTCGATTACGTCTATTTCCATTGTCTCTGTCTGGGGAGGCAACACTATGGTTGAATGGGCTGACTCCTGATTCAATTACAAATTGGAGGCAATTGAGAGACGCTTTCCCAGAAAAATTCTTTCCGCCATCCAAAAGGGCTCAATTTAGAGATGAAATTAGCAACTTTCGTTAGCTTCCCTCTGAAGCTCTTCATGAAACATGGGAAAGGTTCAAGACAAAGCTAGCGAGATGCCCAAACCATCACATAACTAATGTTCACCTCATGGAGATCTTGTATAGAGCCTTGAATTCAGTAACTAAACCAGTGGTGGACAACGCAGCTGGAGGTTCTTTCATGGACCTCACCTTTGGTCAAACAAGAAATATGCTAAATCGTATGACGAAACAAAGTAGAGCTTGGCATACCAGGGATTCTGAGGTACCAAGCCCCACTTTATCTATTGGCATGACTACAGACCAACGAAGAAGAGAAGAAGAACATGATCAAGATATGGCGCACAAAAAAACCCAAATGGATCTTCTTACAAAGCATCTATTAGGGAAGACTAAAAAAGTGAAAGCTATTACGTCAAAAGGAAGAGACGAATCTGATTCGGAAGAGGAGGCCAACTACTTGAACAATTAGGGGGGTTTCCGAGGTAATGCCCAAGGAAACCAAGGTTGGAACTATTATGATAAATCTGGAAGCAAAGACCAAGGTAGTTGGAAGAAAAATAATGAAAAGAGTGGTTTGTACGTTCCCCTTGGTAGACGTGATACCACCACATCTAATTCTGGGAGTATGGAAGACATGATGACTAAGTTATTGAAAGGAGTGGAAGCAACGAGCGTGGGAGTTAAGGAGGTGATTGATGATTTCTCCTCTATGAAGCAACTAGTTGATTCTCATTCCACTTCTATCAAGAAAATAGAGCAGCAATTGAGCCAACTTTTAGCAGCATTCAATCAAAGAAAGACTGGCACCTTACTAAGCGATACTGTGCAAAACCTAAAGAATGATGGGTCATGCATGGCCATCACTACCAAAAGTGGTAAGGGGCTGGAAACTTCAACAAAAGTCAAGCAAGTGGTTGACGAATTTGCGGACATGGACATTACACCTAGTGACGTTACAAAAGGAGAAGAAGCCGCAACAACTACTCCCAACGTCAGGGACGTTTCACCTAGTGACGTGCAGCCTAAAAAGGTGGAAAAACGGAAGCAAGAGGAAAATAAAGCCATGGAGAGAACACTTCCATACCCACCACCACCTTTTCCCCAAAGATTGAAGAAGGTGGCCGATGACACTAAGTTCAGCAAATTTATGACGATGTTGAAGCAACTGACCATTAATGTTCCATTGGTAGAGGCACTTGAACAAATGCCTGGGTATGCAAAGTTTATGAAAGATCTTTTGACTAAAAAGAGGGCAGCAAGTTATGAGATGAAGGATGATGTGCATCATTGTAGTGCAATTGCTACCCGATCGATAGTTCAGAAGAAGGCCGACCCCGGAGCTTTCACTATTCCTTGCACCGTCGGATCTTTGAACTTTGCCAAAGCATTGTGTGACTTAGGAGCCAGCATCAACTTGATGCCATTATCGATCTACAAGAAGTTGGGGTTAGGAGATCCTACACCAACTAATATGAGGCTTGTTATGGTGGATAGGTCGGTAAAACGACCGGTTGGTATTCTATGCTATGTCTTGGTAAAGGTTTCTTCATTTATCTTTCCAGCAGACTTTGTCATCTTGGATTGTGAAGCAGATTCATAGGTTCCCATAATCTTGGGACGCTCTTTCCTTGCTAAGGGAAGTGTGCTCATAGATTTGAGAGCTAATGAGCTTTTATTCCGAATAAATGACGAAGTGGTTCGCTTTGATGTTTGCAAATCAATGAAGCAACCCAAAGATTTGAGTGTATTTTCTGTGGCTGATGTTGTCTTTGATGATGAGAAAGAGTTACTTGCAGAAGAGCAAATTCTTGATGATCCTTTGGAGGTTTTGCTCATGAAAGGAGAGAATGATGATGCTGAAATTTCTGAAGATGATATTTGTGCTCTATCGGGATTAGGGACATATCGCTATACTCCCAAGAAGCTGGATCTTGATCCCAAAAATTGACCCACACCACCAGCTAAGCCATCTATTGAAGAACCACCCACGTTAGAATTGAAGGAGCTGCCAAGCCATTTGAAGTACGCATTCTTAGGAAGCGGAAACACTCTTCCAGTCATAGTGGTAGCCGATTTGGGTGAGCAACAAGTTGCAGATCTTATTGCAATCTTACGCAAGTATATTAGAGCTATTGGATGGACCATTGCGGATATTATTGGTATTCCACCTGGGATTTGCACACATAAAATTCAGCTTCAAGAAAAGTGCACACCCACCATTGAAAATCAAAGGCAATTAAACCCACCAATGCAAGAAGTGGTGAAGAAGGAGATTATCAAGTGGTTAGACTCAGGAGTTGTATATCCTATCTCTGATAGTACATGGGTGAGTCTTGTGCAATGTGTTCCCAATAAATGAGGTATGACGGTGGTCGCGAATTCAAAGAATGAGCTTATTCCACTCAGGCCCATTACTGGATGGAGAGTATGCATGGACTACCGCAAGCTGAATTCTTGGACGCTCAAGGATCACTTCCCCATGCCATTTATGGACCAAATGCTAGATCGATTAGCGGGGAAAGGATGGTTTTGCTTCTTGGATGGTTATTCAGGTTATAATTAGATTTGTATTGTTCCCGAAGACCAAGAAAAGACAACGTTTACATGCCAATATGGTAAGTTTGCCTTCAAATGCATGCCATTTGGCCTATGTAACGCCCCATCCACCATTCAATGTTGTATGATGTCTATTTTCTCTGATATGGTTGGAGACACTTTGGAGGTATTTATGGATGAATTTTCAGTTGTTGGTGAGTCCTTTGAAGCGTGCTTGGCAAACTTGAGCATGGCATTGCAAAGATGTGTAGATTTTAACCTTGTGCTGAATTGGGAGAAGTGCCACTTCATGGTAAAAGAAGGAATCGTTCTTGGCCACAAGATCTCTGAAAGAGTAATAGAGGTTGATCGCACAAAAATAGAGGTAATCGAGAAGCTACCGCCTTCAATTTCGGTGAAGGGAGTTCGTAGTTTTCTTGGCCATGATGGGTTCTATCGTAGATTCATCAAAGACTTCTCCAAAATTTCTAGTCCATTGTGCAAATTGTTGGATAAAGATGCGAAGTTTGACTTTAATTACGATTGCTTAAAGGCATTCGAATGCCTTAAAGGAAAACTCATTGAAGCCCCTATCATGGTAGCACCAGATTGGACGCTCCCGTTCGAAGTCATGTGTGATGCTAGTGGTGTTGCCGTTGGTGCTGTTCTTGGACAGAGAAAGGAGAAACTATTTCATCATATCTACTATGCGAGTAAGGTCCTAAATGAAGCCCAAAGGAACTACACTGTTGCTGAACAAGTGCTCCTAGCGGTTGTGTATGCGTTTGAGAAGTTTCGTGCCTATCTATTGGGTACTAAGGTGATCGTTCATACAGACCATGCAACTCTTAGGTATATAATGACGAAGAAGGATGCAAAACCAAGGTTGATTCGATGGGTGTTGCTGCTGCAAGAGTTTGATTTCGAAGTCAAAGATAGAAGAGGTTGCGAGAACCAAGTGGTTGATCACCTATCTAGACTTGAGAGTGAGCAAGTGGCGCAACCTGAAATTCAGATTGATGATGCATTCCCTGACGAGGAGCTATTAGCGACAACAATGGAGAAATTACCATGGTATGCCGACTTTGCAAATTTCGTGGTGAGTAATGTGCTACCCGCCAATTTATCTTACCACCAAAGGAGGAAGTTTATGCATGACGTTCAGCACTACTATTGGGATGAGCCTTATTTGTTTCGAAGATGCGCTGATGGTATCATTCGACGATGTATATCCCATGAAGAAGTGCCTACTATATTGGAAGCATGCCACACTTCGCAAGTTGGAGGACATCATACAGGCAATCGAACGGCAAGAAAAGTATTGCAAAGTGGATATTATTGGCCTTTGATATTCAGAGACGCATACGACTATGTGAGAAGGTGTGACCAATGCCAACGTCAAGGTGCTATTTCAAAACACCATGAAATGCCCATGTCCAAAATTCTTGAGGTAGAACTCTTTGATGTGTGGGGTATTGATTTCATGGGACCATTCGTGAATTCGTTTGGAATGAAGTACATCTTGGTTGCTGTGGACTATGTTTCAAAATGGGTTGAAGCTGTAGCATTGGCCGACAACGAAGGAAAGCGTGTTGTAGCGTTCTTAAAGAAGAATATCTTCTCTCGCTTTGGAGTACCTCGTACTATCATAAGTGATGGAAGATCTCACTTTTGCAACAAGCTATTCAAATCTGTATTGGCCAAGTATGGTGTCAAGCAACACAAGGTAGCTATGCCTTATCATCCCCAAACTAGTGGACAAGTAGAGGTTTCCAATCGTGAAATCAAGCAAATCCTTGCAAAGACAGTTAATGAGAATCTGAAGGATTGGTCTCGAAAGCTAGATGATGCACTATGGGCATATAGGACTGCATTCAAGACACCCATTGGCATGTCTCCTTATCAACTAGTTTATGGGAAGGCTTGTTATCTACCCATCGAACTCGAGCACAAGGCATTGTGGGCATTGAAGCAATTGAACTTGAATTGGGATGATGTGAAGAATCTGAGGTTGGATAAGCTGAACGAACTAGATGAATTCTATCTCCATGCATATCAAAGATCAAATTTATACAAGGAGCGGATGAAGAAGTATCATGATCAGCGGATTGTTCGACGAAACTTCCAAAAGGGTGACATGGTACTACTCTTCAACTCCAGATTTAAGCTCTTCCCAGGAAAGTTAAAATCGAAATGGTCTGGTCCATTTAAGGTTATCCAAGCCTACTCGTCTGGAGTAGTCGAATTGGAAGGCAATAAGGGTGTTGTCTTCAAAGTGAATGGCCAACGCGTTGAGCCATATATCGGTCCTCTTGACTCGATGAATGACATGGCCATCACTTATCTCGATGAAGTCTAAGTACTCGAGATTACTACGTCGAGCCACGACAATAAATAAGGCTCTAGATGGGAGGCAACCCATCGTTTTATTGTTTTATCATTTTATCGTTTTATCGTTTCGTCGTTTTAGTATATTTTTTTTTGATAAAAGAAAATCCAAAAATAAGAGTCGTGCCACGACCAAAACTAAGGAGCTTGGTGGGAGGCAACCCATCGTACTAATCGTTTTCATTTGTTTTGAGCAAATATAGGTGCAAGAAGTATTCAACGAGGAGATCGATTTCAATTGACGATTTGGACGCATTGTATGGTAAAGTTGGTAAGTTAGGAATGGTGATGCATAAGGCTATGGATTGAGCCTTTTCCTCGTCAAAATAGGCTTCAAGGAAGGCTATGCCTTGGTAAAACTAGGCCACGAACGATGCACGACCTATCCTATAGCCTAAGGTCTCGGAATCTAGTGTGCTATACACTATGCGCTGCCTATTCCTAGGTATGCTTTTGACTATGCGCCGCCTATGCTATGGCATTTGGTCTCAGTATCTCATATGCCATAGCCTATGCGGTGAATATGTCTACAAATGCCATAGACTATGCGGCGCATATGTCCCATTATGCCATAGACAATGCGCCGCATATGTCATTGATATGCCAAGTATTATGCGTCGCATATGTGGTGTTTTTGTCTCCAAACCCGATTGTAAATGGGTCACAACCCGACCCATACTCTTCCTATATAAAGGGGACTTAGTTTTATAACATAACCACATTAGAAAATACCCTAAGGGCGCCGCATAACCTTCCAAATCCTCTCAAAATTTTCTTCTTTTGCTCTTCCAATTCACAACACCATCTCCACAAGCTTCAAGCAAGTAAGTACTCTCTTATTCTTCATTTATTTCTCGTAAGTACTATGTTGCTATGTTTATTATGAATTGCTAAATCATATAAGATTGTTGGTGATGTTCATGTGTTTGGATTGTTGTTGCAAAATCATGTGAGTAAACAAGTACGTAGGGAATTCTTGGCTTGTTTCCAACTTGAATTTGGTTTCAATAGCATTGTTATGATAATTGCTGAATTGATATAGCTATGAATATTGCTTAAGATTGTTGTTTGGATGCTTACATGTTAGACTATCCTGGCCATCGAGATAAGATTATAGTGCCTATCGACTTAGGAAGTTGTGTTTGTTGTAAGAATAACGATTCCATGTGGTAACCCCTATGTCGTAGTGTTGCTATATCTACCATGAAAGTAGTCCAATGGCTGCAAATAAGTGATGCAATGCTGATTTTCTTGTCAGAATAATTTCCTAAAACGTATGTCGACAAAATCTGAGTAAATCGACTAGTTTCATATCACTGATTTGCGTAACAAAATTAAGTGTGGGGTGGTACCCCTAGTGCTTGCATATAGATTGTATCAAGTGAGATTGTGCTACAACTTACATTATTTCTAGTCTCAGCTACAATGGCACCTAAAGCAAGGCAAGCCAAGGAGAAGGCTACCCCGTCCCAAAAGGGCAAGAAGAGAAGTTGAAAAGACCAAGGAGAATCATCCTCAGCACACCTACCACGCAGAATGTTCGGAATAAAATGGGTTCTTGAGGATGAAGCCAAAGCATGGTACAGCAACAACAAAGAAAGAAAGTATGTGCACGTCGACTTGATCAACAAGGAGACCTTAGCAAAGAAGGAGCCGCGAATGTTGGCAAAAATAATGGCTTTGAAGCTGGATTTCATCTTCCGCGACATGGGAGAGTGTAATCTTGATCTGACAAGAGAGTTTTATGCCAACTGGTCGCCGAACACAACAGGCAATGAAGTTAAAATTCAGGGCCAAGTGTTACAGCTCACTGCGGATTGGATCAACTCTTTTTTTGGCTTACCTTCAGTCGACACAGCACCATTCAAAGAGCTGTACAGCAGGCCTCCTTATAGAGCAATACGACACACGCTTTGTGGAAGCAGATCGATGGCAAGGTGGGGCAGACATAAAGAAATAGGCCGACACAACACCTTCCCCTATGCTCCACTGAATAGGGAAGCAAGAATCTGGATGCGCATTGTCAACTCATGTCTTATTCCTAGGACTCAATACACCAAGATATCAAGAGATAGAGTGTGTTTGGTCTATGCTTTGATGACGAATGTCCCTGTCAACTTTGGGGCAATCATTCGATCTACCATGAGGAAAGCCAGACTCCACAAAAGGTCCCATTTCACATTCCGCAATTTGTTGACAGCAATATTGCGGAAGGAGGATATCGAAGAGGAACCAACTGACCACAAACTCCCACATAACCCAAAGAAGGTTGACCTCACCAAGGTCAAAGATGCTGAAACAACTCATGGTGTCGACCTTACTACTGCGGAGAGACATGCTCGTGATGAGAGTTTCTTCCATTATCTCTATCGCATGACACGATTCACTATGATGAGTGGTGGACGTATTCCAACTGCTGAAGAGCTCCAACAGCTGGACCATGACTACCCAATGAACATGCATGCACGGGAAATGTGTGGAGTGGGCGTATATTTTGAGGAGCCTCTAGACGATGATGTGCCGACTAATGATGATAGACGCTTGCTTGATTCTGACGAGGAGGAGAACTCGGACTACAACTCTTATGATGATTCAGACGAAAGGGGTATGACCCTCGACATTGATGAAGGGTCCGACTAACCAGGTTCTTCGCATTTATTTTCTACTGAGGGCAGTGTCCCGTCTAAGTGTGGGGTGGCAGAATCGCATGCTATACTTCTCTGTTTGCACCTATGTTTGACTTCTCTGTTTGCACCTATGTTTGACTTCTCTGTTTGCACCTATGTCAGACTCCTTGGTCCATGTTTGAAGATGGGTCGAATGGGGAGCCCACAGGCCAGCATCCGGAGCGTGCAGATGCCGAAGCTCGCCAGAGGCGCGCGCTGCCTGCCACAATCGAGGAGACAACATTCCACGAGCGTATCGAAAGCCCGGGCTTTGGCCGCCCCCTAATCCACGCTGGTCCACGCCCCGAGTCGATCGGCGGACCGGCTCATCGCCGTTCTACATCCTTCTCGGGGCGCATCGCCGGCCCCTATCCGCTTCCTTCCCAACAATTTCAAGCACTCTTTGACTCTCTTTTCAAAGTCCTTTTTATCTTTCCCTCACGGTACTTGTTCTCTATCGGTGTCTCGCCCGTATTTAGCCTTGGACGGAATTCACTGCCCGATTTGGGCTGCATTCCCAAACAACCCAACTCGTAGATAGCGCCTCATGGTGCGACAGGGTCCGGGCAGAACGGGGCTCTCACCCTCTCCGGCGCCCCCTTCTAGGGGACTTGGGCCCGGTCTACCGCTGACAACGGCTCTCCAGACTATAATTCGGACGACGGAGCCGCCCGATTCTAAGGCTGGGCTGTTCCCGGATCACTCGCCGTTACTAAGGGAATCCTTGTAAGTTTCTTTTCCTCCGCTTATTGATATACTTAAACTCAGCGGGTAATCCCGCCTGACCTGGGGTCGCGATCGGAGCGCCTGAGCGCGAAGGGGTCCTAGAGTCCGGGACGCTCGACGTGCCGTATCTGCGATGGCAAAGAGAGTTGAGTTGCAACCACTACTTGCCGCAATGTCCATCGACGTGGACTCGTATTTAGGCCAGTAGCGAGCGCGAGGCGCACGGGAGGCCAGTATCCGCCCCGCGATGACAGCGCGCCTCATGATTGAGGAGCGATGCAAGGGGGGCGACGCGATGCATGACGCCCAGGCAGACGTGCCCTCGTCCTAATGGATTCGGGCGCAACTTGCGTTCAAAGACTCGATGGTTCACGATATTCTGCAATTCACACCAAGTATCGCATTTCGTTACGTTCTTCATCGATGCGAGAGTCAAGATATCCGTTGCCGAGAGTCTTTTTCATTTACAGAAGAAGCACAAGTCCCCCTGTCGCACACCGCGGACAGGATGGCTGCTCAACACGAGCAAGCAAGATTAACTGCTCTTGCCGCTGCTCAAGTCCAACAACAAAACATTGATAATCCTGGGCGAGCCACAAATCCTGACGATGAGGATTTAGGTGACGATGAGTTGATAAACCCAAGGCATGTTGCTGAAACTATAACACCTGCCAACAGAAGAGGTCGACAAGCGCGGTATAGGTATGATCGCCAACCCATGCAGCCATCTTTCGACGATGATGATGATGATGATCTTGATGGTGCCGGAGCTACTAGAGCAATAATTCCACCACCATTAGCGCCCGGAGCCAAGTTCAACATCACAAGCACTATGATTCAGCTTTTGCAACTCAATGGATTATTTGGTGGACTAGCAGGCGATGACCCGAATATGCATCTGATCAACTTTATTTCCACATGCAAGTCATTCGACAATCCGGGCGTTGGACAGAATGCAATTCGATTACGTCTATTTCCATTGTCTCTGTCTGGGGAGGCAACTCTATGGTTGAATGGGCTGACTCCTGATTCTATTGCTAATTGGAGGAAATTGAAAGATGCTTTCCTAGAAAGATTCTTTCCGCCATCCAAAAGAGCACAGTTGAGAGATGAGATCATAAATTTTCGGCAGCTTCTAACTGAAGCTCTCCACAAAACATGGGAGAGGTTCAAGACGAAGCTAATGCGGTGCCCAAACCATCATATGACCAATGTCCACTTGATGGAGATATTATATAGATCTTTGAATTCGGTGACTAAGCCAGTGGTGGATAATGCGGCTGGAGGATCATTTATGGACCTCACCTTTGGTCAAGCAAGCAATATTCTAGATCGTATGACGAAACAAAGTAGAGCTTGGCATACCAGGGATTCTGAGGTAGCAAGCCCCACTTTATCTATTGGCATGACTGCATACCAACGAAGAACAGAAGAAGAACGTGATCAAGATATGGCGCACATGAAAACCCAAATGGATCTTCTTACAAAGCATCTATTAGGAAAGACTGAAAAAGTGAAGCGATTGCATCAAAAGAAAGAGACGAATCTGATTCGGAAGAGGAGGCCAACTACTTGAACAATCAGGGGGTTTCCGAGGAAATACCCAAGGAAACCAAGGTCGGAACTATTATGATAAATCTGGAAATAAAGACCAAGGTAGTTGGAAGAACAAGAATGAAAAGAGTGGTTTGTACGTTCCCCCTGGCAGACGTGATACCACCATATCTAATTCTGGAAGTATGGAAGACATGATGGATAAATTATTGAAAGGAGTGGAAGCAACGAGCGCGGAAGTTACGGAGGTAATTAATGATTTTTCCTCCATGAAACAATTAGTAGATTCACATTCCACTTCAATTACACAACTAGAGCAGCTATTCAGTCAACTTTCAGCAGCACTCAACCAAAGAAAGGCCGGCACTTTACCTAGCGATACTGTGCAAAACCCAAGGAATGATGGGTCATGCATGGCCATCACAACCAGAAGTGGTAAGGTGATAGAAACCTCAGAAAAAGTCAAGCAAGTGATTGACGAAGTTGCAGACATGGATGATAATGCAAAAGGAGAAGATGCCGCAGCTACTACTCCTGACGTCAACAACGCCACATCCAGCACTGTGCAGCCTGAAAAATTGGGAAAACGGAAGCAAGAGGAGAAGAAAACCGCGGAGAGAACACTTCCATACCCACCACCACCTTTTCCCCAAAGATTGAAGAAGGTGGCGGATGACACTAAGTTCAGCAAATTTATGACTATGCTCAAGCAGCTGACCATTAATGTTCCATTGGTGGAGGCACAACAAATGCCTGGATATGCGAAGTTTATGAAGGACCTATTGACAAAGAAGTGGGCAGCAAGTTATGAGTTGGCGGATAATGTTCATCATTGTAGTGCAATCGCTACAAGGTCGTTAGTTCAAAAGAAGGCAGATCCTGGAGCTTTCACTATTCCTTGCACAATTGGATCGTTGGATTTTGCCAAGGCATTGTGCGATCTAGGTGCTAGCATCAATTTTATGCCACTATCCATCTAAAAGAAGTTGGGGCTAGGCGATCCGACACCAACCAATATGAGGCTCGTGATGGCTGATAGGTCGGTAAAACGAACTGTGGGTATCTTGAATGATGTGTTGGTGAAAGTTTCTTCATTCATCTTTCCTGCAGACTTCGTTATTATGGATTGTAAGGAGGATTCTGAAGTTCCCATCATCTTGGGACGTCCCTTCCTTGTAACTGGAAGTGTGCTTATTGACATGAAAGATAATGAGCTTTTGTTTCGAATTAATGACGAAGTGGTACAATTTGATATATGAAAAACAATGAAGCAGCCCAGTGATATGAATGAGTTATCTGTAGCTGATGTTCATCATAAGGATACGAAAGCATTATCTATAGAGAAACAGCCTACTGTTGAGCCATTGTCTGCTCTGCCACTGAAAGTTGAGCATGAAGATAATGAAGGTTATGAAGAACTTATGAGTGCTCTAAAAGAAATAGAGCCTTATACTCCTAAGCAACCAGATTGTGATCTCAAGAATCAACCAAAAGCGAATACTCCCTTTGACGAGCACGTAGAGTACAAATGATTAAGTGAACAGCACGTAGAAGCTCTCATCTCTGCTCTGAAGAGATACAAGAGAGCTATGGGTTGGACTATTGATGATATAATTGGAGATTCTCCGGGAAAATGTAAGAGCCATCTTGAGAAAGATCGCATGCCCACAGGTAAGCCTCATTGTTGTCTAAATCCTTTCAGAAAATGATCCATCACTTACCTCGATGAAGTCTGAGTACTCGAGGTAACTATGTTGAGCCACGACAATAAATAAGGCGCTAGATGGGAGGCAACCCATCGTTTTATTGTTTTATCATTTTATCGTTTCATCGTTTTTCGTTCGTTCTAGTACTTGATAAATGAAAATCCAAAAATAAGAGTCGTGCCACGACCAAAACTAAGGCACTTGGTGGGAGGCAACCCATCGTACTAATCGTTTTCATTTGTTTTGAGCAAAAATAGGTGCAAGAAGTATTAAACGAGGAGATTGATTTCAATAGACGATTTGGACGCATTGTATGGTAAAGTTGGTAAGTTAGGAATGGTGATGCATAAGGCTATGCATTGAGTATTTCTCATGCCAAAATAGGCATTGAGAAAGGCTAGGCCTTGGTAAAACTAGGCCACGAACGATGCACAACCTATCCTATAGCCTAAGGTCTCGGAATCTAGTGTGCTATACACTATGCGCCGCCTATTCCTAGGTATGCTTTTGACTATGCGCCGCCTATGCTATGGCATTTGGTCTCAGTATCTCATATGCCATAGACTATGCGGCACATATGTCTACAAATTCCATAGACTATGCGGCGTATATGTCCCATTATGCTATAGACAATGCACCGCATATGTCATTGATATGCCGAGCATTATGCGCCGCATATGTGGTGTTTTTGTCTCCAAAACCGATTGTAAATGGGTCAAAACCCGACCCATTCTCTTCCTATATAAAGGGTACTTATTTTTACAACACAACCACACTAAAAATTGACCTAAGGGCTCCGCATATACATCCAAATCCTCTCAAAATCTTCTTCTTTTACTCTTCCAATTCACAAAACCATCTCCACAAGCTTCAAGCAAGTAAGTACTCTCTTATTCTTCATTTATTTCTCGTAAGTACTATGTTGCTATGTCTATTATGAATTGCTAAATCGTATAAGATTGTTGGTGATGTTCATGTGTTTGGATTGTTGATACAAAATCATGTGAGTGAACATGTACGTAGGAAAATCTTGACTTGTTTCCGACTTGAAATTGGTTTTAATAGCATTGTTATACTATTTGCGGAATTACAATGGCTATGAATAGTGCTTAAGATTGTTGTTTGGATACTTACATGTTAGACTATCCCGGCCATCGGGATAAGACTTATAGTGCCTACCGACATAAGAGGTTGTAATTGTTGTAAGAATAACTATTCCATATGGTAACCCCTATGTAGTAGTGCTGTTATATCTACAATGAAAGTAGTCCAATGGCTGCAAGTCAGTGATGCATTGCTGATTTTCTTGTCGGAATACAATCCTAAAACGTATTTCGACGAAATCTGAGTAATCGACCACTTTCGCTTCACTGATTTGTGTTAACAAAACTAAGTGTGGGGTGGTATCCCTACTTCTTATGTATAGATTGTATCCATTGAGATTGTGCTACCATTAACACTATTTCAAGTCTCAGGTATAATGGCACCTAAAGAGAGACAAGGCAAGGAGAAGGCTACCACTTCCCAAAAGGGCAAGGAACCCTCCCCGCTGCAAACACCTTGACTCACGCTTGGAATTAAGTGGGATACTTATGAGGAACTTCTAAGGATGATGATTCCAATGCAAGGGGTATGACCCCAGACATAGAGGATAAGTCCAACCAACCAGGTTCCTCGTATTTATTTTCCACTGAGGACAGTGTCCCGACTAAGTGTGGGGTGGTGGTATTGCATGCTATACTTCTCTATTCGCATCTATGTTTGTTTGTTTTTGTTTCATTTTTGTTTCATTTTGTTTTTTTAGTAGTTAAAATTTTTTTTAGCTTCGCATGAAATTATTTTGATAGGCAGCATGAGATTATAACAAGAGTATGTGCTACAATTGTGACTATTGAGATGTTTAGGCTCCAGTTGTGACTCATTATGTGATATTGTGTGGTTCAATTCCTTCACTTGTTGGGTCAAGAGTCTATATTACCTCCAATAAAGTCGACCATGTGCCTTGTGTGTGTGAGATTAATAGTATCTTCTATGTTTGTGGCTGATGCTAAAACTTGCCTGGTATGTATGCAAAGCGAAAATAAGGAGTGTAAGTTAGGATATGATTTTGGCATTTCTTCGGCAACCTATATTTGTTTACCTTCAGTTTTACCTACCCATGAACATCATCCCTAGTTAAACCCTTTTGAGCCTTTAGCCTATTTCTTTGACAACCTTGTATGTAAGCCTAATCCATTTTTTTTTCAAGACCGTAATTTGATCCAAATTCCTAAGTTCTTTAAATTAAAAAAGTCATGTGACAACATAAGAGGAAATTGGGTAAGTATGATGCTTTAAATTGCAAATGGTGCTTGAATGTGTTATGGAAAAGAAAGTGCTATCATAAGAGGTATGTTGTGAAAAGAAAAAGGAAAAGAAAGCTGAAAAGTGAGTTGTTCTTAAAATTGAAAAACAAAAGAGGAGAACAAGGGTGGTAGAATAAAAGAAAGAAGAAAGGTTGAAAGAAAAAAGTGTCAATGATACAATGTGATGTATTAAAGCGCTTAGGAGCTTAGTCACTATTCCAGGCCAAAATAGTCCTACCCGTCCCTTAGCGTACATTACAACCATCAAAAGACCTACTTGATCCTAATCTTAACATTCTGACATTTAGTGGAGTACTACACTAAGGGCAAGCCTATGGTCATCAGTTGCTACATATGAATTCTTTGTGAGAGCGAGAGCAAGGATATTGTTGATACCCATGTTTGAAAAATATGCTATATTTGTGAGTGATTATGGGTACTATATGGTGAGACACACATGGTTGATGAGTTTTGGATAGTTGTATATGATTCTATGCACTTTAACGTTTGCATGCGAGTTGATCACCATCACGAGTCTATACTTGAG
>CM061561.1:279698283-279700783 GCA_030864225.1 Capsicum baccatum var. pendulum | reverse complement strand
TGACATATGCTGAACTGAACTGCACGTTTTGATGTGAGACGGATCCTGTGCACTCAAAAAAAGGTCGCGTAATTTGTAAATGATAATTTTTGTTGAAAAAATATTTTTTTTACAAATATCATTTATTAAAATTGAAAAAATATGTAACAATAATCAAAAATAGAAAAAATATTTATAAAAATATGAAAAAATTAGGAAAATATTCTTAGCGCATGAACTAACCTTAAACCAACAATCGAGTGCATATTTGTACGCATAACGTAACGATATAAAATATTTAAATTTAAGGAAATTAAATAAAAATTTTAGAAAAATATAAAAATAAGTAACAACCCCAAAATATGCATATTAGAATGAAGTAGCCTTAAACCAACAATTGAGTGCGTATTTGTACGAATGACGTAACGATATAAAATATTTAAATTAAAGGATAATAAATAAAAATTTGGAAAAAAGGAGACGGGACATTACGAAAACCGCCACGACATATGAGGTAGAATTGACATATATTTAAAATACAAAATTAGAGCGGATATGTAGAGAAATGAGTGTGCAACGGTGTCGAGGATCGAGGAACGTTAGGAAAATATTAGGATGATCGAACGTAGGTTTACGCTCTTTTGATTTTGCCACGGTGCGTTGTGCCTTGGTGCCATGGTGCCTTGGTGCCATGGTTCCATGGTGCCATGGTACCACGGTGCCACGGCGCCACGGTGCCTGGGTGCCATGGTGACACGATGCCTTGGTGCCACGGCACCTTGATAGCATGGCGCCATGCTGCCTTGGTGTCATGGCGCCATGCTGCCACGGTGCCTCGGTGCCACGGTGCCATGGTGACACGGTGCCTTGGTGCCACGGCGCCATTGTGCCACGATGCCTTGGTGCCATGGTGCTATGCTGCCACGAGGCCACGGTGCCTTGGTGCCATGGTGCCACGGTGCCTTGGTGCCACGGTGCCATGGTTCCATGGTGCCTTAGTGCCCTGGTGCCGCGGTGCCACGGTGCCACGGTGCCACAGTGCCATGGTGCCATGGTGTCATGGTGCCTTGGTGCCACGATGCATTGGTGCCATGGTGCTGCGGTGCCATGGTGCCTGGGTGCCATGGTGCCACGGTTCCATGGTGCCTGTGTGCCATGGTGCCGCGCCCCCTTGGTGCCACAGTGCCTTGGTGCCAAGGTGCCAGGCCGCCTTGGTGCCACGGTGCCATGGTGCCTTGGTACCATGGTGCCTTGGTGCCCTGGTGCCCTGGTTGCACGCCGACTTGGTGCCACGGTGCCTTGGTGCCATGGTGATACGCCGCCTTGGTGCCACGGTGCCATGGCGCCACGGTGCCTTGGTGCCTTGCTGTCATGGTGCCCTAGTGCCCTGGTGCCTTGGTGCCCTAGTGCCATGGTGCCACGCCACCTTTGTGCCATGGTGCCACGCCGCCTTGGTGCTACGGTGGCATGGCGCCACGGTACCTTGGTTCCATGGTGCCCTGGTGCCATGGTGCCACGGTGCCAAGCTGCCTTGGTGCCTTGGTGCCATGGTGCAGGTATTCAAGGCGAGCGCGACCGTCATTTGCAAGGAGCATCATACGGGACAGATAGGAGTCGATGAAGGCCCCATGCCCACTGCTTCTACCGCATCCGAGTAGCCCGACCGCCAACTCGCGGACCACGACATTGCACGACGAAGCGAGGGAGGCGTGGGACGCAAGGGCGGCCTATCGATTCGCCCCGCGCATGAAATGCGAGGGGCGAAAGGCGATCGATAAAACTTGATAATGCATGCAGCACAGAAAACCGACTTTGAGCAAGCCTACATTGCACTTGCCCCGCGACTGAGATGGCAGGTGGGTCAGGACGTCGCTGCTCAAGCAGGGATCCAACCTAACCGCACATGCCGAACACAACTCACGCGTCGTGCGTCCAAATGTTCCATCGATGCACGCCCAGCATCGTCCCCAACGCCCAACAATAGATGTCGTGCGCTTCTGCCAATGCAGATATTGCAAGGCTGAAGCAAGTCCCGCTTGACACGATAGCCCGCCCTTGGGGGGAGTAGAGGAGATGAAGGCACGCCAAGGCTCATGCACGGGCGCCGCCCACGCAAGCCGCCGGTGCTCACCGCGGATTGGGCTCGGCCGCATGCGTGCAGCACCTGGAGCTTGCCCCGAGAGCAGCATCCATTACTCGCCGCTCGCACGAAGGCACCGCCTCGTCCGAAGTCTAGCGCCAGCAGCCCCGTCATGGACGACGCCACCGATAACCGACACGAGCGTACAATGAAGCGCGGCCGACGTTGCTACACGGGCACGAACGCCTCGCACGGACTAGCCATGCATGCTACCATGCGCCCATGTTGCACGCCGACATGTCCATTGATCTCCTACGCCAGCTACCGACTGTCGCCTTGAAGTGCCTTCAACACCTCTACCCCCCTTATATATGCTTAAAAAAAAAACCAAGTGACAGGAGTAGACATGATTTTGCCAGAGAATCATACCAGACATATGCG
>CM061561.1:279665783-279690783 GCA_030864225.1 Capsicum baccatum var. pendulum | reverse complement strand
GTACGAATTCTCCAAGAGGTTAGTCTAGTTACGACACTAGCTTTTTAAAAGGAATGGGTGTCCTACTACCTTGACACTATCTCTTTTCCAGACAAATAACCTTTCTCTCGAACAAGTTAAATGTTAGACTGGCGTATTCTTGCGTTTGCAACCGCAAAGAATGTAGATTAAGATGAAGAGAATAATGATATAAGCAATATACGTGTCATGAACTCACAAACTCACAGTAATAGATAGTATCTCATTCGGCTTCCATAACCCCAATAGAGAGGTTTAGTTACCCATGAATGCAAAGGATATAACGATTGACATTGTTATTATACCACAAGATTGATCAATTTCGTGTAGCACAAGTGGTAGGCGTGAGGCGTGTTTCCTTAGCTTGGTAACGATTCTCTTGTTGTGGAATTTAAGAATAGAAGAGTAGAAGAAAATAAGATTAATGGAAAGATTAGAAGAGTTGTTGAATGTTGAATTGTTAAGTGAAGAATGAATAAAAATCTCTAGCATGATAGGGTATTTATAATACCCATATCCTACTCCTACTAAGCTAATGAAATAAATAACCAAATCCTAATAGGCTAATGGAATACTTAACCCAAATGTACTAGGTTAAGGTAACATTATCATAATCCAAATAAACTAATGAAATACATAACCTAATTGTATTAGGTTAATGTATCATTGTCAAAATCCAGCTTTGTGTCTGTAAGTCCCCAAAGTCTTCAGAAATGCTGTTTTAGCCCGGGACAGATTTTCCATGCAGCAGTTTTGGTCCAGGTCCCCAGAGTCTTCAGAAATGTTGTTTTAGCCCGGCACAGAATTTGCATGCAGCAGTTTTGGTCCTTAGGCGTGTAAACTCCCTTTCCTTCCTTCGTGAGCTTTCATTTGCGTCAAGTAAGCCATAAAATGCTGTATTTTGCATCATTTACACCTGAAACTTTACTAATCATGTTCGTTAGCTCATTTATAGGAAAAAGGACTAAAAGTGCATGAAATATATAATTTGTTCTCAAAACTAGGCTAAAATATGGGCAAAATATATTGATATAGGCGTGTAAATTCGCCTTTCATCAACACCCCACACTTGAAGCTTTGTTCGTCCTCGAACAAAATATCATGTCCCGCTACACATCAACTTTAGGGTTTTTACAGCAACAACACAAAACATTCGTCAAGACAAGCACAACAATTCTTAACAAAGAGTAGCTTTCCGATCATTAGTAGAAACAGTTTAACCTCTAGCATAGACTCGTGATGGTGGTCAGCTCGTATGCAAAAGTTATGGTGCATAGAATCATATGCCACTATCCAAAACTCATCAACCATGTGTGTCTCACAATATAGTACCCATAATCACTCACAAGTATAGTATATTTTTCAAACATGGGTATCAAACTATCCTTGCTCTCACTCTCACAAAGAATTCATATGTAGCAACTGATGACCATAGGCTTGCACTTAGTGTAGTACTCCACTAAATGTTGGAATGTTAAGATTAGGATCAAGTAGGTCTTTTGATGGTTGTAATGTAGGCTAAGGGACGGGTAGGACTATTTTGGCCAGGAATAGTGACTAAGCTCCTAAGCGCTTTAATACATCACATTGTATCATTGACACTTTTTTCTTTCAACCTTTCTTCTTTCTTTTATTCTACCACCCTTGTTCTCTCTTTTGTTTTTCAATTTTAAGAACAACTCACTTTTCAGCTTTCTTTTCCTTTTTCCTTTCACAACATACCTCTTATGATAGCACTTTCTTTTTCATAACACATTCAAGCACCATTGCAATTTAAAGCATCATACTCACCCAATTTCCTCTTATGTTGTCGCATGACTTTTTCACTTTAAAGCACTTAGGAATTTGGATCAAATTACGGTCTTGAAAGAAAATAGATTAGGCTTGCATGCAAGGTTGTCAAAGAAATAGGCTAAAGGCTCAAAAGGGTTTAACTAGGATGATGTTCATGGGTAGGTAAAACTGAAGGTAAACATGCATAGGTTGCCAAAGAAATGCCTAAATCATATGCTAAACTTACACTCCTTATTTTCGCTTTGCATACATACCAGGCTAGTTCTAGCATCAGCCACACACATAGAATATACTATTATCTCACACACACAAGGCACATGGTCGACTTGATTGGAAGTAATATAGACTCTTGACCCAACAAGTGAAGGAATTGAATCACACAATATCACATAATGAGTCACAACTAGAGCCTAAACGTCTCAATAGTCACAATTGTAGAACATACTCTTGTTTCAATCTCATGCTGTCTATCAAAATAATTTCATGGAAGCTAGAAAAAATTTTACTCCTAAAAAAAATGTCAAACGAAAAAAAAATGGACTCAAAAAAAAAAACATACAAACATAGGTGCAAACAGAGAAGATAGTATGCGATAAACAGAGAAGTATAGCATGCGATTCTTCCACCCCACACTTTGACGGGACACTGCCCTCAGTGGAAAATAAATGCGAAGAACCTGGTTAGTCGGACCCTTCATCAATGTCGGGGGTCATACTCCCTTTGTCTGAATCATCATAAGAGTCGTCGTCCGAGTTCTCCTCCTCGTCAGAATCAGGCAAGCATCTATCATCATCAGTCGGTACATCATCGTCTAGAGGTTCCTCAAAATACTCCACATATTTCCCGTGCATGCATGTTCATTGGGTAGTCGTGGTCCAGCTGTTGGAGCTCTTCAGCAGTTGGAATACGTCCACAACTCATCATAGTGAATCATGTCATGCCATAGAGATGACGGAAGAAACTCTCATCACGAGCATGTCTCTCCGCAGTAGTAAGGTTGACTCCATGAGTTGTTTCAGCATCTTTGACCTTGGTGAGGTCAACCTTCTTTGGGTTATGTGGGAGTTTGTGGTCAGCTGGTTCCTCTTCGATACCCTCCTTCCGCAACATTGCTGTCAACAAATTGCCGAATGTGAAATGGGACTTTTGGTGGAGTCTGGCCTTCCTCATGGTAGATCGAATGATTTCCCCAAAGTTGACAGGGACATTCGTCGTCAAAGCATAGAACAAACACACTCTATCTCTTGATATCTTGGTGTATTGAGTCCCAGGAATAAGACATGAGTTGACAATGCGCATCCAGATTCTTGCTTCCCTATCTAGTGGAGCATAGGGGAAGGTGTTGTGTCGGCCTATTTCTTTATGTCTGCCCCACCTTGCCATCGATCTGCTTCCACAAAGCGTGTGTCGTATTTCTCTATAAGGAGGCCTGCTGTACAGCTCTTTGAATGGTGCTGTGTCGACTGAAGGTAAGCCAAGAAAAGAGTTGATCCAATCCGCAGTGAGCTGTAACACTTGGCCCCGAATTTTAACTTCATTGCCTGGTGTGTTTGGAGACCAGTTGGCATAAAACTCTCTTGTCAGATCAAGATTACACTCTCCCATGTCGCAAAAGATGAAATCCATCTTCAAAGCCATTATTTTTGCCAACATTCGCGGCTCCTTCTTTGCTAAGGTCTCCTTGTTGATCAAGTCGACGTGCACGTACTTTCTTTCTTTGTTGCTGCTGTACCATGCTTTGGCTTCTTCCTCAAGAACCCATTTTATTCCGAACATTCTGCGTGGTAGGTGTGCTGAGGATGATTCTCTTTGGTCTTTTCGACTTCTCTTCTTGCCATTTTGGGACGTGGTAGCCTTCTCCTTGCCTTACCTTGCTTTAGGTGCCATTGTACCTGAGACTTGAAATAGTGTTAATGGTAGCACAATCTCAATGGATACAATCTATACATAAGCAGTAGGGGTACCACCCCACACTTAATTTTGTTACGCAAATCAGTGAGGTGAAAGTAGTCGATTTACTCAGATTTCATCGACATACGTTTTAGGATTGTATTCTGACAACAAAATCAGCATTGCATCACTTATTTGCAGCCATTGGACTACTTTCATGGTAGATATAGCAACACTATGACATAGGGGTTACCACATGGAATCGTTATTCTTACAACAAGCACAACCTCCTAAGTCGATAGGCACTATAATCTTATCCCGATGGCCGGGATAGTCTAACATGTAAGCATCCAAACAACAATCTTAAGCAATATTCATAGCTATATCAATTCATAACAATGCTATTGAAACCAAATTCAAGTCGGAAACAAGCCAAGAATTCCCTACGTACATGTTTACTCACATGATTTTGCAACAACAATCCAAACACATGAACATCACCAACAATCTTATATGATTTAGCAATTCATAATAAACATAGCAACGTAGTACTTACGAGAAATAAATGAAGAATAAGAGAGTACTTACTTGCTTGAAGCTTGTGGAGATGGTGTTGTGAATTTGAAGAGCAAAAGAAGAAAATTTTGAGAGGATTTGGAAGGTTATGCGGCGCCCTTAGGGTATTTTCTATTGTGGTTATGTTATAAAGCTAAGTCCCCTTTATATAGGAAGAGTATGGGTTGGGTTATGACCCATTTACAATCGGGTTTGGAGATAAAAACACCACATATGCGGCGCATAATACTCGGCATATCAATGACATATGCGGCGCATTGTCTATGGCATAATGGGACATATGCGCCGCATAGTCTATGGCATTTGTAGACATATACGCCACATAGTCTATGGCATATGAGATACTGAGACCAAATGCCATAGCATAGGCGGCGCATAGTCAAAAGCATACCTAGGAATAGGCGGCGCATAGTGTATAGCACACTAGATTCCGAGACCTTAGGCTATAGGATAGGTCGTGCATCATTCGTGGCCTAGTTTTACCAAGGCCTATCCTTCCTCGAAGCCTATTTTGATGAGGAAAAGGATCAATCCATAGCCTTATGCATCACCGTTCCTAACTTACCAACTTTACCATAAAATGCGTCCAAATCGTTAATTGAAATCGATCTCCTCGTTGAATACTTCTTGCACCTATATTTGCTCAAAACAAATGAAAACGATTAGTACGATGGGTTTCCTCCCACCAAGCGCCTTAGTTTTGGTCATGGAACGACTCTTATTTTTGGATTTTCTTTTATCAAAAAGAAAAAAAAAATACTAAAACGACAAAACGATAAAACGATAAAACGATAAAACAATAAAACGATGGGTTGCCTCCCATCTAGCGCCTTATTTATTGGCGTGGCTCGACGTAGTAATCTTGAGTACTTAGACTTTGTCGAGATAAGTGATGGCCATGTCATTCATCGAGTCAAGAGGACCGATATATGGCTTAACACGTTGGCCATTCACTTTGAAGACAACACCTTTATTGCCTTCCAATTCGACTACGCCAGACGAGTAGACTTGGATAACCTTAAATGGACCAGACCATTTCGATTTTAACTTTCCTGGGAAGAGCTTAAATCTGGAGTTGAAGAGTAGTACCATGTCACCCTTTTGGAAGTTTCGTCTAACAATCCGCTGATCATGATACTTCTTTATCCGCTCCTTGTATAGATCTGATCTTTCATATGCATGGAGACGGAATTCATCTAGTTCGTTCAGCTGCTCCAGCCTCAGATTCTTCACATCATCCCAATTCAAGTTCAATTGCTTCAATGCCCACAATTCCTTGTGCTCGAGTTCGATGGGTAGATGACAAGCCTTCCCATAAACCAGTTGATAAGGAGACATGCCAATGGGTGTCTTGAATGCAGTCCTATATGCCCATAGTGCATCATCTAGCTTTCAAGACCAATCCTTCCGATTCGCATTAACCATCTTTGCAAGGATTTGCTTGATCTCACGATTGGAAACCTCTACTTGTCCACTAGTTTGGGGATGATAAGGCGTAGCTACCTTGTGTTGCTTGACACCATACTTGGCCAATACAGATTTGAATAGCTTGTTGCAAAAGTGAGATCCTCCATCACTTATGATAGTACGAGGTACTCCAAAGCGAGAGAAGATATTCTTCTTTAAGAACGCTACAACACGCTTTCCTTCATTGTCGGCCAATGCTACAGCTTCAACCCATTTTGAAACATAATCCACAGCAACCAAGATGTACTTCATTCCAAACGAATTCACGAATGGTCCCATGAAATCAATACCCCACACATCAAAGAGTTCTACCTCAAGAATTTTGGACATGGGCATTTCATGGTGTTTTGAAATAGCACCTTGACGTTGGCATTGGTCACACCTTCTCATATAGTCGTATGCGTCTATGAATATCGAAGGCCAATAATATCCACTTTGCAATACTTTTCTTGCCGTTTGATTGTCTGCATGTTGTCCTTCATCTTGAGAAGTGTGGCATGCTTCCAATATAGTAGGCACTTCTTTATGGGATATACATCGTCGAATGATACCATCAGTGCATCTTCGAAACAAATAAGGCTCATCCCAATAGTAGTGCTGAACGTCATGCATAAACTTCCTTCTTTGGTGGTAAGATAAATTGGCGGGTAGCACATTACTCTCCACGAAATTTGCAAAGTCGGCATACCATGGTAATTTCTCCATTGTTGTCGCTAATATATCCTCTTCAGGGAATGCATCATCAATCTGAATTTCGGGTTGCGCCACTTGCTCACTCTCAAGTCTAGATAGGTGATCAGCCACTTGGTTCTCTCAACCTCTTCTATCTTTGACTTCGAAATCAAACTCTTGCAGCCGCAACACCCATCGAATCAACCTTGGTTTTGCATCCTTCTTCGTCATTAGATACCTAAGAGCTGCATGGTCTGTATGAACGATCACCTTAGTACCCAATAGATAGGCGCGAAACTTCTCAAACGCATACACAACCGCTAGGAGCTCTTGTTCAGTAACAGTGTAGTTCCTTTAGGCTTCATTTAGGACCTTACTTGCATAGTACATAGGATGAAATAGTTTCTCCTTTCTCTGTCCAAGAACAGCACCAACGGCTACACCACTAGAATCACACATGACTTCAAACGGGAGCGTCCAATCTGGTACTACCATGATAGGGGCTTCAATGAGTTTTCCTTTAAGGCATTCAAATGCCTTTAAGCAATCGTCATTAAAGTCAAACTTCGCATCTTTCTCCAATAGTTTGCACAATGGACTAGAAATTTTGGAGAAGTCTTTGATGAATCTACGATAGAACCCAGCATGGCCAAGAAAAACGAACTCCCTTCACCGAAATTGGAGGCGGTAGCTTCTCGATTACCTCTATTTTTGCGCGATCAACCTCTATTACTCTTTCGGAGATCTTGTGCCCAAGAACGATTCCTTCTTTTACCATGAAGTGGCACTTCTCCCAATTCAACACAAGGTTAAACTCTACACATCTTTGCAATGCCATGCTCAAGTTTGCCAAGCACGCTTCAAAGGACTCACCAACAACTGAAAAGTCGTCCATAAATACCTCCAAAGTGTCTTCAACCATATCAGAGAAAATAGACATCATACAATGTTGAAAGGTGGCTGGGGCGTCACATAGGCCAAATGGCATGCGTTTGAAGGCAAACGTACCATATGGGCATGTAAACGTTGTCTTCTCTTAGTCTTCGGGAGTAATACAAATCTGATTATAACCTGAATAACCATCCAAGAAGCAAAACCATCCTTTCCCCGCTAATCGATCTAGCATTTGGTCCATAAATGGCATGGGGAAGTGATCCTTGAGCGTCCAAGAATTCAGCTTGCGGTAGTCCATGCATACTCTCTATCCAGTAACGGGCCTGAGTGGAATAAGCTCATTCTTTGCATTCGTGACCACCGTCATACCTCCTTTCTTGGGAACACATTGCACAGGACTCACCCATGTACTATCAGAGATAGGATATACAACTCCTGCGTCTAACCACTTGATAATCTCCTTCTTCACCACTTCTTACATTGGTGGGTTTAATCGCCTTTGATTTTCAATGGTGGGTGTGGACTTTTCTTGAAGCTGAATTTTATGTGTGCAAATCCCAGGTGGAATACCAATAATATCTGCAATGGTCCATCCAATAGCTCTTATATACTTGCGTAAGATTGCAATAAGAGCTGCAACTTGTTGCTCACCCAAATCGGCTGCCACTATGACTGGAAGAGTGTTTCCGCTTCCTAAGAATGCATACCTCAAATGGCTTGGCAGCTCCTTCAATTCTAACGTGGGTGGTTCTTCAAGATCCAGCTTCTTAGGAGTATAGCGATATGTCCCTAATCCCGATAGAGCACAAATATCATCTTCAGAAATTTCAGCATCATCATTCTCTCCTTTCATGAGCAAAACCTCCAAAGGATCATCAAGAATTTGCTCTTCTGCAAGTAACTCTTTCTCATCATCAAAGACAAAATCAGCCACAGAAAATACACTCAGATCTTTGTGTTGCTTCATTGATTTGCAAACATCAAAGCGAACCACTTCGTCATTTATTCGGAATGAAAGCTCATTAGCTCTCAAATCTATGAGCACATTTCCCGTAGCAAGGAAAGGGCGTCCCAAGATTATGGGAACCTCTGAATCTGCTTCACAATCCAAGATGACAAAGTCTGCTGGAAAGATAAATGAAGAAACCTTTACCAAGACATCGCATAGAATACCAACCGGTCGTTTTACCGATCTATCCGCCATAGCAAGCCTCCTATTAGTTGGTGTAGGATCTCCTAACCCCAACTTCTTGTAGATCGATAATGGCATCAAGTTGATGCTGGCTCCTAAGTCACACAATGCTTTGGCAAAGTTCAAAGATCCGACTGTGCAAGGAATAGTGAAAGCTCCGGGGTCGGCCTTCTTCTGAACTATCGATCGGGTAGCAATTGCACTACAATGATGCACATCATCCTTCAGCTCATAACTTGCTGCCCTCTTTTTAGTCAAAAGATCTTTCATAAACTTCATATACCCAGGTATTTGTTCAAGTGCCTCTACCAATGGAACATTAATGGTCAGTTACTTCAACATAGTCATAAATTTGCTGAACTTAGTATCATCGGCCACCTTCTTCAATCTTTGGGGAAAAGGTGGTGGTGGGTATGGAAGTGTTCTCTCCACGGCTTTCTTCTCCTCTTGCTTCTGTTTTTCCACTTTTTCAGGCTGCACGTCACTAGGTGAAACGTCCCTGACGTTGGGAGTAGTTATTGCGGCTTCTTCTCCTTTTGTAATGTCACTAGGTGTAATGTCCATTTCTGCAACTTCGTCAACCACTTTCTTGCCTTTTTCTGAAGTTTCCAGCACCTTACCACTTCTGTTAGTGATGGCCATGCATGACCCATCATTCTTTGGGTTTTGCACAGTATCGCTTGGTAAGGTGCCAGCCTTTCTTTGATTGAATGCTGCTGAAAGTTGGCTCGATTGCTGCTCTATTTGCTTGATAGAAGTGGAATGAGAATCAACTAGTTGCTTCATGGAGTACAAATCATTAATCACCTCCATAACTCCCGCGCTCGTTTCTTCCACTCCATTCAATAACTTAGCCATCATGTCTTCCATACTTCCAGAATTAGATGTGGTGGTATCACGTCTACCAGGGGGAACGTACAAACCACTCTTTTCATTGTTTTTCTTCCAACTACCTTGGTCTTTGCTTCCAGATTTATCATAATAGTTCCGACCTTGGTTTCCTTGGGCATTCCCACGAAAACCCCCTGATTGTTCAAGTAGTTGGCCTCATCTTCCGAATCAGATTCGTCTCTTCCTTTTGACGCAATAGCTTTCACTTTTTCGGTCTTCCCTGATAATAAATGCTTTGTAAGAAGATCCATTTGTGTTTTCAAATGCGCCATATCTTGATCACGTTCTTCTTCTCTTCTTCTTTGGTCTGCAGTCATGCCAATAGATAAAGTGGGGTTTGCTACCTCAGAATACCTGGTATGCCAAGCTCTACTTTATTTCGTCATACGATCTAGCATATTGCTTGCTTGACCAAAGGTGAGGTCCATGAAAGATTCTCAAGCTGCATTATCCACCACTGGTTTAGTTATTGAATTCAAGGATCTATACAAGATCTCCATTAGGTGAACATTGGTCATGTGATGGTTTGGGCACCTCGCTAGCTTTGTCTTGAACCTCTCCCATGTTTCATGAAGAGCTTCAGTGGGAAGCTGACAAAAGTTGCTGATTTCATCTCTCAATTGCGCCCTCTTGGATGGCGGAAAGAATCTTTCTAGGAAAGCGTCTCTCAATTGCCTCCAATTTGTAATAGAATCAGGAGTCAGCCCATTCAACCATAGTGTTGCCTCCCCAGACAGAGACAATAGAAATAGACGTAATCGAATTGCATTCTGACCAACACCAGGATTGTCAAAGGACTTGCATGTAGAAATAAAGTTGATGAGATGCATATTCGGATCATCACCTGCTAGTCCACCAAATGATCCCTTGAGTTGCAATAATTGAATCATGGTGCTTGTGATGTTGAACTTGGCTCCGGGCGCTAATGGTGGTGGAATTATAGCTCCAGTGGTTCCGGCACCATCAAGATCATCATCATCATCGTCGAAAGCTGGCTGCAAAGGTTGGCGATCATATCTATACCGAGCTTGTCGACCTCTTCTGTTGGCAGGTGTTGCAGTTTCAGCGACATGCCTTGGGTTTATCAACTCATCGTCACCTAAATCCTCATCGTCAAGGTTTGTTGCTCACCCAGGATTATCAATATTTTGTTGTTGGACTTGAGCACCGGCAAGAGCAGCTAATCTCGCCTAGTCGTGTTGAGCAGCCATCCTGTCGATTTTAGCTTGTGCTTCCATTCTTCTAATTCGTTGCGGTTTCGGATTGATTGGTAATAACGGTTGATCAGAACTTCTAGTATGGGGCATGCACTAAAGTAAAAACCTGCAAGAAACAAAAACAAAAACTAAAAGTAAAAGTACAAGATCTTTGACGAAAGGGTCTAGTAATTATCATGAACTTGATTGACACTCGTATTCCCCGACAACGGCGCCAATTTTTGATAATGCTCAATCTATAGCTCTCGTTTGAGTGTAAAGCGGTCATTAGCAAATATAGAACCCAACCTGGGTTGGGTATCGATCCCACAGGGAATAGCTTGGCCAACAAGTAAGTAAAATTACTAAACTTTTGGTGCAAGTCTCGTAAGAAGGGGGGATTCTTGTCGTGCAAGTAATGTAAACAAAAGCTGAAAATAATAAAGTAAAGAGAGAGAGATTGTTACGTGAGTTGTAAACAATAAGAATTGAAGCTTTGGGGTTATGTCCACCTTCTGAGGTATACGTCTCTATTGGCTATGAGTGTGTAGAATTCTGACATGCAATTGCTTATAGAGAATTGTAGTCGATGGTAAATCCAAGCGTCTCTCGACCTAAACAAGGACTATTTCACTTTAACTCTCTCGAGCTTAAAGCGTGTCTAACGGTATGAATTCTCCAAGAGGTTAGTCTAGTTACGACACTAGCTTTTTAATAGGAAAGGGTGTCCTACTACCTTGACACTATCTCTTTTCCAGACAAATAACCTTTCTCTCGAACAAGTTAAATGTTAGACTGGCGTATTCTTGCGTTTGCAACCGCAAAGAATGTAGATTAAGATGAAGAGAATAATTATATAAGCAATATACGTGTCATCAACTCACAAACTCACAGCAATAGATAGTATCTCATTCGGCTTCCATAACCCCAAAGTCTTTAGAAATGCTGTTTTAGCCCGGGATAGATTTTCCATGCAGCAGTTTTGGTCCAGGTCCCCAGAGTCTTTAGAAATGTTGTTTTAGCCCGGGACAGATTTTGCATGCAGCAGTTTTGGTCCTTAGGCGTGTAAACTCCCTTTCCTTCCTTCGTGAGCTTTCTTTTGCGTCAAGTAAGCCATAAAATGCTGTATTTTGCATCATTTACACCTGAAACTTTACTAATCATGTTCGTTAGCTCATTTATAGGAAAAAGGACTAAAAGTGCATGAAATATATAATTTGTTCTCAAAACTAGGCTAAAATATGGGCAAAATATATTGATATAGGTGTGTAAATTCGCCTTTCATCACCTTCTGTCAATTCCTTTAAGTTTCAGCCTTGCGACGACACTCCCCCCGGAGCCCAAAAACTTTGATTTCTCATAAGGTGCCGGCGGAGTCCTAAAAGCAACATCTTGACAAAGACACCACCATGGCAGGCCATTCGCAGTTTCACAGTCTGAATTTGTTCATACTTACACATACATGGCTTAATCTTTGAGACAAGCATATGACTACTGGCAGGATAAACCAGGTAGCATTCCTCATCGACGCCGGCGTCGCATGAGCCCGGCCTGCCCGCGAGGGCGCAGATGGATTCAAGGTGAGCGCGACCGTCGTTTGCAAGGAGCGTCGTACGGGGCAGATAGGAGACGATGAAGCCCTCATGCCCACTGCGTCTACCACATCCGAGAATCCGGGCCGCCGCTCGCGGACCACGACATCGCACAACGAAGCGAGGGAGGCATGGGACGCGAGGGGAAAAAGGCGATCGATAAAACTTGATAATGCATGCAGCACAGGAAACCGACTTCGAGCAAGCCTACATTGCGCTTGCCCCGCGACTGAGATGGCTGGTGGGTCAGGACGTCGCTGCTCGAGCAGGGATCCAACTTAACCGCATGTACCGAACACAACTCACGCGCCGTGCGTCCAAATGCTCCGTCGATGCACGCCCAGCACCGGCCCCAACGCCCAGCAATAGATGTCGTGCGCTGCTGCCAATGCGGATGTTGGAAGGCTGAAGCAAGTCCCGCTTGACACGATAGCCCGCCCTTGGGGGGAGGAGAGGAGATGAAGGCATGCCGAGGCTCATGCAAGGGCGCCGCCCACGCCGGCCGCCGGCACTCACCGCGGATTGGGCTCCGCCGCATGTGTGCAGCGCCTGGAGCTTGCCCCGAGAGCAGCATCCAGTACTCGCCGCTCGCACGAAGGCACCGCCTCGTCCGAAGTCTAGCGCCAGCAGCCCCGTCGTGGACGACGCCATCGATAACCGACACTAGCGTACAATGAAGCGCGGCCGACGTTGCTACACGGGCACGGACGGCTTGCACGGACTAGCCATGTATGCTGCTATGCGCCCACGCTGCACGTCGACATGGCCACTGAGCGCCTATGCCAACTACCGACAGTCGCCTTAAAGTGCCTTCAACACCTATACCCCCCCTATATATGCTTAAAAAAAACCAAAGTGACAGGAGTAGACATGATTTTGCCAGAGAATCATACCAGACATATGCGGAATCGAACTGTACGTTTTGATGTGAGACGGAGCCTGTCCACTCAAAAAAAGGTCGCGTAATTTGTAAATGATAATTTTCGTTGAAAAGTTTTTTTTTCTTACAAATATCATTTATTAAAATTGAAAAAATATGTAAAAATAATCAAAAATAGAAAAAATATTTATAAAAAGATGAAAAAATTAGGAAAATATTCTTAGCGCATGAACTAACCTTAAACCAACAATCGAGTGCATATTTTTACGCATAACGTAACGATATAAAATATTTAAATTTAAGGAAATTAAATAAAAATTTTAGAAAAATATAAAAATAAGTAACAACCCCAAAATATGCATATTAGAATGAAGTAGCCTTAAACCAACAATTGAGTGCGTATTTGTACGAATGACATAACGATATAAAATATTTAAATTTAAGGATATTAAATAAAAATTTGAAAAAAAAGCAACGGGACATTACGAAAACCGCCACGACATATGAGGTAGAATTGACATATATTTAAAATACAAAATTCGAGCGGATATGTAGAGAAATGAGTGTGCAACGGTGACGAGGATCGAGGAACGTCAGGAAAATATTAGGATAATCGAACGTAGGTTTACGCTCTTTTGATTTTGCCACGGTGCGTTGTGCCTTGGTGCGATGGTGCCTTGGTGCCATGGTGCGATGGTGCCTTGGTGCCACGGTGCCACGGCGCCAAGGTGCCTGGGTGCCATGGAGCCATGGCGCCATGGTGGCATGGCGCCATGCTGCCTTGGTGTCATGGCGCCATGCTGCCACAGTGCCTTGGTGCCACGGTGCCATGGTGCCACGGTGCCTTGGTGCCACGGTGCCTTGGTGCCACGGCGCCATTGTGCCACGGTGCCTTGGTGCCATGGTGCTATGCTACCATGGGGCCATTGTGCCACGGTGCCTTGGTGCCTTGGTGCCATAGTGCCACGGTGCCTTGGTGCCACGGTGCCATGGTTCCATGGTGCCTTAGTGCCCTGGTGCCGCGGTGCCACGGTGCCACGGTGCCATGGTGCCATGGTGTCACGGTGCCTTGGTGCCGCAATGCGTTGGTGCCATGGTGCCGCGGTGCCATGTTGCCTGTGTGCCATGGTGCCACGCCACCTTGGTGCCAAGGTTCCAGGCCGCCTTGGTGCCACGGTGCCATGGTGCCTTGGTGCCATGGTCCCTTGGTGCCATGGTGCCATGGTTGCACGCCGCCTTGGTGCCACGGTGCCATAGTGCCACGGTGCCTTGGTGCCCTGGTGCTTTGGTGGCCTGGTGCCATGGTGCCACGCCGCCTTGGTGCCATGGTGCTGTAACACCCCACATTTTACATGTACTAGTAATGTTCACATAAAATGACATACGACTTGATTTAATTACTACCAAAACTTTTTTTCAAGTGTTCAAGTGTTAGATTGGGGCACTATATGGAAGTCTATTTAGAGACTGTGGCCTTAAACGGAGAAAATCATTGACGTGCTTATGGAACTTAGGAAGCTAGCAGGTGAGTCACCTGTGTGGTTGGCTTAAAAAAAATGTATATATACATGAGGGAGAATAATCCATTCATAAGTGAACTCACTTGAAGTCTAGACGTTAGTAAAAAGAAAGGGGAACGAAGACAAGGCTTAACGCCGAAACTTTCCAAGTCTTGTGACAAACGAAGCCCAAGTTAGGGAGGCTATTAAAGCCAATGGTTTAGCATTATATTGGGCCAAGATGTTCAGCCCATGACTTTTATATAATAGGCCCAACTACATTCATTCACTACTAACAAAATTGGGCCTAAACAAAGTGCAAGAAAGATTAAGGAAAATGGGCCACTAAAGCCCATTGATTTAGAGATCCAAAAGGCCCAAGTGAAAGGGGAAAATTAGTCATTGACCAACTTGACTTAATCAGTTGCAAATATTAGGAGAAAGTCGGTCTAAGGCCCCTTTAAAAAGGGACCAAAACCGAGCTCCTTAGGTTAACTAGTAGGAGACCAAAAAAATTTCAGCTTTTCTCTCTAAGTTTCTCTTGGCATTTCTTCACCTTGGAAGGCAACCAAAGGCTAATTTTTGAGTTCTTGAATTATACTTACACCTTGGGAGTTAAGGTATGTAAAAATAACCATATACTTGATATGAATTTTCCATCGAAAACAAGATAAGTTGGCTGGTGTACTGTGCAGGAATTTCTGGACAGCTTGTGTCCTGAAAGTTGTTGTTTGATTTTCTTGGCTTTGGAACGATTCTTACCCTGATTTTTGACTTTGATATGATATAAAGTTGAGGTTATTAATATGTTATAGTGTGTATATGGTTGCCAAGGTTGCTGGACTGTTTTGCTAGTTCTTTGGAAACAAGTATCCTTATATGATCTTATGTGCTTCCAAAATGGTATTGGACTGTTTTGATGAGGGGGCTGATGTTTCACGTTTCCCCCCCTGTGTTTTGAGATATTTTGTGACTATGTTAAGGTTTAACTGATGTATATATATGTTGGGAGCATCTGGTTCAAAGTTGGGACAGGTATGAATTGTTAACGACGAAATGTAGGGAGACAACGAGATGTTGTGCTTCTTAGTTGAGCGTTTTGTAAAATGGTTCTGTGTTGTAGTTATGGACTGTTGCCAGCATGTTGTAGAGCTGATATAGGCTGTGTACATCATGTATATGATAATGTGTACTGGTTGAGGACAGTTAGAATTGAGAAAGTCGGAATAACACCATTGAGTCGATGGTTATACGTTTGTTGCCAAAATGTTGTGTTTTGTGAGATTGGGCTGTCCAGATGCATTGATTAGCTGCTAATACTAGCTTTAAAACATGATATTGTAGATAAATAGTTGGAAGAAAAGAAGTCATTTCGAGGTAAAAACAAGTTGATATGTCGAGGTATGTAAGGCTATTCGATCTCTTATTATTTGGCATGGAATCCAAAGTCTTTATTGGCACATAGAGATCTTTACAAACCTCGATATAACCACTCCACTCTTTCACATGTATTTGTGTGTCCGGATTCGAGCATTGTCACTGCTGCATACATACATTGGATACCATGACATATGAGTCTTCTTTTTATCTAAATAAAGTTCATACGTTGTTTATGTCCCACATGTTTCACTAATTGTATAACCCACTCTTTTCATTGTGATATGATGTTACATGGTCACATACTTTTCATTTGTCATGCTTATAGTCTTATAGCTCAAATGTTACGATCACCAAAGATTCATCTCAAAAGTAATAAGAAGATATATGTATACAGTTGTTTCTGTTGGGTGGTATCCCAGGGGTGAAAGAATCACCTAGCATGGGTCAATCCCAGTATTACAGGGGGTATCCCAGGGGCGAAAGGAAAGCCTAGCATGGGTCGATCCTGATATAGATTTACCACTGATCAGCTGGTCATTTGTATTACATGATGTGCACAGATTATACAAGTGATAAGAGTAAAGTAACATAATTGTTATAAGATGCATGACTCCACAATATTCATAAAGGTGGTCTTTTACCCTACAGCAGTGTATGGTTTCATTTGAGCTTTTATCTCATATATAGTACATGTTGCCTTAGATATTCAGTACATTATTTCGTACTGACGTCCCTGTTGGGGGACCTGCATTCCATGCTGCAGGTGCAGAAGCTAATAAACCTCCCCAGTAAGAGTACAGGATATCAACTGCAGTCACTGAGCTCCAGGTTGCTTCGGGGCTTTGAGTCTTATCATATCTTTTTGCATTGTATAGTATCTTATCATGAGGCGGGGCCTGTCCCGACCCTTATAAGATAATGTTTCTTGTCTAGAGGCTTCGTAGACTATGTAAAGTATAGTATGGTCATGTATCGTATCGTAGACATTGTGGCTCCAACGGCCTAGTCATACAACATCTTTTGGCTTGCTAGTTCCATTTATCTTTTGAGGGCATGTTTAGTATAAAAGTAACTTATAATGTTCATAGGTAATGTATTGCTACAGGTTGGTTCTCCCGAGCCTTACCGGCAACGGGTGCCAGTCCGCCTTAATAGGATTTGGGGCGTGACAGAAGTGGTATCAGAGCGGTTTGTCCTAGGGAGTCTACAAAGCCGTGTCTATGTAGAATCATGTTTATCGATGTGTTGTGCACCACATTTATAAACAAGAGGCTACGTGGCATTTAGGAGTTATCACTTCTTTTCATTCTTTAGATCGTGCCATAGAGCCAAATATTATAAGTGTACCATGTCTAATCCCTGAATTATTTTGTACAGTAAGTATGCCAGAGACAAGGAAGAGTAAAGGTAAAGGAAAGGAAGTAGAAGTGGTAGTTGGTATACCCAATCGGGCGAGACGACAGAGTGAGGCTCTAGATGAGTCTCTATCACAGACAATCTCCAACCCCTCCATCAGTTGATGTACCAGGAAGTAGTGAAAACCCCCGAGAACCACCTGTTGATGCTTCTGTGCAGGATTTGAGAAATGCAGTTCAACTGTTGACTTGTATAGTTGCTGGCCAAGGTCAAAGACAAGAAGGCCCAGTTGCAGGTGCAGTTGGTGCAGGTAGGGCAGCCAGTACGAGAATACGTGATTTCCTCAACTTAGACCCCCCATCATTCACTGGGACAGATCCAAATGAAGATCCACAAGATTTTATTGATCAGATCCAACGCACCTTAGATGTTATGCATGTAAGTGGTTCGGAAGCTGCTGAGTTGGCAATATATAGATTGAAGGGTGTGGCTATACTGTGGTACGAAGCCTGGAAGCATTCCAAAGGCATAGATACATCTCCAACTACTTGGGAGGAGTTCAAAATGGCCTTTCTTGATCATTACTTGCCATTAGAGATCCGAGAGGCCCGTGCAGATCAGTTCCTGAACCTCCATCAGGGGAATATGAGCGTGAGGGAATATAGTCTTAAATTTAATTCTCTGGCCAGGTACGCTCCTAATGTTGTTCCTACTATGGCAGATAGAGTCCATCGGTATGTCGATAGGTTGGATTCATATTTGGTTAGAGATTGTACCATTGCCTCTTTAAATAAAGACATGGATATAGCGAGGATGCAAGCTTTTGCACAAAAACTGGAGGATCAGAGACAAAGAAGGAGGGCACAAGAAATAGAAAGGGGGCAATTCAAGAGGGCCAGATCTACAGGACAGTTTACACCACTCCAGGGTGAGTTTAGGCCACGATTTTCTCATAGGCCACCCAGGCCATCATCCTCTTACTCTACAGCTAGTGCTCCACCACCACTTCAAGGGTCTAGAAATGATCAATTTGGGCAGAGAAGTGAGGGCCAAGGTGCACGGACAACAGGATATTCGGGAAGCCAGCAAATGCCTCCTAGGCAGCCTTGCAGACAATGTGGGAGATATCATATAGGTGCGTGTCGCAGGGGAACTGATGTTTGTTATTGGTGTGGTATGCCAGGGCATGTAATAAAAGATTGCCCAAGAAGACGCAGGGGTGATATGGCACAACCTACTAGATCAGCTGTTGTATCATCATCATCAGTGCCTCCATCAGGTAGAGGTGAGCAATTTCCCATAGGTCGCGGCAGAGGTATTAGAGGGGCAGCTAGTTCCAGCGTGGCCCAAAATCGCACATATGCTCTAGGGACTCGACAGAACCTGGAAGCTTCACCCGATGTGGTTATAGGTACATTGTCCATCTTCTCATATAAAGCGTATGCATTAATTGATCCTGGTTCTACAGTGTCATATATTACTCCATTAGTTGCTGGGAAGCTTGGTAGAACACCTAAATTATTGAATAAACCACTTGCGGTGTCTACACCAACTGGGGAGTCAATTATAGTTAGAAGAGTCTATTGTGACTGCATAGTGACTGTCTGCGACCGAGATACATTAGCTGATCTTATCGAGTTAGAAATGGTAGAATTTGATGTTATAATGGGTATGGATTGGTTGGCTTCTTGCTATGCCACCGTTGACTGCCGAACCAAGAGGATGTACTTTCACTTTCCAAATGAAGCAGTCCTTGAATGGGAAGGCAATATTGGGGCACCAAAAGGGAGGTTTATCTCTTATTTTAAAGCCAGAAAAATGATATCAAAGGGATATATATGTCATCTCGTTAGAGTGAGAGACATGGAGGCAGAATCACCAACTATCCAGTCTGTTCCAATAGTGAATGAATTTATTGATGTCTTTCCTGAGGAACTCCCTGGTTTGCCTCCAGAACGAGAAATAGATTTTGGTATTGACTTATTACCAGGCACCGAGCCTATCTCTATTCCTCCATATAGAATGGCCCCGGCAGAATTACGTGAATTAAAGGAGCAACTGAAAGACTTGTTAGAAAAGGGTTTTATAAGACCTAGTGTGTCCCCTTGGGGTGCACCAGTTTTATTTGTGCGTAAAAAGGATGGCACATTGAGGATGTGTATTGACTACCGACAACTGAATAGGGTGACAATTAAGAATAAATATCCCCTCCCTAGAATTGATGACTTGTTTGATCAGTTACAGGGTGCCAAATACTTTTCAAAGATCGGTTTGAGATCAGGTTATCATCAGGTGAGAGTGCAGGAAAAAGATATACCTAAGACAGCTTTCCGAACCAGATATGGTCACTTTGAATTTCTTGTTATGTCGTTTGGGCTAACGAATGCACCAGCAGTTTTTATGGATCTGATGAATAGGGTATTCAAGCCTTTCCTGGATGTGTTCGTGATAGTATTTATAGATGATATTCTGGTGTATTCAAGGTCAGAAAAGGACCACGCAAATCATTTACGACTAGTACTACAAGTTCTCCGTGATCGCCGGTTGTATGCTAAGTTTTCCAAATGTGAATTTTGGTTAAAATCAGTGGCATTTTTGGGCCATATTGTATCGGATGAAGGAATAAGGGTGGATTCACAAAAGATAGAGGCTGTGAAAGATTGGCCAAGGACAACGACACCTACAGAAGTTCGAAGCTTTCTTGGATTGGCAGGTTATTACAGAAGGTTTGTTGAAGGTTTTTCTTCTATGTCTGCACCTCTTACTAAGCTAACTCACAAGGAAACCAAATTCCAATGGAATGATGCATGTGAAAGGAGCTTTCAAGAGTTGAAAAGCAGGCTAACCTCAGCACCTGTGCTAGTGCTTCCAGAAGGCTCAGAGGGATATGCAGTGTATTGTGATGCTTCCGGAGTTGGTTTGGGGTGTGTACTAACACAACATGGTAAGGTGATTGCTTATGCCTCGAGACAATTGAGACCACACGAGAAAAACTACCCAACACATGATCTTGAGCTAGCAGCGGTTGTATTTGCTTTAAAGATATGGCGCCACTATTTGTATGGGGTGCACGTGGATATATATACAGATCATAAGAGTTTACAGTATATTTTCAAGCAGAAAGATCTAAATTTGAGGCAGCGGAGGTGGCTAGAGTTAATAAAGGATTATGATATTGATATATTATACCATCCAGGGAAAGCAAATGTGGTGGCTGATGCTCTAAGTCATAAGACACTCATGGGTACCAGTGATCAGAAAGGGGTAAAGCAAGGTATGGCTAAGGATCTGCGTCAACTAGCCAATCTGGGTGTTCGTCTACTCGAAACTCCAAGAAAGGACATTATTGTACATAATGCTGCCGATTCTTCATTGATAAGGGAAGTGAAAGAAAAACAGTATTATGATCCTATTCTACAATGCCTTAAGGAGAAAGTAAGTCAAGGTATAATGAAGGAGTTTAGGCTTACACAAGATGGAGTACTTTATTGCCAAAATAGATTGTGTGTTCCTGATGTTAACAGACTCAGAAAGAGAATAATGGAAGAAGCCCATCATTCAAGATATTCCATCCACCCAGGATCTACTAAGATGTATCATGACCTAAAGGGAGTGTTTTGGTGGGGAGGCATGAAAAAGGACCTTGCAGAGTTTGTGGCTCAATGTCCTACTTGTCAACAAGTCAAAGTAGAGCACCAAAAGCCAGGTGGTTACATGCAATGTATAGAGATTCCAACTTGGAAGTGGGATATGACTAATATGGATTTTGTAACTGGTTTGCCTCGTTCAGTTAATAAGTTTGACTCCATATGGGTGATAGTTGATAGACTCACGAAGTCAGCGCACTTCCTGCCAGTTAGAAGTGATTATACAGCTGAAGAATATGCCAAATTATACCTCAAAGAGATAGTTAGGCTACATGGGGTCCCACTCTCTATTATATCTGATCGAGGAGCTCAATTCACGGCAAAATTTTGGAAGTCCTTTCAAAGGAGTTTAGGGACGCAAGTGAATTTGAGTATAGCCTTCCATCCCCAAACAGATGGCCAAGCAGAGCGTACTATTCAAACACTTGAGGATATGTTGCGAACCTGTGCATTAGATTTTAAAGGTAGCTGGGTAGAACACTTGCCCCTTATTGAATTTGCCTATAATAACAGCTACCATTCGAGCATCAAGATGGCGCCTTACGAAGCTTTGTATGGGAGGAAATGTAGGTCACCAATTGGTTGGTTCGAAGTGGGTGAAACCACCTTGCTCGGGCCAGATTTAGTCCAACAAGCCATGGAAAAAGTTAAGGTGATACAACAACGGCTAAAAACAGCCCAAAGTCGTCATAAATCATATGCAGATATGCGGAGAAGAGGGCTGGAATTCTCTATTGGAGATTGGGTATTTTTAAAGGTATCACCGATGAAAGGGGTTATGAGATTTGGTAAGAAAGGGAAACTAAGACCACGTTACATAGGGCCATATAAGATTACTAAGAGGGTCGGACAAGTTGCATATGAATTAGAGCTACCCCTGGAACTTTCAATGGTTCATCCAGTGTTTCATGTGTCAATGCTTCGAAAATGCATAGGTGACCCCTCTCGTATCACTCCTATAGAAGATGTACAGGTCACAGAGGATCTTACTTATGAAGAGGTACCGGTTGCTATTCTAGATCGCCAAATTAAAAAGTTAAGGAACAAAGAAATTGCATCAGTAAAGGTACTCTGGAGAAACAACCAAGTAGAAGAAATAACGTGGGAACCGGAGGAAGTAATGACATCCAAATACCCTCATCTATTTGAAGACAAGGAGGGACCAAAAGATACAGAGGAGGAACATTAATAGGTATGTGTTTGAATACTAGTTATGTTATTAACAGTTGTGTGACCAGAAATTCAAACCTGCCTAGACTATACGGTTATGTTAACATTCGGGACGAATGTTCCTAAGGGGGGGAGGATGTAACACCCCACATTTTACATGTACTAGTAATGTTCACATAAAATGACATACGACTTGATTTAATTACTACCAAAACTTTTTTTCAAGTGTTCAAGTGTTAGATTGGGGCACTATATGGAAGTCTATTTAGAGACTGTGGCCTTAAACGGAGAAAATCATTGACGTGCTTATGGAACTTAGGAAGCTAGCAGGTGAGTCACCTGTGTGGTTGGCTTAAAAAAAATGTATATATACATGAGGGAGAATAATCCATTCATAAGTGAACTCACTTGAAGTCTAGACGTTAGTAAAAAGAAAGGGGAACGAAGACAAGGCTTAACGCCGAAACTTTCCAAGTCTTGTGACAAACGAAGCCCAAGTTAGGGAGGCTATTAAAGCCAATGGTTTAGCATTATATTGGGCCAAGATGTTCAGCCCATGACTTTTATATAATAGGCCCAACTACATTCATTCACTACTAACAAAATTGGGCCTAAACAAAGTGCAAGAAAGATTAAGGAAAATGGGCCACTAAAGCCCATTGATTTAGAGATCCAAAAGGCCCAAGTGAAAGGGGAAAATTAGTCATTGACCAACTTGACTTAATCAGTTGCAAATATTAGGAGAAAGTCGGTCTAAGGCCCCTTTAAAAAGGGACCAAAACCGAGCTCCTTAGGTTAACTAGTAGGAGACCAAAAAAATTTCAGCTTTTCTCTCTAAGTTTCTCTTGGCATTTCTTCACCTTGGAAGGCAACCAAAGGCTAATTTTTGAGTTCTTGAATTAGACTTACACCTTGGGAGTTAAGGTATGTAAAAATAACCATATACTTGATATGAATTTTCCATGGAAAACAAGATAAGTTGGCTGGTGTACTGTACAGGAATTTCTGGACAGCTTGTGTCCTGAAAGTTGTTGTTTGATTTTCTTGGCTTTGGAACGATTCTTACCCTGATTTTTGACTTTGATATGATATAAAGTTGAGGTTATTAATATGTTATAGTGTGTATATGGTTGCCAAGGTTGCTGGACTGTTTTGCTAGTTCTTTGGAAACAAGTATCCTTATATGATCTTATGTGCTTCCAAAATGGTATTGGACTGTTTTGATGAGGGGGCTGATGTTTCACGTTTCCCCCCCTGTGTTTTGAGATATTTTGTGACTATGTTAAGGTTTAATTGATGTATATATATGTTGGGAGCATCTGGTTCAAAGTTGGGACAGGTATGAATTGTTAACGACGAAATGTAGGGAGACAACGAGATGTTGTGCTTCTTAGTTGAGCGTTTTGTAAAATGGTTCTGTGTTGTAGTTATGGACTGTTGCCAGCATGTTGTAGAGCTGATATAGGCTGTGTACATCATGTATATGATAATGTGTACTGGTTGAAGACAGTTAGAATTGAGAAAGTCGGAATAACACCATTGAGTCGATGGTTATACGTTTGTTGCCAAAATGTTGTGTTTTGTGAGATTGGGCTGTCCAGATGCATTGATTAGCTGCTAATACTAGCTTTAAAACATGATATTGTAGATAAATAGTTGGAAGAAAAGAAGTCATTTCGAGGTAAAAACAAGTTGATATGTCGAGGTATGTAAGGCTATTCGATCTCTTATTATTTGGCATGGAATCCAAAGTCTTTATAGGCACATAGAGATCTTTACAAACCTCGATATAACCACTCCACTCTTTCACATGTATTTGTGTGTCCGGATTCGAGCATTGTCACTGCTGCATACATACATTGGATACCATGACATATGAGTCTTCTTTTTATCTAAATAAAGTTCATACGTTGTTTATGTCCCACATGTTTCACTAATTGTATAACCCACTCTTTTCATTGTGATATGATGTTACATGGTCACATACTTGTCATTTGTCATGCTTATAGTCTTATAGCTCAAATGTTACGATCACCAAAGATTCATCTCAAAAGTAATAAGAAGATATATGTATACAGTTGTTTCTGTTGGGTGGTATCCCAGGGGTGAAAGAATCACCTAGCATGGGTCAATCCCAGTATTACAGGGGGTATCCCAGGGGCGAAAGGAAAGCCTAGCATGGGTCGATCCTGATATAGATTTACCACTGATCAGCTGGTCATTTGTATTACATGATGTGCACAGATTATACAAGTGATAAGAGTAAAGTAACATAATTGTTATAAGATGCATGACTCCACAATATTCATAAAGGTGGTCTTTTACCCTACAGCAGTGTATGGTTTCATTTGAGCTTTTATCTCATATATAGTACATGTTGCCTTACATATTCAGTACATTATTTCGTACTGACGTCCCTGTTGGGGGACCTGCATTCCATGCTGCAGGTGCAGAAGCTAATAAACCTCCCCAGTAAGAGTACAGGATATCAACTGCAGTCACTGAGCTCCAGGTTGCTTCGGGGCTTTGAGTCTTATCATATCTTTTTGCATTGTATAGTATCTTATCATGAGGCGGGGCCTGTCCCGACCCTTATAAGATAATGTTTCTTGTCTAGAGGCTTCGTAGACTATGTAAAGTATAGTATGGTCATGTATCGTATCGTAGACATTGTGGCTCCAACGGCCTAGTCATACAACATCTTTTGGCTTGCTAGTTCCATTTATCTTTTGAGGGCATGTTTAGTATAAAAGTAACTTATAATGTTCATAGGTAATGTATTGCTACAGGTTGGTTCTCCCGAGCCTTACCGGCAACGGGTGCCAGTCCGCCTTAATAGGATTTGGGGCGTGACAGGTGCCACGCCACCTTGGTGCCATGGTGCCA
>CM061561.1:279655783-279658283 GCA_030864225.1 Capsicum baccatum var. pendulum | reverse complement strand
TGGTGTCATGGCGCCATGCTGCCACGGTGCGACGGTGCCACGGTGCCATGGTGCCAAGGTGCGTTGGTGCCACGGCGCCATTGTGCCACGGTGCCTTGGTGCCATGGTGCTATGCTGCCACGGGGCCATGGTGCCTTGGTGCCATGGTGCCACGGTGCCATAGTTCCATGGTGCCTTAGTGCCCTGGTGGCGCGGTGCCACAGTGCCATGGTGCCACGGTGCCATGGTGCCATGGTGTCACGGTGCCTTGGTGCCGCGATGCGTTGGTGCCATGGTGCCGCGGTGCCATGGTGCCTGTGTACCATGGTGCCACGCCACCTTGGTGCCAAGGTGCCAGGCCGCCTTGGTGCCACGGTGCCATGGTGCCCTTATGCCATTGTTGCATGCCGACTTGGAGCCACGGTGCCTTGGTGCCATGCTGCCACGCCGCCTTGGTGCCACGGTTCCATGGCACCACGGTGCCTTGGTGCCTTGCTGTCATGGTGCCCTGGTGCCCTGGTGCCTTGGTGCCATGGTGCCATGGTGCCACGCCGCCTTGGTACCATGGTGCCACGCCGCCTTGGTGCTACGATGGCGTGGTGCCACGGTGCCTTGGTGCCATGGTGCACTGGTTCCATGGCGCCACGGTGCCAAGCTGCCCTGGTGCCTTGGTGCCATGGTGCAAGGATTCAAGGCGAGCGCGACCGTCAATTGCAAGGAGCATCGTACGGGGCAGATAGGAGTCGATGAAGGCCCCATGCTCACTGCATCTACCGTATCCAAGTATCCCGACCGCCGCTCACAGACCACGACATCGCACGACGAAGCGAGGAAGGTGTGGGATGCAAGGGCGGCCTATCGATTTGCCCCGCGCACGAAATGCGAGGGTCGAAAGGCGATCGATAAAACTTGATAATGCATGCAGCACAGGAAACCGACTTCTAGCAAGCCTACATTGCGCTTGCCCCGCGACTGAGATGGCAGGCGGGTCAGGACGTCGCTGCTCGAGCAGGGATCCAACCTAACCGCACGTGCCGAAAACAACTCACGCCCCGTGCGTCCAAATGCTCCATCGATGCACGCCCAGCAGTGGCCCCAACGCCCAGCAATAGATGCCGTGTGCTGCTGCCAATGCAGATGTTGCAAGGCTGAAGCAAGTCCCGCTTGACACGATAGCCCGCCCTTGGGGGGAGCAGAGGAGATAAAGGCATGCCGAGGCTCATGCACGGGCGCCGCCCACGCCGGCCGCCGGCGCTCGCCGCGGATTGGTCTCGGCCGCATGCGTGCAGCGCCTGGAGCTTGCCCCGAGAGCAGCATCCAGTACTCAACGCTCGCACAAAGGTACCACCTCGTCCGAAGTCTAGCTCCAGCAGCCCCGTCGTGGACGACGCCACCGATAACCGACACGAGCGTACAATGAAGCGCGACCGACGTTGCTACACGAGCACGGACGCCTAGCAAGGACTAGCCATGCATGCTGCCATGTGCCCACGCTGCACGCCGACATGTCCACTGAGCGCCTATGCCAACTACCGACAATCGCCTTGAAGTGCCTTCAACACCTCTACCCCCCTTATATATGCTTAAAATAAAAACCAAGTGACAAGAGTAGACATGATTTTGCCAGAGAATCATACAAGACATATGCGGACCCGAATTGCACGTTTTGACGTGAGACGGAGCGTGTGCACTCAAAAAAAGGTCGCGTAATTTGTAAATGATAATTTTCGTTGAGAAAATATTTTTTTTTACAAATATCATTTATTAAAATTGAAAAAATATGTAAAAATAAATCAAAAATATAAAAAATATTTATAAAAATATGAAAAAATTAGGAAAATATTCTTAGTGCATGAACTAACCTTAAACCAACAATCGAGTGCATATTTGTACGTATAACGTAACCATATAAAATATTTAAATTTAAGGATATTAAATAAAAATTTAAAAAATATATAAAAATAAGTAACAACCCAAAAATATGCATGTTAGAATGAAGTAGCCTTAAACCAATAATTGAGTGCGTATTTGTACGAATGACGTAATGATATAAAATAATTAAATTTAAGGATATTAAATAAAAATTTGAAAAAAAGGCAACGGGACATTACGAAAACTGCCACGACATATGAGGTAACGTTGAAATATATTTAAAATACAAAATTAGAGTGGATATGTAGAGAAATAAGTGTGCAACGGTGACGAGGATGGAGGAACGTCTAGAAAATATTTGGATGATGTCATTGTTTTTCGCGAAAGGCCACTCGATATTGTCTGCTTAACTGTTTGGAATGGATCGCACGCGTCGCTTGAAAAACAAGAGGCTAACTCGGGTGAGGTAAGCTCGCAACACTTGGTGGGATTTTTCAAGGACGGATGCACAAACCTCCTTTGGAGACGGGCGGCAAGATGGCTGGATTGGATGGGGAGGGATGAACCGGAGCGACAAAGGGCTGAATCTCAGTGGATCGTGGCAGCAAGGCCGCTCTGCCACTTACAATACCCCGTCGCATATTTAAGT
>CM061561.1:279640783-279650783 GCA_030864225.1 Capsicum baccatum var. pendulum | reverse complement strand
ATCGATAAAACTTGATAATGCATGCAGAACAGGAAACCGACTTCGAGCAAGCCTACATTGCGCTTGCCCCGCGACTGAGATGGCAGGCGGGTCAGGACGTCACCGCTCGAGCAGGGATGCAACCTAACAGCACGTGCCGAACACAACTCACGTGCCGTGCGTCCAAATGCTCCGTCGATGCACGCCCAGCACTGACCCCAACGCCCAGCAATAGATGTCGTGCGCTGCTGCCCATGCAGACATTGCAAGGCTGAAGCAAGTCCCGCTTGACATGATAGTCTGCCCTTGGAGGGAGCAGAGGAGATGAAGGCACGCCGAGGCTCATCCATGGGCGCCGCCCACGCCGGCCGCCGGCGCTCGCTGCGGATTGGGCTCGGCCGCATGCGTGAGGCTCCTGAAGCTTGCCCCGAGAGCAGCATCCAGTACTCGCCGCTCGTACGAAGGCACCGCCTCGTCCGAATTCTAGCGCCAGCAGCCCCGTCGTGGACGACGCCACCAATAACCGACACTAGCGTACAATGAAGCACGGCCGGCGTTGCTACACGGGCACGGAGGGCTAGCACGGACTAGCCATGCATGCTGCCATACGCCCACGCTGCACGCCGACATGGCCACTGAGCGCCTATGCCAACTACCGATAGACGCCTTGAAGTTCCTTCAACACCTCTACTCACGCGTCGTGCGTCCAAATGCTCCGTCGATGCGTGCCCAGCACCGACCCCAACGCCCAACAATAGATGTCGTGCGCTGCTGCCCATGCGGACATTGCAAGGATGAAGCAAGTCCCACTTGACACGATAGCCCACCCTTGGGGGGAGCAGAGGAGATGAAGGCACGCCGAGGCTCATGCATGGGCGCCGCCCACGCCGGCCGCCGGCGCTCGCCGCGGATTGGGCTCGGCCGCATGCGTGCAGCGCCTGGAGCTTGCCCCGAGAGCAGCATCCAGTACTCGTCGCTCGCACGAAGGCACCGCCTCGTCCGAAGTCTAGCGCCAGCAGTCCCGTTGTGGACGACGCCATCGATAACCGACACTAGCGTACAATAAAGTGCGGCCGACGTTGCTACACGGGCACGGACGCCTCACACGGACTAGCCATGCATGCTGCCATGCGCCCACGCTGCACGTCGACATGGCCACTGAGCGCCTATGCCAACTACCGACAGTCTCCTTGAAGTGCTTTCAACACCTCTACCCCCCTTATATATGCCTAAAAAAAAACCCAAGTGACAGGAGTAGACATGATTTTGCCAGAGAATCATACCAGACATATGCGGAACCGAACTGCACGTTTTGATGTGAGACGGAGCCTGTGCACTCAAAAAAAGGTCGCGTAATTTGTAAATGGTAATTTTCGTTGAAAAAATATTTTTTTTTACAAATATCATTTATTAAAATTGAAAAAATATGTAAAAATAAATCAAAAATAGAAAAAATATTTATAAAAATATGAAAAAATTAGGAAAATATTCTTAGTGCATGAACTAACCTTAAACCAACAATTGAGTGCATATTTGTACGTATAACGTAACGATATAAAATATTTAAATTTAAGGATATTAAATAAAAATTTGAAAAATGTATAAAAATAAGTAACAACCCCAAAATATGCATGTTAGAATGAAGTAGCATTAAACCAACAATTGAGTGTGTATTTGTACGAATGACGTAACGATATAAAATATTTAAATTTAAGGATATTAAATAAAAATTTGAAAAAAAGGCGACGGGACATTACGAAAACCGCCACGACATATGAGGTAACGTTGAAATATATTTAAAATACAAAATTAGAGCGGATATGTAGAGAAATGAGTGTGCAACGGTGATGAGGATGGAGGAACGTTAGGAAAATATTAGGATGATGTCGTTGTTTTTTGCGAAAGGCCACTCGATATCATATGCTTAACTATTTGGAATGGAGCGCACGCGTCGCTTGAAAAACAAGAGGCTAACTCGGGTGAGGTGAGCTCGCAACTCTTGGTGGGATTTTTCAAGGACGGATGCACAAACCTCCTTTGGAGACGGGCGACAAGATGGCTGGATGTCACGCCCCAAATCCTATTAAGGCGGACTGGCACCCGTTGCCGGTAAGGCTCGGGAGAACCAACCTGTAGCAATACATTACCTATGAACATTATAAGTTACTTTTATACTAAACATGCCCTCAAAAGATAAATGGAACTAGCAAGCCAAAAGATGTTGTATGACTAGGCCGTTGGAGCCACAATGTCTACGATACGATACATAACCATACTATACTTTACATAGTCCACAAAGCCTCTAGACAAGAAACATTATCTTATAAGGGTCGGGACAGGCCCCGCATCATGATAAGATACTATACAATGCAAAAAGATATGATAAGACTCAAAGCCCCGAAGCAACCTGGAGCTCAGTAACTGCAGTTGATATCCTGTACTCTTACTGGGGAGGTTTATTAGCTTCTGCACCTGCAGCATGGAATGCAGGTCCCCCAACAGGGACGTCAGTACGAAATAATGTACTGAATATGTAAGGCAACATGTACTATATATGAGATAAAAGCTCAAATGAAACCATACACTGCCGTAAGGTAAAAGACCACCTTTATGAATATTGTGGAGTCATGCATCTTATAACAATTATGTTACTTTACTCTTATCACTTGTATAATCTGTGCACATCATGTAATACAAATGACCAGCTGATCAGTGGTAAATCTATATCAGGATCGACCCATGCTAGGCTTTCCTTTCACCCCTGGGATACCCCCTGTAATACTGGGATTGACCCATGCTAGGTGATTCTTTCACCCCTGGGATACCACCCAACAGAAGCAACTGTATACATATATCTTCTTATTACTTTTGAGATGAATCTTTGGTGATCGTAACATTTGAGCTATAAGACTATAAGCATGACAAATGACAAGTATGTGACCATGTAACATCATATCACAATGAAAAGAGTGGGTTATACAATTAGTGAAACATGTAGGACATAAACAACGTATGAACTTTATTTAGATAAAAAGAAGACTCATATGTCATGGTATCCAATGTATGTATGCAGCAGTGACAATGCTCGAATCCGGACACACAAATATATGTGAAAGAGTGGAGTGGTTATATCGAAGTTTGTAAAGATCTCTATGTGCCAATAAAGACTTTGGATTCCATGCCAAATAATAAGAGATCGAATAGCCTTACATACCTCGACATATCAACTTGTTTTTACCTCGAAATGACTTCTTTTCTTCCAACTATTTATCTACAATATCATGTTTTAAGGCTAGTATTAGCAGCTAATCAATGCATTTGGACAGCCCAATCTCACAAAACACAACACTTTGGCAACAAACGTATAACCATCGACTCAATGGTGTTATTCCGACTTTCTCAATTCTAACTGTCTTCAACCAGTACAAATTATCATATACATGATGTACACAGCCTATATCAGCTCTACAACATGCTGGCAACAGTCCATAACTACAACACAGAACCATTTTACAAAACGCTCAACTAAGAAGCACAACATCTCATCGTCTCCCTACATTTCGTTGTTAACAATTCATACTTGTCCCAACTTTGAACCAGATGCTCCCAACACATATATACATCAAATAAACCTTAACACAGTCACAAAATATCTCAAAACACAGGGGGTGAAACGTGAAACATCAGCCCCCTCATCAAAACAGTCCAATACCATTTTGGAAGCACATAAGATCATATAAGGATACTTGTTTCCAAAGAACTAGCAAAACAGTCCAGCAACCTTGGCAACCATATACACAATATAACATATTAATAACATCAACTTTATATCATATCAAAGTCAAAAATCAGGGTAAGAATCGTTCCAAAGCCAAGAAAATCAAACAACAACTTTCAGGACACAAGCTGTCCAGAAATTCCTGCACAGTACACCAGCCAACTTATCTTGTTCTCCATGGAAAATTCATATCAAGTATATGGTTATTTTTACATACCTTAACTCCCAAGGTGTAAGTCTAATTCAAGAACTCAAAAAGTAGCCTTTGGTTGCCTTCCAAGGTGAAGAAATGCCAAGAGAAACTTAGAGAGAAAAGCTGAAATATTTTTGGTCTCCTACTAGTTAACCTAAGGAGCTCGGTTTTGGTCCCTTTTTAAAGAGGCCTTAGACCGACTTTCTCCTAATATTTGCAACTGATTAACTCAAGTTGGTCAATGACCAATTTTCCCCTTTCACTTGGGCCTTTTGGATCTCTAAATCAATGGGCTTTAGTGGCCCATTTTCCTTAATCTTTCTTGCACTTTGTTTGGGCCCAATTTTGTTAGTAGTGAATGAATGTAGTTGGGCCTATTATATAAAAATCTTGGGCTGAAAATCTTGGCCCAATATAATGCTAAACCATTGGCTTTAATAGCCTCCCTAACTTGGGCTTCGTTTGTCACAAGACTTGGAAAGTTTCGGTGTTAAGCCTTGTCTTCGTTCCCCTTTCTTTTTACTAACGTCTAGACTTCAAGTGAGTTCACTTATGAATGAGTTATTCTCCCTCATGTATATATACATTTTTTTTTAAGCCAACCACACAGGTGACTCACCTGCTAGCTTCCTAAGTTCCATAAGCACGTCAATGATTTTCTCCGTTTAAGGCCACAGTTTCTAAATAGACTTCCATATAGTGCCCCAATCTAACACTTGAACACTTGAAAAAACGTTTTGGTAGTAATTAAATCAAGTCGTATGTCATTTTATGTGAACATTACTAGTACATGTAAAATGTGGGGTGTTACATCCTCCCCCCCTTAGGAACATTCGTCCCGAATGTTAACATAACTGTATAGTCTAGGCAGGTTTGAATTTCTGGTCACACAACTGTTAATAACATAACTAGTATTCAAACACATACCTATTAATGTTCCTCCTCTGTATCTTTTGGTCCCTCCTTGTCTTCAAATAGATGAGGGTATTTGGATGTCATTACTTCCTCTGGTTCCCACGTTATTTCTTCTACTTGGTTGTTTCTCCAGAGTACCTTTACTGATGCAATTTCTTTGTTCCTTAACTTTTTAATTTGGCGATCTAGAATAGCAACCGGTACCTCTTCATAAGTAAGATCCTCTGTGACCTGTACATCTTCTATAGGAGTGATACGAGAGGGGTCACCTATGCATTTTCGAAGCATTGACACATGAAACACTGGATGAACCATTGAAAGTTCCTGGGGTAGCTCTAATTCATATGCAACTTGTCCGACCCTCTTAGTAATCTTATATGGCCCTATGTACCGTGGGCTTAGTTTCCCTTTCTTACCAAATCTCATAACCCCTTTCATCGGTGATACCTTTAAAAATACCCAATCTCCAATAGAGAATTCCAGCCCTCTTCTCCGCATATCTGCATATGATTTATGACGACTTTGGGCTGTTTTTAGCCGTTGTTGTATCACCTTAACTTTTTCCATGGCTTGTTGGACTAAATCTGGCCCGAGCAAGGTGGTTTCACCCACTTCGAACCAACCAATTGGTGACCTACATTTCCTCCCATACAAAGCTTCGTAAGGCGCCATCTTGATGCTCGAATGGTAGCTGTTATTATAGGCAAATTCAATAAGGGGCAAGTGTTCTACCAAGCTACCTTTAAAATCTAATGCGCAGGTTCGCAACATATCCTCAAGTGTTTGAATAGTACGCTCTGCCTGGCCGTCTGTTTGGGGATGGAAGGCTGTACTCAAATTCACTTGCGTACCTAAACTCCTTTGAAAGGACTTCCAAAATTTTGCTGTGAATTGAGCTCCTCGATCAGATATAATAGAGAGTGGGACCCCATGTAGCCTAACTATCTCTTTGAGGTATAATTTGGCATATTCTTCAGCTGTATAATCACTTCTAACTGGCAGGAAGTGCGCTGACTTCGTGAGTCTATCAACTATCACCCATATGGAGTCAAACTTATTAACTGAACGAGGCAAACCAGTTACAAAATCCATATTAGTCATATCCCACTTCCAAGTTGGAATCTCTATACATTGCATGTAACCACCTGGCTTTTGGTGCTCTACTTTGACTTGTTGACAAGTAGGACATTGAGCCACAAACTCTGCAAGGTCCTTTTTCATGCCTCCCCACCAAAACACCCCCTTTAGGTCATGATACATCTTAGTAGATCCTGGGTGGATGGAATATCTTGAATGATGGGCTTCTTCCATTATTCTCCTTCTGAGTCTGTTAACATCAGGAACACACAATCTATTTTGGCAATAAAGTACTCCATCTTGTGTAAGCCTAAACTCCTTCATTATACCTTGACTTACTTTCTCCTTAAGGCATTGTAGAATAGGATCATAATACTGTTTTTCTTTCACTTCCCTTATCAATGAAGAATCGGCAGCATTATGTACAATAATGTCCTTTCTTGGAGTTTCGAGTAGACGAACACCCAGATTGGCTAGTTGACGCAGATCCTTAGCCATGCCTTGCTTTACACCTTTCTGATCACTGGTACCCATGAGTGTCTTACGACTTAGAGCATCAGCCACCACATTTGCTTTCCCTGGATGGTATAATATATCAATATCATAATCCTTTATTAACTCTAGCCACCTCCGCTGCCTCAAATTTAGATCTTTCTGCTTGAAAATATACTGTAAACTCTTATGATCTGTATATATGTCCACGTGCACCCCATACAAATAGTGGCGCCATATATTTAAAGCAAATACAACCGCTGCTAGCTCAAGATCATGTGTTGGGTAGTTTTTCTCGTGTGGTCTCAATTGTCTCGAGGCATAAGCAATCACCTTACCATGTTGTGTTAGTACACACCCCAAACCAACTCCGGAAGCATCACAATACACTGCATATCCCTCTGAGCCTTCTGGAAGCACTAGCACAGGTGCTGAGGTTAGCCTGCTTTTCAACTCTTGAAAGCTCCTTTCACATGCATCATTCCATTGGAATTTGGTTTCCTTGTGAGTTAGCTTAGTAAGAGGTGCAGACATAGAAGAAAAACCTTCAACAAACCTTCTGTAATAACCTGCCAATCCAAGGAAGCTTCGAACTTCTGTAGGTGTCGTTGGCCTTGGCCAATCTTTCACAGCCTCTATCTTTTGTGAATCCACCCTTATTCCTTCATCCGATACAATATGGCCCAAAAATGCCACTGATTTTAACCAAAATTCACATTTGGAAAACTTAGCATACAACCGGCGATCACGGAGAACTTGTCGTACTAGTCGTAAATGATTTGCATGGTCCTTTTCTGACCTTGAATACACCAGAATATCATCTATAAATACTATCACGAACACATCCAGGAAAGGCTTGAATACCCTATTCATCAAATCCATAAAAACTGCTGGTGCATTCGTTAGCCCAAACGACATAACAAGAAATTCAAAGTGACCATATCTGGTTCGAAAAGCTGTCTTAGTTATATCTTTTTCCTGCACTCTCACCTGATGATAACCTGATCTCAAATCGATCTTTGAAAAGTATTTAGCACCCTGTAACTGATCAAACAAGTCATCAATTCTGGGGAGGGGATATTTATTCTTTATTGTCACCCTATTCAGTTGTCGGTAGTCAATACACATCCTCAATGTGCCATCCTTTTTACGCACAAATAAAACTGGTGCACCCCAAGGGGACACACTAGGTCTTATAAAACCCTTTTCTAACAAGTCTTTCAGTTGCTCCTTTAATTCACGTAATTCTGCCGGGGCCATTCTATATGGAGGAATAGAGATAGGCTCGGTGCCTGGTAATAAGTCAATACCAAAATCTATTTCTCGTTCTGGAGGCAAACCAGGGAGTTCCTCAGGAAAGACATCAATAAATTCATTCACTATTGGAACAGACTGGATAGTTGGTGATTCTGCCTCCATGTCTCTCACTCTAACGAGATGACATATATATCCCTTTGATATCATTTTTCTGGCTTTAAAATAAGAGATGAACCTTCCTTTTGGTGCCCCAATATTGCCTTCCCATTCAAGGACTGCTTCATTTGGAAAGTGAAAGTACATCCTCTTGGTTCGGCAGTCAACGGTGGCATAGCAAGAAGCCAACCAATCCATACCCATTATAACATCAAATTCTACCATTTCTAACTCGATAAGATCAGCTAATGTATCTCGGTCGTAGACAGTCACTATGCAGTCACAATAGATTCTTCTAACTATAATTGACTCCCCAGTTGGTGTAGACACCGCAAGTGGTTTATTCAATAATTTAGGTGTTCTACCAAGCTTCCCAGCAACTAATGGAGTAATATATGACAATGTAGAACCAGGGTCAATTAATGCATACACTTTATGTGAGAAGATGGACAATGTACCTATAACCACATCGGGTGAAGCTTCCAGGTTCTGTCGAGTCCCTAGAGCATATGTGTGATTTTGGGCCACGCTGGAACTAGCTGCCCCTCTAATACCTCTGCCGCGACCTATGGGAAATTGCTCACCTCTACCTGATGGAGGCACTGATGATGATGATACAACAGCTGATCCAGTAGGTTGTGCCATATCACCCCTGTGTCTTCTTGGGCAATCTTTTATTACATGCCATGGCATACCACACCAATAACAAACATCCGTTCCCCTGCGACACGCACCTACATGATATCTCCCACATTGTCTGCAAGGCTGCCTAGGAGGCATTTGCTGGCTTCCCGAATATCCTGTTGTCCGTGTACCTTGGCCCTCACTTCTCTGCCCAAATTGATCATTTCTAGACCCTTGAAGTGGTGGTGGAGCACTAGCTGTAGAGTAAGAGGATGATGGCCTGGGTGGCCTATGAGAAAATAGTGGCCTAAACTCACCCTGGGGTGGTGTAAACTGTCCTGTAGATCTGGCCCTCTTGAATTGCCCCCTTTCTATTTCTTGTGCCCTCCTTCTTTGTCTCTGATCCTCCAGTTTCTGTGCAAAAGCTTGCATCCTGGCTATATCCATGTCTTTATTTAAAGAAGCAATGGTACAATCTCTAACCAAATATGAATCCAACCTATCCACATACCGATGGACTCTATCTGCCATAGTAGCAACAACATTAGGAGCGTACCTGGCCAGAGAATTAAATTTAAGACTATATTCCCTCACGCTCATATTCCCCAGATGGAGGTTCAGGAACTGATCTGCACGGGCCTCTCGGATCTCTAATGGCAAGTAATGATCAAGAAAGGCCATTTTGAACTCCCAAGTAGTTGGAGGTGTATCTATGCCTTTGGAATGCTTCCGGGCTTCGTACCACAGTATAGCCACACCCTTCAATCTATATATTGCCAACTCAGCAGCTTCCGAACCACTTACATGCATAACATCTAAGGTGCGTTGGATCTGATCAATAAAATCCTGTGGATCTTCATTTGGATCTGTCCCAGTGAATGATGGGGGTCTAAGTTGAGGAAATCACGTATTCTCGTACTGGCTGCCCTACCTGCACCAACTGCACCTGCAACTGGGCCTTCTTGTCTTTGACCTTGGCCAGCAACTATACAAGTCAACAGTTGAACTGCATTTCTCAAATCCTGCACAGAAGCATCAACAGGTGGTTCTCGGGGGTTTTCACTACTTCCTGGTGCATCAACAGATGGAGGGGTTGGAGATGTCTGTGATAGAGACTCATCTAGAGCCTCACTCTGTCGTCTCGCCCGATTGGGTATACCAACTACCACTTCTACTTCCTTTCCTTTACCTTTACTCTTCCTTGTCTCTGGCATACTTACTGTACAAAATAATTCAGGGATTAAACATGGTACACTTATAATATTTGGCTCTATGGCACGATCTAAAGAATGAAAAAAAGTGATAACTCCTAAATGCCACGTAGCCTCTTGTTTATAAATGTGGTGCACAACACATCGATAAACATGATTCTACATAGACACGGCTTTGTAGACTCCCTAGGACAAACCGCTCTGATACCACTTCTGTCACGCCCCAAATCCTATTAAGGCGGACTGGCACCCGTTGCCGGTAAGGCTCGGGAGAACCAACCTGTAGCAATACATTACCTATGAACATTATAAGTTAAT
>CM061561.1:279613283-279618283 GCA_030864225.1 Capsicum baccatum var. pendulum | reverse complement strand
CATAACGTAACGATATAAAATATTTAAATTTAAGGAAATTAAATAAAAATTTTAGGAAAATATAAAAATAAGTAACAACCCCAAAATATGCATATTAGAATGAAGTAGCCTTAAACCAACAATTGAGTGCGTATTTGTACGAATGACGTAACGATATAAAATATTTAAATTTAAGTATATTAAATAAAAATTTGAAAAAAAGGCGACGGGACATTACGAAAACCGCCACGACATATGAGGTAGAATTGACATATATTTAAAATACAAAATTAGAGCGGATATGTAGAGAAATGAGTGTGCAACGGTGAAGAGGATTGAGGAACGTCAGGAAAATATTAGGATGATCGAACATAGGTTTACGCTCTTTTTATTTTGCCATGGTGCGTTGTGCCTTGGTGCCATGGTGCCTTGGTGCCATGGTGCCATGGTTCCTTAGTGCCACGGTGCCACGGTGCCACGGTGCCTGGGTGCCATGGTGCCACGATGCCTTGGTGCTACGGTGCCACGGCGCCTTGGTGGCATGGCGCTACGCTGCCTTGGTGCCATGGCGCCATGCTGCCACGGTGCCTCGGTGCCATGGTGCCATGGTGCCACGGTGCCTTGGTGCCACGGCGCCATTGTGCCACGGTGCCTTGGTGCCATGGTTCTATGCCGCCACGGGGCTACAGTGCCTTGGTACCATGGTGCCACGGTGCCTCGGTGCCACGGTGCCATGGTTCCATGGTGCCTTAGTGCCCTTGTGCCACGGTGCCATGGTGCCAAGGTGTCACGGTGCCTTGGTGCCTCGATGCGTTGGTGCCATTGTACCGCGGTGCCATGGTGCCTGGGTGCCATGGTGCCTGTGTGCCATGGTGCCACGCCACCTTGGTGCCACGGTGCCTTGGTGCCAAGGTGCCAGGCCGCCTTGGTGCCTTGGTGCCATGGTGCCTTGGTGCCCTGGTGCCATGGTTTGCACGCCGACTTGGTGCCACGGTGCCTTGGTGCCATGGTGCCACGCCGCCTTGGTGCCACGGTGCCTTGGTGCCTTGTTTTCCTGGTGCCCTGGTGCCATGGTGCCACGCCGCCTTGGTACCATGGTTCCATGCCACGTTGGTGCTACGGTAGCATGGCGCCACGGTGCCTTGGTTCCATGGTGCCCTGGTGCCATGGCGCCACGGTGCCAAGCTGCCCTGGTGCCTTGGTGCCATGGTGAAGGGATTCAAGGCGAGCGCGACCGTCATTTGCAAGGAGCGTCGTACGGGGCAGATAGGAGTCGATGAAGGCCCCATGCCCACTGCGTCTACCGCATCCGAGTATCCCGACCGCCGCTCACGGACCACAACATTGCACGACAAAGCGAGGGAGGCGTGGGACGCAAGGGCGTCCTATCGATTTTCCCCCGCGCACGAAATGCAACTGGCGAAAGGCGATCGATAAAACTTGATAATGCATGCAGCACAGGAAACCGACTTCGAGCAAGCCTACATTGCGCTTGCCCCGCGATTGAGATGGCAGGCGGGTCAGGACATCACTGCTCGAGCAGGGATCCAACCTAAGCACACGTGCCGAACACAACTCACGCGTCGTGCGTACAAATGCTCCGTCGATGCACGCCCAGCACCGGCCCCAATGCCCAGCAATAGATGTCGTGCGCTGCTGCCCATGCGGACGTTGCAAGGCTGAAGCAAGTCCCGCTTGACACGATAGCCCCGCCTTTGGGGGGAGCAGAGAAGATGAAGGCACGCCGAGGCTCATGCACGGGCGCCGCCCACGCCGGCCGCCGACGCTCGCTGCGGATTGGGCTCGAACGCATGCGTGTAGCACCTGAAGCTTTCCCCGAGAGCAGCATCCAGTACTCGCCCTTATCCAACGTCTAGCGCTAGCATCCCCGTCGTGGAAGACGCCCTCGATAACCGACACTAGCGTACAATGAAGCACGGTCGGCGTTGCCACACGGGCACGGACGGCTCGCACGGACTAGCCATGCATGCTGCCATGCGCCCACGCTGCACGCCGACATGGCCACTGAGCGCCTATTCCAACTACCGAAAGTCGCCTTGAAGTGCCTTCAACACCTCTACTCACGCGTCGTGCGTCCAAATGCTCCGTCAATGCACGCCCAGCACCGGCCCCAACGCCCAGCAATAGATGCCGTGCGCTGCTGCCAATGCGGATGTTGCAAGGCTGATGCAAGTCCCGCTTGACACGATAGCCCGCCCTTGGGGGGAGCAGAGGAGATGAAGGCACGCAGAGGCTCATGCACGGGCGCCCGCCCACGCCGGCAGCCGGCGCTCGCCGCGGATTGGGCTCGGCCGAATGCGTGCAGCACCTGGAGCTTGCCCCGAGAGCAGCATCCAGTACTCGCCGCTCGCACGAAGGCACCGCCTCATCCGAAGTCTAGCCACCAGCAGGCCCGTCGTGGACGACGCCACCGATAACCAACACGAGCGTACAATGAAGCGCGGCCGACGTTGCTACACGGGCACGGATGCCTCGCATGGACTAGCCATGCATGCTGCCATGCGCCCACGCTGCACGCCGACATGTCCACTGAGCGCCTATGCCAACTACCGACAGTCGCCTTGAAGTGCCTCCAACACCTCTACCCCCCTTATATATGCTTAAAAAAAACCCAAGAGATAGGAGTAGACATGATTTTGCCAAAGAATCATACCAGACATATGCGGACCCGAATTACACGTTTTGATGTGAGACGGAGCCTGTGCAATCACAAAAGGTCGCGTAATTTGTAAATGATAATTTTCGTTGAGAAAATATTTTTTTTTACAAATATCATTTATTAAAATTGAAAAAATATGTAAAAATAAATCCAAAATAGAAAAAATATTTATAAAAATATGAAAAAATTAGGAAAATATTCTTAGTGCATGAACTAACCTTAAACCAACAATCGAGTGCATATTTGTAAGTATAACGTAATGATATAAAATATTTAAATTTAAGGATATTAAATAAAAATTTAAAAAAAAATATAAAAATAAGTAACAACCCCAAAATATGCATGTTAGAATGAAGTAGCCTTAAACCAACAATTGAGTGCGTATTTGTACGAATGACGTAACGATATAAAATATTTAAATTTAAGGATATTAAATAAAAATTTGAAAAAAAAGGCGACGGGACATTACCAAAAACCGCCATGACATATGAGGTAACGTTGAAATATATTTAAAATACAAAATCAGAGCGGATATGTAGAGAAATGAGTGTGCAACGGTGACGAGGATGTAGGAACGTCAGGAAAATATTACGATGATGTCGTTGTTTTTCGCAAAAGGCCACTCGATATCGTATGCTTAACCGTTTGGAATGGAGCGCACGCGTCGCTTGAAAAACAATAGGCTAACTCGGGTGAGGGCCCATGCCCACTGCGTCTACCACATTCGAGATTCCGAGACTCCGCTCGCGGACCACGAAATCGCACGACGAAGCGAGGGAGGCGTATGACGCAAGGGCGGCCTTTCAATTCGCCCCGTGCACGAAATACGAGGGGCGAAAAAGCGATCGATAAACTTGATAATGCATGCAGCACAGGAAACCGACTTGGAGCAAGCCTATACTGCCGCTTGCCCCGTGACTGAGATGGCAGGCTGGTCAGGACGTCGCTGCTCGAGCAGGGATGAAAACCTAACAGCACGTGCCGAACACAACTCACGATCCGTGCATCCAAATGCTCTATCGATGCACGCCTAGCACCTGGCACCAACGCCCAGCAATAGATGCCATGCGCTGCTGGCCCATGCAGACGTTGCAATGCTGAAGCAAGTCCCGCTTGACACGATAGCCCGCCCTTCGGGGGGAGTAGAGGAGATGAAGGCACGCCGAGGCTCATGCACGGGCGCCGCCCCACGCCGGCCGCCGGCGCTCGCCGCGGATTGGGCTCGGCCGCATACGTGCAGCGCCTGGAGCTTACCCCCGAGAGCAGCATCCAGTACTCGCCGCTCGGACGAAGGAACCACCTCGTCCGAAGTCTAGCGCCAGCAGCCCCATTGTGGATGACGCCATCGATAACCGATACTAGCGTACAATGAAGCACGGCCGGCGTTGCTACACGGGCACAGACGGCTCGCACAGACTAGCCATGCATGCTGCCATGCGCCCACGCTGCACGCCGACATGGCCACTGAGCGCCTATGCCAACTACCGACAGTCGCCTTGAAGTGCCTTCAACACCTCTACTCAGCGTCGTGCGTCCAAATGCTCCGTCGATGCATGCCCAGCACCGGCCCCAACGCCCAACAATAGATGCCATGCGCTGCTGCCCATGCGGACGTTGCACGGGATGAAGCAAGTCCCGCTTGACATGATAGCCCGCCCTTGGGGGGAGCAGAGGAGATGAAGGCACGCCGAGGCTCATGCACGGGCGCCGCCCCACGCCCGGGCCGTCGGCGCTCGCCGCGGATTGGGGATCGGCCGGATGCGTGCAGCGCCTGGAGCTTGCCCCGAGAGCAGCATCCAGTACTCGCCGCTCGCACGAAGGCACCGCCTCGTCCGAAGTCTAGTGCCAGCAGCTCCGTCGTGGACCGACGCCACCGATAACCGACACTAGCGTACAATGAAGCGCGACCGACGTTGCTTCACGGGCATGGGACGACTCGCACGGACTAGCCCATGCATGCTGCCATGCGCCCACGCTGCACGTCGACATGTCCACTGAGCGCCTATGCCAACTACCGACAGTCGCTTTGAAGTGCCTTAAACACCTCTACCCCCCTTATATATGCTTAAAAAAAAACCCAAGTGATAGGAGTAGACATGATTTTGCCAGAGAATCATACCAGACATATGTGGACCAGAATTGCATGTTTTGATGTGAGACGGAGCCTGTGCACACACATAAAGGTAGCGTAATTTGTAAATGATAATTTTCGTTGAGAAAATATTTTTTTTTACAAATATCATTTATTAAAATTGAAAAAATATGTAAAAATAAATCAAAAATAGAAAAAATATTTATAAAAATATGAACAAATTAGGAAAAATTCTTAGTGCATGAATTA
>CM061561.1:279600881-279603381 GCA_030864225.1 Capsicum baccatum var. pendulum | reverse complement strand
AATGTCCCGTCGCCTTTTTTTCAAATTTTTATTTAATATCCTTAAATTTAAATATTTTATATCGTTACGTCATTCGTACAAATACGCACTCAATTGTTGGTTTAAGGCTACTTCATTCTAACATGCATATTTTGGGGTTGTTACTTATTTTTATATTTTTTTTAAATTTTTATTTAATATCCTTAAATTTAAATATTTTATATCGTTACATTATACGTACAAATATGCACTCGATTGTTGGTTTAAGGTTAGTTCATGCACTCAGAATATTTTCCTAATTTTTTCATATTTTTATAAATATTTTTTCTATTTTTGATTTATTTTTACATATTTTTTCAATTTTAATAAATGATATTTGTAAAAAAAAATATTTTCTCAACGAAAATTATCATTTATAAATTACGCGACCTTTTTGTGAGTGCACAGGCTCCGTCTCACATCAAAACGTGCAATTCGGGTCCGCATATGTCTGGTATGATTCTCTGGCAAAATCATGTCTACTCCTGTCACTTGGGTTTTTTTTTAAGCATATATAAGGGGGGTAGAGGTGTTGAAGGCACTTCAAGGCGACTGTCGGTAGTTGGCATAGGCACTCAGTGGACATGTCAGCGTGCAGCGTGGGCGCATGGCAGCATGCATGGCTAGTCCGTGCCCGTGTAGCAACGTCGGTCGCGCTTCATTGTACGCTCGTGTCGGTTATCGGTGGCGTCGTCCACGACGGGGCTGCTGGCGCTAGACTTCGGACGAGGCGGTGCCTTCATGCGAGTGGCGAGTACTGGATGCTGCTCTCGGGGCAAGCTCCAGACGCTACACGCATGCGGCCAAGCCCAATTCGCAGCAAGTGCCGGCAGCCGGCGTGGGCGGCGCCCGTGCATGAGCCTCGGCGTGCCTTCATCTCCTCTGCTCCCCCCAAGGGAGGGCTATCGTGTCAAGCGAGACTTGCTTCAGCCTTGCAACATCCGCATTAGCAGCAGCGCACAGCATCTATTGCTGGGCGTTGGGCCGGTGCTGGGCGTGCATCGATGGAGCATTTGGACGCACGGCGCGTGAGTTATGTTCGGCACGTGCGGTTAGGTTGGATCCCTGCTCGAGCAGCGACGTCCTGACGCGCCTGCCATCTCAGTCGCGGGGCAAGCACAATGTAGGCTTGCTCAAAGTCGGTTTCCTGTGCTGCATGCATTATCAAGTTTTATCGATCGTCTTTCGCCTCTCGCATTTCGTGCGCGGGGCGAATCGATAGGCCGCCCTTGCGTCCCACGCCTCCCTCGCTTCGTCGTGCGATGTCGTGGTTCATGAGCAGCGATCGAGATACTCGGATGCGGTAGACGCAGTGGGCATGGGGCCTTCAGCGACTCCTATCTGCCCCATACGACGCTCCTTGCAAATGACGGTCGTGCTCGCCTTGAATCCTTGCACCATGGCACCAAGGAACCCGGGCAGCTTGGCACCGTGGCGCCATGGCACTAGGGCACCATGGCACCAAGGCACCGTGGCGCCATGCCACCGTAGCACCAAGGTGGCGTGGCACCATGGCACCAAGGCGGTGTGGCACCATGGCATCAGGGCACCAAGGCACCAGGGCACTAGGACACCATGACAGCAAGGCACCAAGGCACCGTGGAGCCATGGCACCAAGGCGCCATGGCACCGTGGCACCAAGGTAGCCTGGAACCTTGGCACCAAGGCACCGTGGCACCAAGGTGGCGTGGCACCATGGCACACAGGCACCATGGCACCATGGCACCCAGGCACCATGGCACCGTGGCACCATGGCACCAACGCATCGCGGCACCAAGGCACCGTGACACCATGGCACCATGGCAACGTGGCACCGTGGCACCGCGGCACCAGGGCACTAAGGCACCATGGAACCATGGCACCTTGGCACCAAGGCACCGTGGCACCATGGCACCAAGGCACCGTGGCCCCGTGGCAGCATAGCACCATGGCACCAAGGCACCGTGGCACAATGGCGCCGTGGCACCGTGGCACCATGGCACCGTGGCACCGAGGCACCATGGAAGCATGGCGCCATGACACCAAGGCAGCATGGCGCCATGCCACCGAGGCGTCATGGCGCCGTAGCACCAAGGCATCGTGGCACCATGGCACCCAGGCATCGTGGCGCCGTGGCACCGAGGCACAACGCACCGAGGTAAAATCAAAAGAGCGTAAACCTACGTTTGATCATCCTAATATTTTCCTGACGTTCCTCGATCCTCCTCACCGTTGCACACTCATTTCTCTACATATCCGCTCTAATTTTGTATTTTAAATATATGTCAATTCTACCTCATATGTAGTGGCGGTTTTCGTAATGTCCCGTCGCCATTTTTTCAAATTTTTATTTAATATCCTTAAATTTAAAAATTTTATATCGTTACGTCATTCGTACAAATACGCACTCAATTGTTGGTTTAAGGCTACTTCATTCTAATATGCATATTTTGGGGTTGTTACTTATTTTTATATTTTTCTAAAATTTTTATTTAATTTCCTT
>CM061561.1:279590881-279593381 GCA_030864225.1 Capsicum baccatum var. pendulum | reverse complement strand
GTGTTGAAGGCACTTCAAGGCGACTGTCGGTAGTTGGCATAGGCGCTCAGTGGACATGTCGGCGAGCAGCGTGGGCGCATGGCAGCATGCATGGCTAGCCCGTGCGAGGCGTACGTGCCCGTGTAGCAACATCGGCCGCGCTTCTTTGTACGCTCGTGTAGGTTATCGGTGGCGTCGTCCACGACGGGACTGCTGGCGCTAGACTTCGGATGAGGCGGTGCCTTCGTGCCAGCGGCGAGTACTGGATGCTGCTCTCGGGGCAAGCTCCAGGCATTGCACTTATGCGGCCGAGCCCAATCCACGACGAGCGCCGACTGCCGGCGTGGGCGGTGCCCGTGTATGAGCCTCGGCGTGCCATCATCTCCTCTGATCCCCCCATGGGTGGGCTATCATGTCATGCGTGACTTGCTTCAGCTTTGCAAAATCCGCACTGGCAGCAGTGCACGGCATCTATTGCTGGGCGTTGGGGCCGGTGCTGGGCGTGCATCGACGGAGCATTTGGACGCACGACGCGTGAATTGTTTTCGGCACGTGTGGTTAGGATGGATCCCTACTCGAGCAGCGACGTCCTGACCCGTCTGCCATCTCAGTCGCGGGGCAAGCGCAATGTAGGCTTGCTCAAAGTCGGTTTCCTTTGCTGCATGCATTATCAAGTTTAATCGATCGCTTTTACGCCCCTCGCATTTCGTGCGCGGGGCGAATTGATAGGCCACCCTTGCGTCCCACGCCTCCCTCGCTTCGTCGTGCGATGTCGTGGTCCGTGAGCGGCGGTCGGGACACTCGAATGCGGTAGACGCAGTAGGCATGGGGCCTTCATCGACTCCTATCTGCCCCGTACGACGCTCCTTGCAAATGACGGTGGCGCTTGCCTTGAATCCCTGCACCATGGCACCAAGGCACCAGGGCAGCTTGGCACCGTGGCGCCATGGCACTAGGGCACCATGGCACCAAGGCACCGTGGCGCCATGCCACCGTAGCACCAAGGCGGTGTGGCACCATGGCACCAAGGCGGCGTGGCACCATGGCACCACGGCACCAAGGCACCAGGGCACCAGGGCACCATGACAGCAAGGCACCAAGGCACCGTGGAACCAAGGCGACGTGGCACCGTGGCACCAAGGCACCGTGGCACCAAATCGGCGTGCAACCATGGCACCAGGGCACCAAGGCACCAGGGCACCTAGGCGCCATGGCACCGTGGCACCAAGGCGGACTGGCACCTTGGCACCAAGGCACCGTGGCACCCAGGCACCATGGCACCGCGGCACCATGACACCAACGTATCGCGGCACCAAAGCACCGTGACACCATGTCACCATGGCACCGTGGCACCGTGGCACCGTGGCACCGCGGCACCAGGGCACTAATGCAGACTGGCACCTTGGCACCAAGGCACCGTGGCACCGTGGCAGCATAGCACCATGGAACCAAGGGACCGTGGCACAATGGCACCGTGGCACCAAGGCGCCGTGGCACCGTGGCACCATGGCACCGTGGCAGCATGGCGCTATGACACCAAGGCAGCATGGCGCCATGCCACCAAGGCGCCGTGGCGCCGTGGCGCCGTGGCATCAAGGCATCGTGGCACCATGGCACCCTGGCACCGTGGCGCCGTGGCACCGTGGCACCAAGGCACCATGGCACCATAGCACCAAGGAACCATAGCACCAAGGCACAACGCACCATGGCAAAATCAAAAGAGCATAAACCTACGTTCGATCATCCTAATATTTTCCTGACGTTCCTCGATCCTCGTCACCGTTGCACACTCATTTCTCTACATATCCGCTCTAATTTTGTATTTTAAATATATGTCAATTCTACCTCATATGTCGTGGCGGTTTTCGTAATGTCCCGTCGCCTTTTCTTCAAATTTTTATTTAATATCCTTAAATTTAAATATTTTATATCGTTACGTCATTCGTACAAATACACACTCAATTGTTGGTTTAAGGCTACTTCATTGTAATATGCATATTTTGGGGTTGTTACTTATTTTTATATTTTCTAAAATTTTTATTTAATTTCCTTAAATTTAAATATTTTATATCGTTACGTTATGCGTACCAATATGAACTCGATTGTTGGTTTAAGGTTAGTTCATGCGCTAAGAATATTTTCCTAATTTTTTCATATTTTTATAAATATTTTTTCTATTTTTGATTTATTTTTTCAATTTTAATAAATGATATTTGTAAAACAAATATTTTTTCAATGAAAATTATCATTTACAAATTACGCGACCTTTTTTTGAGTGCACAGGCTCCGTGTCACATCAAAACGTGCAGTTCAGTTCCGCATATGTCTGGTATGATTCTCTGGCAAAATCATGTCTACTCCTGTCACTTGGGTTTTTTTTTAAGCATATATAAGGGGGGTAGAGGTGTTGAAGGCACTTCAAGGCGACTGTCGGTAGTTGTCATAGGCGCTCAGTGGCTATGTCGGCGTGCAGCGTGGGCGCATGGCAGCATGCATGGCTAGTCTGTGGGAGCCGTCTGTG
>CM061561.1:279573381-279583381 GCA_030864225.1 Capsicum baccatum var. pendulum | reverse complement strand
TTTCTAATTTTTTCATATTTTTATAAATATTTTTTCTATTTTTGATTATTTTTACATATTTTTTCAATTTTAATAAATGATATTTGTAAAAAAAAATATTTTTTCAACGAAAATTATCATTTACAAATTACGCGACCTTTTTTTGAGTGCACAGGCTCTGTCTCACATCAAAACGTGTAGTTCGGTTCCGCATATGTCTGGTATGATTCTCTGGCAAAATCATGTCTACTCATGTTACTTGGGTTTTTTTTTTAAGCATACATAAGGGGGGTAGAGGTGTTGAAGGCACTTCAAGCCGACTGTCGGTAGTTGGCATAGGCGCTCAGTGGCCATGTCGACGTGCAGCGTGGGTGCATGGCAGCATGCATGGATAGTCTGTGCGAGCCGTCCGTGCCCATGTAGCAATGTCGGCCGCACTTCATTGTACGCTAGTGTCGGTTATCGGTGGCGTCGTCCACGACGGGGCTGCTGGCGCTAGACTTCGGACGAGGCGGTGCCTTCGTGCGAGCGGCGAGTACTGGATGCTACTCTCGGGGCAAGCTCCAGGCGCTGCACGCATGTGGCCGAGCCCAATCCACAGCGAGCGCCGGCAGCCGGCGTGGGCGGTGCCCGTGCATGAGCCTCGACGTGCCTTCATCTCCTCTGCTCGCCCCAAGGGTGGGCTATCGTGTCAAGCGGGACTTGCTTTATCCTTGCAACATCCGCATGGGAAGCAGCGCATGGCATCTATTGTTGGGCGTTGGGGCCGGTGCTGGGAAAGCATCAACGGAGCATTTGGACGCACGACGCGTGAGTAGAGGTGTTGAAGGCACTTCAAGGCGACTGTCGGTAGTTGGCATAGGTGCTCAGTGGCCATGTCGGTGTGCAGCATGGGCGCATGGCAGCATGTATGGCTAGTCCGTGCAAGCCGTCCGTGCCCGTGTAGCAACGCCGGCTGCGCTTCATTGTACGCTAGTGTCGGTTATCGGTGGCATCATCCACGACGGGGCTGCTGGCGCTAGACTTCGGACGAGGTGGTGCCTTCGTGTGAGCGGCGAGTACTGGATACTGCTCTCGGGGCAAGCTTCAGGCGCTGCACGCATGCGGCTGAGCCCAATCCACGTCGAGCGCTGGCGGCCGGCGTGGGCGGTTCCTGTGCAAGAGCCTCGGCGTGCCTTCATCTCCTCTGCTCCCCCCAAGGGCGGGCTATCGTGTCAAGCGGGACTTGCTTCAGCCTTGCAACGTCGGTATGGGCAGCAGCGCACGGCATCTATTGCTGGGCGTTGGGGCCGGTGCTGGGCGTGCATCGACGGAGCATTTGGACGCACGACGCGTGAGTTGTGTTCGGCACGTGCTGTTAGGTTGCATCCCTGCTCGAGCAGCGACGTCCTGACCCGCCTTCCATCTCAGTCGCGGGGCTAGTGCAATATAGGCTTGCTCCAAGTCGATTTCCTGTGCTGCATGCATTATCAAGTTTTATCGATCGCCTTTTGCCCCTCGTATTTCATGCGCAGGGCGAATCGAAAGGCCGCCCTCGCATCCCACGCCTCCCTTGCTTTGTTGTACGATGTCGTGGTCCGCGAGAGGTGGCCTGGATTCTCGGATGTGGTAGACGCAGTGGGCATGGGGCCTTCATCGTCTCCTATCTGCCCCATACGACGCTCCTTGCAAACGACGGTCGCACTCGCCTTGAATCCGTCTGCGCCCTCGCGGGCAGGCCGGGCTCATGCGACGCCGGCGTCGATGAGGAATGCTACCTGGTTGATCCTGCCAGTAGTCATATGCTTGTCTTAAAGATTAAGCCATGCATGTATAAGTATGAACAAATTCAGACTGTGAAACTTCGAATGGCCTGCCATGGTGGTGTCTTTGTCAAGATGTTGCTTTTAGGACTCCACCGGTACCTTATGAGAAATCAAATTTTTTGGGCTCTGGGGGGAGTGTGGTAGCAAGGCTGAAACTTAAAGGAATTGACGGAAGGGCACCAGCATGAGTGGAGCCTGCGGATTAATTTGACTCAACACGGGGAAACTTACCTGGTCCAGACATAGTAAGGATTGATAGACTGAGAGGTCTTTCTTGATTCTATGGGCGGTGGTGCATGGCCGTTCTTAGTTGGTGAAGCGATTTGTCTGGTTAATTTCGTTAACGAATGAGACCTCACCCTACTAGCTAGCTATGCGGAGGTATCCCTTCGCGGCCAGCTTCTTAGAGGGACTACGGCCTTTTAGGCCGTGGAAGTTTGAGGCAATAACAGGTCTGTGATGCCCTTAGATGTTCTGGGCTGCACGCGCGCTACACAGATGTATTCGACGAGTTTATAGCCTTGGCCGATAGGCCCGGGTAATCTTTGAAATTTCATCATGATCGGGATAGATCATTGCAATTGTTGGTCTTCAACGAGGATTTCCTAGTAAGCGCGAGTCATCAGCTCGCGTTTACTCCTTCCCTGCCCTTTGTACACACCGCTTGTCGCTCCTACCGATTGAATGATCCGGTGAAATGTTCGGATCGCGGCGACGTGGGTGGTTCGCTGCCCGCGACATCGCAAATAGTCCATTGAACCTTATCATTTAGAGGAAGAACAAGTCGTAACAAGGTTTCCGTAGGTGAACCTGCAGAAGGATCATTGTCGAAACCTGCACAGCAAAACGACCCCGCGAAAGTGTTTAACAACTAGGGAGTCCGCGCAGGCGGGGTGCTCCGGCACCTCGCACGAGTGCCTCCCCCCGTCCCCGAAGCGCGCGCCCAGCGGGCGCAGCGGGCAACCAACGAACCCCGACGCACAAAGCGCCAAGGAATACTTGAATCGATAGCCTGCCCCTCGCGCCCCGTCCGCGGCGTGCGTCGGGGGGACCTGTGCTTCTTTTGTAAACGAAAAAGACTCTCGGCAACGGATATCTCAGCTCTCGCATCAATAAAGAACGTAGCGAAATGCGATACCACGTGTGAATTTTAGAATCCCGTGAACCATCGAGTCTTTGAATGTAAGTTGCGCCCGAAGCCATTAGGATGAGGGCACGTCTGCCTGGGCATCACGTATCGCGTCGACCCCCTCGCATCGCACCTCAATCATGAGGCGTGCTATCGTCGCTGGGCGTATACTGGCCTCCCGTGCGCCTCGCGCTCGCTGCTGGCCTAAATGTGAGTCCACATCGACGGACATCGCGACAAGTAGTGGTTGCAACTCAACTCTCTTTGCCATCGCAGCTACTGACCGTCGAGCATCCCGGACTCCAGGACCCCTTCGCGCTCAGGCACTCCGACCGCGACCCCAGGTCAGGCGGTCCGACCGTGACCCCAGGTCAGGCGGGATTACCCGCTGAGTTTAAGCATATCAATAAGCGGAGGAAAAGAAACTTACAAGGATTCCCTTAGTAACGGCGAGTGAACCGGGAACAGCCCAGCCTTAGAATCGGGCGGCTCCGTCGTCCGAATTGGGGGGAGCAATGGGGATTAAGGCACACAGAGGCTCATGCACGGGCGCCGCCCACGTCGGCCGCTGGCGCTCGCCGCGGATTGGGCTCGGCCGCATGCGTGCAGCGCCTGGAGCTTGCCCCGAGAGTAGCATCCAGTACTCGTCGCTCGCGTGAAGGCACTGCCTCGTCCAAAGTATAGCGCCAGTAGTCCCGTCGTGGACGACGCCACCGATAACCGACACGAGAGTACAATGAAGCGCGGCCGACGTTGCTACATGGGCTCGGACGGCTCGCACGGACCAGCCATACATGCTGCCATGCGCCCACACTACACGTCGACATGGCCACTGAGCGCCTATGCCAACTACCGACAGTCACCTTCAAGTGCCTTCAACACCTCTACCCCCCTTATCTATGCTTAAAAAAAACCCAAGTGACAGGAGTAGACATGATTTTGCCATAGAATCATACCAGACATATGCGGAACCGAACTGCACGTTTTGATGTGAGACGGATGCGTTGGTGCCATGGTGCCTGGGTGCCATGGTGCCACGGTGCCATGGTGCCTGTGTGACATGGTTCCACGCCACCTTGGTGCCACGGTGCCTTGGTGCCAAGGTGCCAGGCCGCCTTGGTGCCACGGTGCCATGGTGCCTTGGTGCCATGGTGTCTTGGTGCCCTGGTGCCATGGTTGCACGCCGACTTGGTGCCACGGTGCCTTGGTGCCACAGTGCCATTGTTCCATGGTGCCTTAGTGCCCTGGTGCCGCGGTGCCTTGGTGCCTTGCTGTCATGGTGCCCTGGTGCCCTGGTGCCTTGGTGCCCTGGTGCCATGGTGCCACGCCGCCTTGGTGCCATGGTGCCATGGCGCCTTGGTGCTACGGTGGCATGGCGCCACGGTGCCTTGGTTCCATGGTGCCCTGGTGCCATGGCGCCACGGTGCCAAGCTGCCCTGGTGCCTTGGTGCCACGGTGCAGGGATTCAAGGCGAGCGCGACCGTCATTTGCAAGGAGCGTCGTACGGGGTAGATAGGAGTCGATGAAGGCCCCATGCCCACTGCGTCTACCATATCCGAGTATCCCGACTGCCTCTCACGGACCACGATATCGCACGACGAAGTAAGGGAGGCGTGGGACGCAAGAGCGGCCTATCGATTTGCCCCGCGCACGAAATGCGAGGGGCAAAAGGCGATCAATAAAACTTGATAATGCATGCAACACAGGAAACCGACTTCGAGCAAGTCTACATTGCGCTTGCCCCGCGAATGAGATGGCAGGCGGGTCAGGACATCGCTGCTCGAGCAGGGATCCAACCTAACCGCACGTGCCGAACACAACTCACGCGCCGTGCGTCCAAATGCTCCGTCGATGCAAACCCAGCACCGGCCCCAACGCCCAGCAATAGATGCCGTGCGCTGCTGCGAATGCGAAAGTTGCAAGGCTGAAGCAAGTCCCACTTGACACGATAGCCCGCCCTTGGGGGAAGCAGAGGAGATGAAGGCACGCCGAGGCTCATGCACGGGCGCCGTCCACGCCGGCCGCCGGCGCTCGCCGCGGATTGGGCTCGGCCGCATGCGTGCAGCGCCTGGAGCTTGTCCCCAGAGCATCATCCAGTACTCGCCGCTCGAACGAAGGCACTGCCTCATCCGAAGTCTAGCGCCAGCAGCCCCGTCGTGGACGACGCCACCGATAACCGACACGAGCGTACAATGAAGCGCGACCGACGTTGCCACACGGGCACGGACGTCTCGCACGGACTAGCCATGCATGCTGCCATGCGCCCACGCTGCACGCCGACATGTCCACTGAGCGCCTATGCCAACTACCGACAATCGCCTTGAAGTGCCTTCAACACCTCTACCCCCCTTATATATGCTTTAAAAAAAACCAAGTGACAGGAGTAGACATGATTTTGCCAGAGAATCATACCAGACATATGCGGACCCGAATTGCACGTTTTGATGTGAGACGGAGCCTGTGCACTCACAAAAAGGTCGCGTAATTTGTAAATGATAATTTTCGTTGAGAAAATATTTTTTTTTACAAATATCATTTATTAAAATTGAAAAAATATGTAAAAATAAATCAAAAATAGAAAAAATATTTATAAAAATATGAAAAAATTAGGAAAATATTCTTAGTGCATGAACTAACCTTAAACCAACAATCGAGTGCATATTTGTACGCATAACGTAACGATATAAAATATTTAAATTTAAGGAAATTAAATAAAACTTTTAGAAAAATATAAAAATAAGTAACAACCCCAAAATATGCATATTAGAATGAAGTAGCCTTAAACCAACAATTGAGTGTGTATTTGTACGAATGACGTAATGATATAAAATATTTAAATTTAAGGATATTAAATAAAAATTTGAAAAAAAGGCGACGGGAATTACGAAAACCGCCACGACATATGAGGTAGAATTGACATATATTTAAAATACAAAATTAGAGCTGATATGTAGAGAAATGAGGGTGCAACGGTGACGAGGATGGAGGAACGTCAGGAAAATATTAGGATGATGTCGTTGTTATTCGGGAAAGGCCACTCGATATCGTATGCTTAACTGTTTGGAATGGAGCGCTCGCGTCGCTTGAAAAACAAAAGGCTAACTCAGGTAGCATTCCTCATCGACGCCGGCGTCGCATGAGCCCGGCCTGCCCGCGAGGGCGCAGACGGGTTCAAGGCGAGCGCGACCATCATTTGCAAGGAGCGTCGTACGGGGCAAATAGGAGACGATAAAGGCCCCATGCCCACTGCGTCTACCACATCCGAGGATCCGGGCAGCCGCTCGCGGACCACGACATCGTACGACGAAGTGAGGGAGGCGTGGGATGCGAGGGCGGCCTTTAGATTCGCCCTTCGCACGAAATACGAGGATCGAAAGGCGATTAATAAAACTTGATAATGCATGCAGCACAGGAAATCGACTTGGAGCAATCCTATATTGCGCTTGCCCCGCGACTGAGATGGCAGGTGGGTCAGGACGTCGCTGCTCGAGCAGGGATGCAACCTAACAGCACGTGCCAAACACAACTCACGTGCCGTGCGTCCAAATGCTCCGTCGATGCACGCCAGCACCGGCCCCAACGCCCAGCAATAGATGTCATGCGCTGCTGCCCATGCGGACGTTGCAAGGCTGAAGCAAGTCCCACTTGACACGATAGCCCGCCCTTGGGGGGAGCAGAGGAGATGAAGGCACGCCGAGGCTCATGCACGGGCGCCGCCCACGCCGGCCGCCGGCCCTCGCCGCATATTGGACACGGCCGCATACGTGCAGCGCCTGAAGCTTGCCCCAAGAGTAGCATCCAGTACTCTCCGCTCGCACGAAGGCACCGCCTCGTCCGAAGTCTAGCGCCAGCAGCCCCGTCGTGGACGACGCCACCGATAACCGACACTAGCGTACAATAAAGCGCGGCCGGCGTTGCTACACGGGCACGGACGGCTCGTGCAGACTAGCCATGCATGCTGCCATGCGCCCACGCTGCACGCCGACATGGCCATTGAGCACCTATGCCAACTACCGATAGTCGTCTTGAAGTGCCTTCAACACCTCTACTCACGCGTCGTGAGTCCAAATGCTCCGTTGTTGCATGCCCAGCACCGGCCCCAACGCCCAACAATGGATGCCGTGCGCTGCTGCCCATGCGAGCATTGCAAGGATGAAGCAAGTCCCGCTTAACACGATAGCCCGCCCTTGGGGGCAACAGAGGAGATGAAGGCACGCCGAGGCTCATGCACGGGCGCCGCCCACGCCGGCCGCCGGCGCTCGCCGCGGATTGGGCTCGGCCGCATGCGTGCAGCGCCTGGAGCTTGCCCCGAGAGCAGCATCCAGTATTCACCGCTCGTACGAAGGCACCGCCTCATCCGAAGTCTAGCGCTAGCAGCCTCGTCGTGGACGACGCCACCGATAACCGACACTAGCGTACAATGAAGCGTGGCCAACGTTGCTACACGAGCACGGAAGGCTTGCACGGACTAGCCATGCATGCTGCCATGCACCCACGCTGCACGTCGACATGGCCATTGAGCATCTATGCCAACTACCGACAGTCGCCTTGAAGTGCCTTCAACACCTCTACCCCCCTTACATATGCTTAAAAAAAAACCCAAGTGACAAGAGTAGACATGATTTTGCCAGAGAATCATACCAGACATATGCGGAACCGAACTGCACGTTTTGATGTGAGACGGAGCCTGTGCACTCAAAAAAAGGTCGCATAATTTGTAAATGATAATTTTCGTTGAAAAAATATTTTTTTTTACAAATATCATTTATTAAAATTGAAAAAATATGTAAAAATAATCAAAAATAGAAAACATATTTATAAAAATATGAAAAAATTCGGAAAATATTCTTAGCGCATGAACTAACCTTAAACCAACAATCGAGTGCATATTTGTACGAATAACGTAACGATATAAAATATTTAAATTTAAGGAAATTAAATAAAAATTTTAGAAAAATATAAAAATAAGTAACAACCCCAAAATATACATATTAGAATGAAGTAGCCTTAAACCAACAATTGAGTGCGTATTTGTACGAATGACGTAACGATATAAAATATTTAAATTTAAGGATATGAAATAAAAATTTGAAAAAAAGGCGACCGGACATTATGAAAACCGCCACGACATATGGGTGGAATTGACATATATTTAAAATACAAAATTAGAGCGGATATGTAGAGAAATGAGTGTGCAACGGTGACGAGGATCGAGGAACGTCAGGAAAATATTAGGATGATCGAACGTAGGTTTAAGCTCTTTTGATTTTGCCACAGTGCATTGTGCCTTGGTGCCTTGGTGCCATGGTGCCTTGGTGCCACGGTGCCACGGCGCCACGGTGCCTGAGTGCCATGGTGCCACGATGCCTTGGTGCCACGGCGCCACGATGCCTTGGTGGCATGGCGCCATGCTGCCTTGGTGTCATGGCGCCATGCTGCCACGGTGTCTCGGTGCCACGGTGCCATGGTGCCATGGGGCCTTGGTGCCACGGCGCCATTGTGCCACGGTGCCTTGGTGCCATGGTGCTATGTTGCCACGGGGCCACGGGGCCAAGGTGCCAAGGTGCCTTGGTGCCACGGTGCCATGGTTCTATGGGGCCTTAGTGCCCTGGTGCCACGGTGCCACGGTGCCATGGTGCCATGGTGTCGCAGTGCTTTGGTGCCACGATGCGTTGGTGCCATGGTGCCTGGGTGCCATGGTGCCTGTGTTCCATGGTGCCACGCCACCTTGGTGCCACGGTTCCTTGGTGCCAAGGTGCCAGGTCGCCATGGTGCCACGGTTCCATGGTGCCTTGGTGCCATGGTGCCTTGCTGCCATGGTGCCATGGTTGCACGCCGACTTGGTGCCACGGTGCCTTGGTGCCACGGTGCCATGGTTCCATGGTGCCTTAGTGCCCTGGTGCCGCGGTGCCTTGCTGTCATGGTGCCCTAGTGCCCTGGTGCCTTGGTGCCATGGTGCCATGGTGCCACGCCGCCTTGGTGCCATGGTGCCATGCCGCCTTGGTGCTACGGTGGCATGGTGCCACGGTGCCTTGGTGCCATGGCGCCCTGGTGCCATGGCGCCACGGTGCCAAGCTGCCCTGGTGCCTTGGTGCCATGGTGCAGGGATTCAAGGAAAGCGAAACCGTTATTTGCAAGGAGCGTCGAACGGGGCAGATAGGAGTCGATGAAGGCCCCATGCCCACTACGTCTACCACATCCGAGAATCCGGGCGGTAGCTCGTGGACCACGACATCGCACGACAAAGCGAGAGAGGCGTTGGACGCGAGGGCGGCCTTTCGATTCGCCCCGCGCATGAAATACGAGGGGCAAAAGGCGATCGATAAAACTTGATAATGCATGCAGCACAGGAAACCGACTTTGAGCAAGCCTACATTGCGCTTGCCCCACGACTGAGATGGCAGGCGGGTCAGGACGTCGCAGCTCGAGCAGGAATCCAACCTAACAGCACATGCCGAACACAACTCACGCGCCGTGCGTCCAAATGCACCGTCGATGCACGCCCAGCACCGGCCCCAACGCCCAGCAATAGATCTCGTGCGCTGCTGCGAATGCGGATGTTGCAAGGCTGAAGCAAGTCCCACTTGACACGATAGCCCACCCTTGGGGGGAGCAGAGGAGATGAAGGCACGCCGAGGCTCATGCACGGGCGCCGGCCGCCGGCGCTCGCCGCGGATTGGGCTCGGCCGCATGCGTGCAGCGCCTGGAGCTTGCCCCCAGAGCATCATCCAGTACTCGCCGCTCGCACGAAGGCACTGCCTCATCCGAAGTCTAGCGCCAGCAGCCCCGTCGTGGACGACGCCACCGATAACCGACATGAGCGTACAATGAAGCGCGGCCGACATTGCTACACGGGCACGGACGTCTCGCACGGACTAGCCATGCATGCTGCCATGCGCCCACGCTGCACGCCGACACGTCCACTGAGCGCCTATGCCAACTACCGACAGTCGCCTTGAAGTGCCTTCAACACCTCTACCCCCCTTATATATGCTTAAAAAAAAACCAAGTGACAGGAGTAGACATGATTTTGTCAGAGAATCATACCAGACATATGCGGACCCGAATTGCCCGTTTTGATGTGAGA
>CM061561.1:279563381-279570881 GCA_030864225.1 Capsicum baccatum var. pendulum | reverse complement strand
GTTTACGCTCTTTTGATTTTGCCACGGTGCGTTGTGCCTTGGTGCCATGGTGCCTTTGTTCCATGGTGCCATGGTGCCTTGGTGTCACGGTGCCACGGCGCCACGGTGCCTGGGTGCCATGGTGCCACGATGCCTTGGTGACACGGTGCCACGGTGCCTTGGTGGCATGGCGCCATGCTGCCTTGGTGTCATGGCGCCATGCTGCCACGGTGCCACGGTGCCATGGTGCCACGGTGCCTTGGTGCCACGGCGCCATTGTTCCACAGTGCCTTGGTGCCATGGTGCTATGCTGCCACGGTGCCTTGGTGCCATGGTGCAACGGTGCCTTGGTGCCACGGTGCCATGGTTCCATGCGGCCTCAGTGCCCTGGTGGTGCGGTGCCACGGTGCCACGGTGCCACGGTGCCATGGTGTCACGGTGCCTTGGTTCCGCGATGCGTTGGTGCCATGGTGCTGCGGTGCCATGGTGCCACGGTGCCATGGTGCCACGCCACCTTGGTGCCACGGTGCCTTGGTGCCAAGGTGCCAGGCCGCCTTGGTGCCACGGTGCCATGGTGCCTTGGTGCCATGGTGCCCTGGTGCCATGGTTGCACGCCGACTTGGTGCCACGGTGCCTTGGTGCCACGGTGCCATGGTTCCATGGTGCCTTGGTGCCTTGGTGCCTTGCTGTCATGGTGCCCTGGTGTCCTGGTGCCTTGGTGCCCTGGTGCCATGGTGCCACGCCGCCTTGGTGCTACGGTGGCATGGCGCCACGGTGCCTTGGTGCCATGGTGCCCTGGTGCCATGGCACCACGGTGCCAAGCTGCCCTGGTGCCTTGGTGCCATGGTGCAGGGATTCAAGGCGAGCGCGACCGTCATTTGCAAAGAGCGTCGTACGGGGCAGATAGGAGTCAATGAAGGCCCCATGCCCACTGCGTCTACCACATCCGAGTATCCCGACCGCCGCTCACGGACAACGACATCGCACGACGAAGTAAGGGAGGCGTGGGACGCAAGGGCGGCCTATCAATTCGCCCCGCGCACGAAATGCGAGGGGCGAAAGGCGATAAATAAAACTTGATAATGCATGCAGCACAGGAAACCGACTTCGAGCAAGCCTACATTGCGCTTGCCCCGCGACTGAGATGGCAGGCGGGTCCGGACGTCGCTGCTCGAGCAGGGATCCAACCTAACCGCACGTGCCGAACACAACTAACGCGCCGTGCGTCCAAATGCTACGTCGATGCACGCCCAGCACCGGCCCCAACGCCCAGCAATAGATGCCGTGCGCTGCTGTCAATGCGGATGTTGCAAGGCTAAAACAAGTCCCGCTTGACACGATAGCCCGCCCTTGGGGGGAGCAGAGGAGATGAAGGCACGCCGAGGCTCATGCACGGGCGCCGCCCACGCCGGCCGCCGGCGGTCGCCGTGGATTGGGCTCGGCCGCATGCGTGCAGTGCCTGGAACTTGCCCCAAGAGCAGCATCTAGTACTAGCTGCTCGCACGAAGGCACCGCCTCGTCCGAAGTCTAGCGCCAGCAGCCCCGTCGTGGACGACGCCACCGATAACCGACACGAGCGTACAATGAAGCGCGGCCGACGTTGCTACACGGGCACGGACGCCTCGCACGGACTAGCCATGCATGCTGCCATGCGCCCACGCTGCACGCCGACATGTCCACTGAGCGCCTATGCTAACTACCGACAGTCGCCTTGAAGTGCCTTCAACACCTCTACCCCCCTTATATATGCTTAAAAAAACCCAAGTGACAGGAGTAGACATGATTTTGCCAGAGAATCACACCAGACATATGCGGACCCGAACTGCACGTTTTGATGTGAGAAGGAGCCTGTGCACTCACAAAAAGGTTGCGTAATTTGTAAATGATAATTTTCGTTGAGAAAATATTTTTTTTTACAAATATCATTTATTAAAATTGAAAAAATATGTAAAAATAATCAAAAATAGAAAACATATTTATAAAAATATGAAAAAATTAGGAAAATATTCTTGGCGCATGAACTAACCTTAACCCAACAATCGAGTGCATATTTGTACGCATAACGTAACGATATAAAATATTTAAATTTAAGGAAATTAAATAAAAATTTTAGAAAAATATAAAAATAAGTAACAACCCCAAAATATGCATATTAGAATGAAGTATCCTTAAACCAACAATTGAGTGCGTATTTTTACGAATGACGTAACGATATAAAATATTTAAATTTAAGGATATTAAATAAAAACTTGAAAAAAATGCGACGGGACATTACGAAAACCGCCACGACATATGAGGTAGAATTGACATATATTTAAAATACAAAATTAGAGCGGATATGTAGAGAAATGAGTGTGCAACGGTGACGAGGATCGAGGAACGTCAGGAAAATATTAGGATGATCGAACGTAGGTTTACGCTCTTTTGATTTTACCACGGTGAGTTGTGCCTTGGTGCCATGGTGCCTTGGTGCCATGGTGCCATGGTGCCTTGGTGCCACGGTGCCTGGGTGCCATGGTGCCTTGATGCCTTGGTGCCACGGCGCCACGGCGCCTTGGTGGCATGGCGCCATGCTGCCTTGGTGTCATGGCGCCATGCTACCACGGTGCCTCGGTGCCACGGTGCCATGGTGCCACGGTGCCTTTTTGCCATGGCGCCATTGTGCCACGGTGCCTTAGTGCCATGGTGCTATACTGCCACGGGGCCACGGTGCCTTGGTGCCATGGTGCCACGGTGCCTTGGTGCCACGGTGCCATGGTTCCATGGGGCCTTAGTGCCCTGGTGCCGCGGTGCCACGGTGCCACGGTGCCATGGTGTCACGGTACCTTGGTGCCCTGATGCGTTGGTGCCATGATGTCGCGGTGCAATGGTGCCTGGGTGCCATCGTGCCACGGTGCCATGGTGCTTGTGTGCCATGGTGCCACGCCACCTTGGTGCCAAGGTGCCAGGCCGCCTTGGTGCCTTGGTGCCATGGTGCCTTGGTGCCATGGTTGCACGCCGACTTGGTGCCACGGTGCCTTGGTGCCATGGTTCCATGGTGCCTTAGTGCCCTGGTGCCGCGGTGCCTTGGTGCCTTGCTGTCATGGTCCCCTGGTGCCCTGGTGCCTTGGTGCCCTGGTGCCATGGTGCCATGCCGCCTTGGTGCCATGGTGCAACGACGCCTTGGTGCTACGGTGGCATGGCGCCACGGTGCCTTGGTACCATGGTGCCCTGGTGCCATGGCGCCACGGTGCCAAGCTGCCCTGGTGCCTTGGTGCCATGGTGCAGGGATTCAAGGCGAGCGCGACCGTCATTTGCAAGGAGCGTCATACGGGGCAGATAGGAGTCGATGAAGGCCCCATGCCCACTGCGTCTACCGTATCCGAGTATCCCGACCGCCGCTCACGGACCACGACATCGCACGACAAAGCGAGGGAGGAGTGGGACGCAAGGGCGGCCTATCGATTCGCCCCGCGCACTAAATGCGATCGATAAAACTTGATAATGCATGCAGCACAGGAAATCAACTTCAAGCAAGTCTACATTGCGCTTGCCCCGCGACTGAGATGGCAGGCGGGTTAGGACGTCGCTGCTCGAGCAGGGATCCAACCTAACCGCACGTGCCGAATACAACACACGCGCCGTGCGTCCAAATTCTCCGTCGATGCACGCCCAGCACCGGCCCCAATGCCTAGCAATAGATATCGTGCGCTGCTGCTAATGTGGATGTTGCAAGGCTGAAGCAAGTCCCGCTTGACATGATAGCCCGCCCTTGGGGGGAGCAGAGGAGATGAAGGCACGCTGAGGCTTATGCACGGGCGCCGCCCACACCGGCCGCCGGCGCTTGCCGTGGATTGGGCTCGGCCACATGCGTGCAGCGCCTGGAGCTTGCCCCGAGAGCAGCATCCAGTACTCGCCGCTCCCACGAAGGCACCGCCTCGTCCGAAGTCTAGCGCCAGCAGCCCCGTCGTGGACGACGCCACCGATAACCGACACGAGTGTACAATGAAGCGCGGTCGACGTTGCTACACGGGCACAGACGGCTCGCATGGACTAGCCATGCATGCTGCCATGCGCCCACACTACACGTCAACATGGCCACTGAGTGCCTATGCCAACTACCGACAGTCGCCTTGAAGTGTCTTCAACACCTCTACCCCCCTTATATATGCTTAAAAAAAAAACCAACTGACAGGAGTAGACATGATTTTGCCAGAGAATCATACCAGACATATGCGGAACCGAACTGCACGTTTTGATGTGAGACGGAGCCTGTGCACTCAAAAAAAGGTTGCGAAATTTTTAAATGATAATTTTCGTTGAAAAAATATTTTATTTTACAAATATCATTTATTAAAATTGAAAAAATATGTAAAAATAATAAAAAATAGAAAAAATATTTATAAAAATATGAAAATATTAGGAAAATATTCTTAGTGCATGAACTAACCTTAAACCAACAATCGAGTGCATATTTGTACGCATAACGTAACGATATAAAATATTTAAATTTAAGGAAATTAAATAAAAATTTTAGAAAAATATAAAAATAAGTAACAACCCCAAAATATGCATATTAGAATGAAGTAGACTTAAACCAACAATTGAGTGTGTATTTGTACGAATGACGTAACGATATAAAATATTTAAATTTAAGGATATTAAATAAAAATTTAAAAAAAAGGCGACGGGACATTACGCAAACCGCCACGACATATGAGGTAGAATTGACATATATTTAAAATACAAAATTAGAGCGGATATGTAGAGAAATGAGTGTGCAACGGTGACGAGGATCGAGGAACGTCAGGAAAATATTAGGATGATCGAACGTAGGTTTACGCTCTTTTGATTTTACCACGGTGCATTGTGCCTTGGTGCCATGGTGCCTTGGTGCCACGGTGCCACGGCGCCACGGTGCCTGGGTGCCATGGTGCCACGATGCCTTGGTGCCACGGCGCCACGGCGCCATGGCACCATGGCGCCTTGGTGGCATGGCGCCATGCTTCCTTGGTGTCATGGAGCCATGCTGCCACGGTGCCTCGGTGCCACGGTGCCATGGTGCCACTGTGCCTTGGTGCCACAGCGCCATTGTGCCACGGTGTCTTGGTGCCATGGTGCTATGCTGCCACGGGGCCACGGTGGCTTGGTGCCATGGTGCCACGGTGCCTTGGTGCCATGGTGCCATGGTTCCATGGGGCCTTAGTGCCCTGGTGCCGCGGTGCCACGGTGCCACGGTGCCACGGTGCCATGGTGCCATGGTGTCACGGTGCCTTGCTGGCGCGATGCGTTGGTGGCATGGTCCCGCGGTGCCATGGTGCCTGGGTGCCATGGTTCCTGTGTGCCATGGTGCCACGCCACCTTGGTGCCACGGTGCCTTGGTGCCAAGGTGCCAGGCCGCCTTGGTGCCATTGTGCCATGGTACCTTGGTGCCATGGTGCCTTGGTGCCCTGGTGCCACGGTTGCACGCCGACTTGGTGCCACGGTGCCTTGGTTCCACGGTGCCATGGTTCCATGGTGCCTTAGTACCCTGGTGCCGCGGTGCCTTGGTGCCTTGCTATCATGGTGCCCTGGTGCCTTGGTGCCCTGGTGCCATGGTGCCATGCCGCCTTGCTGCCATGGTGCCACGCCGCCTTGGTGCTACGGTGGCATGGCGCCACGGTGCCATGGCGCCACGATGCCAAGCTGCCCTGGTGCCTTGGTGCCATGGTGCAGGGATTCAAGGTGAGCGCGACCGTCATTTGCAAGGAGCGTCGTACGGGGCAGATAGTAGTCGATGAAGGCCCCATTCCTACTACGTCTACCGCATCCGAGTATCCCGACCGCCATTCACGGACCACGACATTTCACGACGAAGCGAGGGAGGCGTGGGACGCAAGGGCGGCTTATCGATTCGCCCCGCGCACGAAATACGAGGGGCGAAAGGCGATCGATAAAACTTGATAATGCATGCAGCACAGGAAACCGACTTCGAGCAAGCCTACATTGCGCTTGCCCCGCGACTGAGATGGCAGGCGGGTCAGGACGTCGCTGCTCGAGCAGGGATCCAACCTAACCGCACGTGCCGAACACAACTCACGCGTCGTACATCCAAATGCTCCGTCGATGCACGCCCAGCACCGGCCCCAACGCCCAGAAATACATGCCGTGCGCTGCTGCCAATGCGGATGTTGCAATGCTGAAGCAAGTCCCGCTTGACACGATAGCCCGCCCTTGGGGGGAGCAGAGGAGATGAAGGCACGCCGAGGCTCATGCACGGGCGCCGCCCACGCCGGCCGCCGGCGCTCGACGCGGATTGGGCTCGGCCGAATGCGTGCAACGCCTGGAGCTTACCCCGAGAGCAGCATCCAGTACTCGCCGCTCGCACGAAGGCACCGCCTCGTCCAAAGTCTAGCGCCAACTGATGACTCGCGCCAGCTGATGACTCCGAAGTCTAGCGACGGCCGGTGTGTACAAAGGGCAGGGACGTAGTAAACGCGAGCTTATGACTCGCGCTTACTAGGAATTCCTCGTTGAAGACCAACAATTGCAATGATCTATCCCAATCATGATGAAATTTTAAAGATTACCCGGGCCTGTCGGCCAAGGATATAAACTCGTCGAATATATCAGTGTAGCGCGCGTGCGGCCCAGAACATCTAAGGGCATCACAGACCTGTTATTGCCTCAAACTTCCGCGGCCTAAAAGGGCGTAGTCCCTCTAAGAAGCTGGCCGCGAAGGGATACCTCCGCATAGCTAGTTAGCAGGCTGAGGTCTCGTTCGTTAACGAAATTAACCAGACAAATCGCTTCACCAACTAAGAACGGCCATGCACCACCGCCCATAGAATCAAGAAAGACCTCTCAGTCTGTCAATCCTTACTATGTCTGGACCTGGTATGTTTTCCCGTGTTGAGTCAAATTAAGCCGCAGGCTCCACTCATGCTGGTGCCCTTTCGTCAATTCCCTTAAGTTTCAGCCTTGCGACCACACTCCCCCCGGAGCCCAAAAACTTTGATTTCTCATAAGGTGCCGGCGGAGTCCTAAAAGCAACATCTTGACAAAGACACCACCATGGCAGGTCATTCGCAGTTTCACAGTCTAAATTTGTTCATACTTACACATGCATGGCTTAATCTTTGAGACAAGCATATGACTACTGGCAGGATCAACCAGGTAGCATTCCTCATCGACGCCGGCATCGCATGAGCTCGGCCTGCCCGCGAGGGCATAGACGGATTCAAGGCGAGCGTGACCGTCGTTTGCAAGGAGCGTCGTACGGGGCAGATAGGAGACGATGAAGGCCCCATGCCCACTGTGTCTACCATATCCGAGAATCCGGGCGGCCGCTCGCGGACCATGACATCGCTCGACGAAGCGAGGGAGGCGTGGGACGCGAGGGCGGCCTTTCGATTCGCCCCACGCAAGAAATACAAGGGGCGAAAGGCGATCGATAAAACTTGATAATGCATGCAGCACAGGAAACCGACTTGGAGCAAGCCTATATTGCGCTTGACCCACGACTGAGATGGCAGGCGGGTCAGGACGTCGCTGCTCGAGCAG
>CM061561.1:279545881-279555881 GCA_030864225.1 Capsicum baccatum var. pendulum | reverse complement strand
CGCGGTGCCATGGTGCCAGGGTGCCATGGTGCCGCGGTGCCATGGTTCCATGGTGCCATGGTGCCACGGTGCCATGGTACCTGTGTGCCATGGTGCCATGGTGCCACGCCACCTTGGTGCCACGGTGCCTTGGTGCAAAGGAGCCAGGCCGCCTTGGTGCCACGGTGCCATGGTGCCTTGGTGCCATGGTGCCTGGTGCCATGGTGCCATGGTTGCACGCCGACTTGGTGCCTTGGTGCCTTGGTGCCACGGTGCCATGGTTCCATGGTGCCTTAGTGCCCTGGTGCCGCGGGGCCTTGGTGCCTTGCTGTCATGGTGCCCTGGTGCCCTGGTGCCTTGGTGCCCTGGTGCTATGGTGCCACGCCGCCTTGGTACCATTGTGCCACTCCGCCTTGGTGCTACGGTGGCAAGGCGCCACAGTGCCTTGGTGCCATGGTGCCCTGGTGCCATGGCGCCACGGTGCCAAGCTGCCCTGGTGCCATGGTGCAGGGATTCAATGCGAGCGCGACCGTCATTTGCAAGGAGCATCGTACGGGGCAGATAGGAGTCGATGAAGGCCCCATGCCCACTACGTCTACCGCATCCGAGTATCCCGACCACCGCTCACGGACCACAACATCGCACGACGAAGCGAGGGAGGCGTGGGATGCAAGGGCGGCCTATCGATTCGCCCCGCGCACCAAATACGAGGGGCGAAAGGCAATCGATAAAACTTGATAATGCATGCAGCACAGGAAACCAACTTCGAGCAAGCCTATATTGCGCTTGCCCCGCGACTGAGATGGCAGGCAGGTCAGGACGTCGCTGCTCGAGCAGGGATCCAACCTAACCGCACGTGCCGAACATAACTCACGCGCCGTGCGTCCAAACGCCCAGCAATAGATGTCGTGCAATAGATGTCGTGCGCTGCTGCCAATGCGTATGTTGCAAGGCTGAAGCAAGTCCCACTTGACACGATAGCCCGCCCTTGGGGGGAGCAGAGGAGATGAAGGCACGCCGAGGCTCATCCACGGGCGCCGCCCACGCCGGCCGCCGGCGCTCGCCGCGGATTGGGCTCGGCCGCATGCGTGCAGCGCCTGGAGCTTGCCCCGAGAGCAGCATCCAGTACTCGCCACTCGCACAAAGGCATCGCCTCGTCCGAAGTCTAGCGCCAGCAGCCCCGTCGTGGACGACGCCACCGATAACCGACACGAGCGTATAATGATGCGCGGCCGACGTTGCTACACGAGCACGGATGCCTCGCATGGCCTAGCCATGCATGCTGCCATGCGCCCACGCTGCACACCGACATGTCCACTGAGCGCCCATGCCAACTACCGACAGTCGCCTTGAAGTGCCTTCAACACCTCTACCCCCCTTATATATGCTTAAAAAAAAAGCCAAGTGACAGGAGTAGACATGATTTTGCCAGAGAAACATACCAGACATATGCGGAACCGAACTGCACGTTTTGATGTGAGACGGAGCCTGTGCACTCTAAAAAAGGTCGCGTAATTTGTAAATGATAATTTTCGTTGAAAAAATATTTTTTTTTACAAATATCATTTATTAAAATTGAAAAAATATGTAAAAATAATCAAAAACAGAAAAAATATTTATAAAAATATGAAAAAATTAGGAAAATATTCTTAGTGCATGAACTAACCTTAAACCAACAATCGAGTGCATATTTGTACGCATAACGTAATGATATAAAATATTTAAATTTAAGGAAATTAAATAAAATTTTTAGAAAAATATAAAAATAAGTAACAACCCCAAAATATGCATATTAGAATGAAGTAGCCTTAAACCAACAATTGAGTGCGTATTTGTACGAATGACGTAACGATATAAAATATTTAAATTTAAGATATTAAATAAAAATTTGAAAAAAGGCGACGGGACATTACGAAAACCGCCACGACATATGAGGTACAATTGACATATATTTAAAATACAAAATTAGAGCGGATATGTAGAGAAATGAGTGTGCAACGGTGACGAGGATCGAGGAACGTCAAGAAAATATTAGGATGATCGAACGTAGGTTTACGCTCTTTTGATTTTGCGACGGTGCGTTGTGCCTTGGTGCCATGGTGCCATGGTGCCTTGGTGCCACGGTGCTACGGCGCCACGGTGCCTGGGTGCCATGGTGCCACGATGCCTTAGTGCCACGGCGCCACGGCGCCTTGGTGGCATGGCGCCATGCTGCCTTGGTGTCATGGCGCCATGCTGCCATGGTGCCTCGGTGCCACGGTGCCATGGTGCCACGGTGCCTTGGTGCCACGGCCCCATTGTGCCACGGTGCCTTGGTGCCATGGTGCTATGCTGCCACGGGGCCACGGTGCCTTGGTGCCATGGTGCCACGGTGCCTTGGTGCCATGGTGCCGCAGTGCCATGGTGCCAGTGTGCCATGGTGCCGCGGTGCCATGGTGCCAGGGTGCCATGGAGCCATTGTGCCTGTGTGCCATGGTGCCTTGGTGCCACGCCACCTTCGTGCCACGGTGCCTTGGTGCCAAGGTGCCAGGCCGCCTTGGTGCCACGGTGCCATGGTGCCTTGGTGCCCTAGTGCCATGGTTGCACGCCGACTTGGTGCCACGGTGCCATGGTTCCATGGTGCCTTAGTGCCCTGGTGCGGCCGGGCCTTGGTGCCTTGCTGTCATGGTGCCCTGGTGCCCTGGTGCCTTGGTGCCCTGGTGCCATGGTGCAGGTTCCGGAGCACCCCGCCCGCGCGGACTCCCCAGTTGTTAAACACGTTTGCGGGGTCGTTCTGCTGTGCAGGTTTCGACAATGATCCTTCCGCAGGTTCACCTACGGAACCTTGTTACGACTTGTCCTTCCTCTAAATGATAAGGTTTAATGGAAATTGTCCGTCGCGTATTTAAGATGTCTGCAAAGGATTCTGCCCGCCGCTTGATGGAAATTGTACTTCAGTTGTACTTTAAGGCGGCCACCGCGACCCTTCCGCCGCGGCGGCTTAGCTAACAACACGTGCCCTTGGGGGCCGAGTCCCCTACTGCGGGTCGGGAAGTGGACGGCGGGCACATGCGTCGCTTGTAGCCCGGATTCTGACTTAGAGGCGTTCAGTCATAATCCAACACACGGTAGCTTCGTGCCACTGGCTTTTCAACCAAGCGTGATGACCAATTGTGTGAATCAGCGGTTCCTCTCGTACTAGGTTGAATTACTATTGCGACACTGTCATCAGTAGGGTAAAACTATCCTATCTCACGACGGTCTAAACCCAGCTCACATTCCCTATTGGTGGGTGAACAATCCAATACTTGGTGAATTCTGCTTCACAATGATAGGAAGAGCCGACATCGAAGGATCAAAAAGCAACGTCGCTATCTTTTAACAGATGTGCCACCCCAGCCAAACTCCCCACCTGACAATGTCTTCCGCCCGGATCGGCCCGCAGAGCGAGCCTTGCATCCAAAAAGAGGGGCAGTGCCCCGCTTCTGATTCACGGAATAAGTAAAATAATGTTAAAAGTAGTGGTATTTCACTTTCGCCTTTCGGCTCCCACTTATACTACACCTCTCAAGTCATTTCACAAAGTCGGAATAGAGTCAAGCTCAACAAGGTCTTCTTTCCCCGCTGATTCGGCCAAGCCCGTTTCCTTGGCTGTGGTTTCGCTGGATAGTAGACGGCTCGCACGGACTAGCCATGCATACTGCCATGCGCCCACGCTACACGTCGACATGGCCACTGAGCGCCTATGCCAACTACCGACAGTCCCCTTGAAGTGCCTTCAACACCTCTACCGCCTATGCCTTCAGGACGTCGCTGCTCGAGCAGGGATCCAACCTAACCGCACATGCCGAACATAACTCACGCGCCGTGCGTCCAAACGCCCAGCAATAGATGTCGTGCAATAGATGTCGTGCGCTGCTGCCAATGCGGATGTTGCAAGGCTAAAGCAAGTCCCGCTTGACACGATAGCCTGCCCTTGGGGGGAGCAGAGGAGATGAAGGCATGCCGAGGCTCATGCACAGGCGCCGCCCACGCCGGCCGCCGGCGCTCGCCGCGGATTGGGCTCGGCCGCATGTGTGCAGCGCCTGGAGCTTGCCCTGAGAGAAGCATCCAGTACTCGCCGCTCGCACGAAGGCATCGCCTCGTTCGAAGTCTAGCGCCAGCAGTCCCATCGTGGATGACGCCACCGATAACCGACACGAGCGTACAATGAAGCGCGACCGACGTTGCTACACGGGCACAGACGGCTCACGCGGACTAGCCATGCATGCTGCCATGCGCCCACGCTACACGTCGACATCGCCACTGAGCACCTATGCCAACTACCGACAGTCGCCTTGAAGTGCCTTCAACACCTCTACCCCCCTTATATATGCTTAAAAAAAAAACCAAGTGACAGGAGTAGACATGATTTTGCCAGAGAATCATACCAGACATATGCGGAACCAAACTGCATGTTTTGATGTGAGACGGAGACTGTGCACTCAAAAAAAGGTCGCGTAATTTGTAAATGATAATTTTCGTTGAAAAAATATTTTTTTTTACAAATATCATTTATTAAAATTGAAAAAATATGTAAAAATAATCAAAAATAGAAAAAATATTTATAAAAATATGAACAAATTAGGAAAATATTCTTAGCGCATGAACTAAACTTAAACCAACAATCGAGTGCATATCTGTAAGCATAACGTAACGATATAAAATAATTAAATTTAAGGAAATTAAATAAAAATTTTAGAAAAATATAAAAATAAGTAACAACCCCAAAATATGCATATTAGAATGAAGTAGCCTTAAACCAACAATTGAGTGCGTATTTGTACGAATGACGTAACGATATAAAATATTTAAATTTAAGGATATTAAATAAAAATTTGAAAAAAAGGCGACGGGACATTACGAAAACCGCCACGACATATGAGGTAGAATTGACATATATTTAAAATACAAAATTAGAGCGGATATTGTCACGCCCCAAATCTTATTAAGGCGGACTGGCACCCGTTGCCGGTAAGGCTCGGGAGAACCAAACTGTAGCAATACATTACCCATGAACATTATAAGTTACTTTTATACTAAACATGCCCTCAAAAGATAAATGGGACTAGCAAGCCAAAAGATGTTGTATGACTAGGCCGTTGGAGCCACAATGTCTACGATACGATACATGACCATACTATACTTTACATAGTCTACAAAGCCTCTAGACAAGAAATATTATCTTATAAGGGTCGGGACAGGCCCCGCCTCATGATAAGATACTATACAATGCAAAAAGATATGATAAGACTCAAAGCCCCGAAGCAACCTGGAGCTCAGGGACTGCAGTTGATATCCTGTACTCTTACTGGGGAGGTTTATTAGCTTTTGCACGTGCAGCATGGAATGCAGGTCCCCCAACAGTGACGTCAGTACGAAATAATGTACTAAATATGTAAGGCAACATGTACTATATATGAGATGAAAGCTCAAATGAAACCATACACTGCTGTAGGGTAAAAGACCACCTTTATGAATATTGTGGAGTCATGCATCTTATAACAATTATGTTACTTTACTCTTATCACTTGTATAATCTGTGCACAGCATGTAATACAGATGACCAGCTGATCAGTGGTAAATCTATATCAGGATCGACCCATGCTAGGCTTTCCTTTCACCCCTGGGATACCCCCTGTAATACTGGGATTGACCCATGCTAGGTGATTCTTTCACCCCTGGGATACCACCCAACAGAAGCAACTGTATACATATATCTTCTTATTACTTTTGAGATGAATCTTTGGTGATCGTAACATTTGAGCTATAAGACTATAAGCATGACAAATGACAAGTATGTGACCATGTAACATCATATCACAATGAAAAGAGTGGGTTATACAATTAGTGAAACATGTAGGACATAAACAACGTATGAACTTTATTTAGCTAAAAAGAAGACTCATATGTCATGGTATCCAATGTATGTATGCAGCAGTGACAATGCTCGAATCTGGACACACAAATACATGTGAAAGAGTGGAGTGGTTATATCGAAGTTTGTAAAGATCTCTATGTGCCAATAAAGACTTTGGATTCCATGCCAAATAATAAGAGATCGAATAGCCTTACATACCTCCACATATCAACTTGTTTTTACCTCGAAATGACTTCTTTTCTTCCAAATATTTATCTACAATATCATGTTTTAAAGCTAGTATTAGCAGCTAATCAATGCATCTGGACAGCCCAATCTCACAAGACACAACACTTTGGCAACAAACGTATAACCATCGACTCAATGGTGTTATCAATTATAACTGTCTTCAACCAGTACACATTATCATATACATGATGTATACAGCCTATATCAGCTCTATAACATGCTGACAACAGTCCATAACTACAACACAGAACCATTTTACAAAACGCTCAACTAAGAATCGTCTCCCTACATTTCGTCGTTAACAATTCATACTTGTCCCAACTTTGAACCAGATGCTCCCAACATATATATACATCAAATAAACCTTAACATAGTCACAAAATAGCTCAAAAAATAGGGGGCAAACGTGAAACATCAGCCCCCTCATCAAAACAGTCCAATACCATTTTGGAAGCACATAAGATCGTATAAGGATACTTGTTTCCAAAGAACTAGCAAAACAGTCCAGCAACCTTGGCAACCATATACACACTATAACATATTAATAACCTCACTTTATATCATATTAAAGTCAAAAATCAGGGTAAGAATCGTTCCAAAGCCAAGAAAACCAAACAACAACTTTCAGGACACAAGCTGTCCAGAAATTCCTGCACAGTGCACCAGCCAACTTATCTTGTTTTCCATGGAAAATTCATATCAAGTATATGGTTATTTTTACATAAATTAACTCCCAAGGTGTAGGTCTAATTCAAGAACTCAAAAAGTAGCCTTTGGTTGCCTTCCAAGGTGAAGAAATGCCAAGAGAAACTTAGAGAGAAAAGCTGAAATTTTTGGTCTTTTATTAGTTAACCTAAGGAGCTCGGTTTTGGTCCCTTTTTAAGGAGACCTTAGACCGACTTTATCCTGATATTTGCAGCTGATTAACTCAAGTTGGTCAATGACTAATTTTCCCCTTTCACTTGGGCCTTTTGGATCTCTAAATCAATGGGCTTTAGTGCCCCATTTTCCTTAATCTTTCTTGCACTTTGTTTGGGCCCAATTTTGTTAGTAGTGAATGAATGTAGTTGGGCATATTATATAAAAATCTTGGGCTGAACATCTTGGCCCAATATAATGCTAAACCATTGGCTTTAATAGCCTCCCTAACTTGGGCTTCGTTTGTCACAAGACTTGGAAAGTTTCGGTGTTAAGCCTTGTCTTCGTTCCCCTTTCTTTTTACTAACGTCTAGACTTCAAGTGAGTTCACTTATGAATGAATTATTCTCCCTCATGTATATATACATTTTGTTTAAGCCAACCACACAGGTGACTCACCTGCTAGCTTCCTAAGTTCCATAAGCACGTCAATGATTTTCTCCGTTTAAGGCCACAGTCTCTAAATAGACTTCCATATAGTGCCCCAATCTAACACTTGAACACTTGAAAAAAAATTTTGGTAGTAATTAAATCAAGTCGTATGTCATTTTATGTGAGCATTACTAGTACATGTAAAATGTGGGGTGTTACATCCTCCCCCCCTTAGGAACATTCGTCCCGAATGTTAACATAATTGTATAGTCTAGGCAGGTTTGAATTTCTGGTCACACAACTGTTAATAACATAACTAGTATTCAAACACATACCTATTAATGTTCCTCCTCTGTATCTTTTGGTCCCTCCTTGTCTTCAAATAGATGAGGGTATTTGGATGTCATTACTTCCTCCGGTTCCCACGTTATTTCTTCTACTTGGTTGTTTCTCCAGAGTACCTTTACTGATGCCATTTCTTTGTTCCTTAACTTTTTAATTTGGCGATCTAGAATAGCAATCGGTACTTCTTCATAAGTAATATCCTCTGTGACCTGTACATCTTCTATAGGAGTGATACGAGAGGGGTCACCTATGCATTTTCGAAGCATTGACACATGAAACACTGGATGAACCATTGAAAGTTCCTGGGGTAGCTCTAATTCATACGCAACTTGTCCGACCCTTTTAGTAATCTTATATGGCCCTATGTAACGTGGGCTTAGTTTCCCTTTCTTACCAAATCTCATAACCCCTTTCATTGGTGATACCTTTAAAAATACCCAATCTCCAATAGAGAATTCCAGCCCTCTTCTCCGCATATCTGCATATGATTTATGACGACTTTGGGCTGTTTTTAGCCGTTGTTGTATCACCTTAACTTTTTCCATGGCTTGTTGGACTAAATCTGGCCCGAGCAAGGTGGTTTCACCTACTTCGAACCAACCAATTGGTGACCTACATTTCCTCCCATACAAAGCTTCGTAAGGCGCCATCTTGATGCTCGAATGGTAGCTGTTATTATAGGCAAATTCAATAAGGGGCAAGTGTTCTACCCAGCTACCTTTAAAATCTAATGCACAGGTTCGCAACATATCCTCAAGTGTTTGAATAGTACGCTCTGCTTGGCCGTCTGTTTGGGGATGGAAGGCTGTACTCAAATTCACTTGCGTCCCTAAACTCCTTTGAAAGGACTTCCAAAATTTTGTCGTGAATTGAGCTCCTCGATCAGATATAATAGAGAGTGGGACCCCATGTAGCCTAACTATCTCTTTGAGGTATAATTTGGCATATTCTTCAGCTGTATAATCACTTCTAACTGGCAGGAAGTGCGCTGACTTCGTGAGTCTATCAACTATCACCCATATGGAGTCAAACTTATTAACTGAACGAGGCAAACCAGTTACAAAATCCATATTAGTCATATCCCACTTCCAAGTTGGAATCTCTATACATTGCATGTAACCACCTGGCTTTTGGTGCTCTACTTTGACTTGTTGACAAGTAGGACATTGAGCCACTAACTCTGCAAGGTCCTTTTTCATGCCTCCCCACCAAAACACTCCCTTTAGGTCATGATACATCTTAGTAGATCCTGGGTGGACGGAATATCTTGAATGATGGGCTTCTTCCATTATTCTCCTTCTGAGTCTGTTAACATCAGGCACACACAATCTATTTTGGCAATAAAGTACTCCATCTTGTGTAAGCCTAAACTCCTTCATTATACCTTGACTTACTTTCTCCTTAAGGCATTGTAGAATAGGATCATAACACTGTTTTTCTTTCACTTCCCTTATCAATGAAGAATCGGTAGCATTATGTACAATAATATCCTTTCTTGGAGTTTCGAGTAGACGAACACCCAGATTGGCTAGTTGACGCAGATCCTTAGCCATGCCTTGCTTTACCCCTTTCTGATCACTCGTACCCATGAGTGTCTTACGACTTAGAGCATCAGCCACCACATTTGCTTTCCCTGGATGGTATAATATATCAATATCATAATCCTTTATTAACTCTAGCCAGCTCCGCTGCCTCAAATTTAGATCTTTCTGCTTGAAAATATACTGTAAACTCTTATGATCTATATATATGTCCACGTGCACCCCATACAAATAGTGGCGCCATATCTTTAAAGCAAATACAACCGCTGCTAGCTCAAGATCATGTGTTGGGTAGTTTTTCTCATGTGGTCTCAATTGTCTCGAGGCATAAGCAATCACCTTACCATGTTGTGTTAGTACACACCCCAAACCAACTCCGGAAGCATCACAATACACTGCATATCCCTCTGAGCCTTTTGGAAGCACTAGCACAGGTGCTGAGGTTAACCTGCTTTTCAACTCTTGACAGCTCCTTTCACATGCATCATTCCATTGGAATTTGGTTCCCTTGTGAGTTAGCTTAGTAAGAGGTGCAGACATAGAAGAAAAACCTTCAACAAACCTTCTGTAATAACCTGCCAATCCAAGGAAGCTTCGAACTTCTGTAGGTGTCGTTGGCCTTGGACAATCTTTCACAGCCTCTATCTTTTGTGAATCCACCCTTATTCCTTCATCCGATACAATATGGCCCAAAAATGTCACTGATTTTAACCAAAAT
>CM061561.1:279517989-279545381 GCA_030864225.1 Capsicum baccatum var. pendulum | reverse complement strand
CCACGACATATGAGGTAGAATTGACATATATTTAAAATACAAAATTAGAGCGGATATTGTCACGCCCCAAATTCTTATTAAGGCGGACTGGCACCCGTTGCCGGTAAGGCTCGGGGAGAACCAACTGTAGCAATACATTACCATGAACATTATAAGTTACTTTTATACTAAACATGCCCTCAAAAGATAAATGGGACTAGCAAGCCAAAAGATGTTGTAGGACTAGGCCGTTGGAGCACAATGTCTACGATACGATACATGACCATACTATACTTTACATAGTCTACAAAGCTCTAGACAAGAAATATTATCTTTATAAGGGTCGGGACAGGCCCCGCCTCATGATAAGATACTATACAATGCAAAAAGATATGATAAGACTCAAAGCCCCGAAGCAACCTGGAGCTCAGGACTGCAGTTGTTATCCTGTACTCTTACTGGGGAGGTTTATTAGCTTTTGCACGTGCAGCATGGAATGCAGGTCCCCCAACAGTGACGTCAGTACGAAATAATGTACTAAATATGTAAGGCAACATGTACTATATATGAGATGAAAGCTCAAATGAAACCATACACTGCTGTAGGGTAAAAGACCATTATGAATATTGTGGAGTCATGCATCTTATAACAATTATGTTACTTTACTCTTATCACTTGTATAATCTGTGCACAGCATGTAATACAGATGACCAGCTGATCAGTGGTAAATCTATATCAGGATCGACCCATGCTAGGCTTTCCTTTCACCCCTGGGATACCCCTGTAATACTGGGATTGACCCATGCTAGGTGATTCTTTCACCCCTGGGATACCACCCAAAGAAGCAACTGTATACATATATCTTCTTATTACTTTTGAGATGAATCTTTGGTGATCGTAACATTTGAGCTATAAGACTATAAGCATGACAAATGACAAGTATGTGACCATGTAACATCATATCACAATGAAAAGAGTGGGTTATACAATTAGTGAAACATGTAGGACATAAACAACGTATGAACTTTATTTAGCTAAAAAGAAGACTCATATGTCATGGTATCCAATGTATGTATGCAGCAGTGACAATGCTCGAATCTGGACACACAAATACATGTGAAAGAGTGGAGTGGTTATATCGAAGTTTGTAAAGATCTCTATGTGCCAATAAAGACTTTGGATTCCATGCCAAATAATAAGAGATCGAATAGCCTTACATACCTCCACATATCAACTTGTTTTTACCTCGAAATGACTTCTTTTCTTCCAAATATTTATCTACAATATCATGTTTTAAAGCTAGTATTAGCAGCTAATCAATGCATCTGGACAGCCCAATCTCACAAGACACAACACTTTGGCAACAAACGTATAACCATCGACTCAATGGTGTTATCGAATTATTCTAACTGTCTTCAACCAGTACACATTATCATATACATGATGTATACAGCCTATATCAGCTCTATAACATGCTGGCAACAGTCCATAACTACAACACAGAACCATTTTACAAAACGCTCAACTAAGCACAAATCGTCGTCTCCCTACATTTCGTCGTTAACAATTCATACTTGTCCCAACTTTGAACCAGATGCTCCCAACTATATATACATCAAATAAACCTTAACATAGTCACAAAATAGCTCAAAAAATAGGGGGCAAACGTGAAACATCAGCCCCCTCATCAAAACAGTCCAATACCATTTTGGAAGCACATAAGATCGTATAAGGATACTTGTTTCCAAAGAACTAGCAAAACAGTCCAGCAAACCTTGGCAACCATATACACACTATAACATATTAATAACTCACTTTATATCATATTAAAGTCAAAAATCAGGGTAAGAATCGTTCCAAAGCCAAGAAAACCAAACAACAACTTTCAGGACACAAGCTGTCCAGAAATTCCTGCACAGTGCACCAGCCAACTTATCTTGTTTTCCATGGAAAATTCATATCAAGTATATGGTTATTTTTACATAAATTAACTCCCAAGGTGTAGGTCTAATTCAAGAACTCAAAAAGTAGCCTTTGGTTGCCTTCCAAGGTGAGAAAATGCCAAGAGAAACTTAGAGAGAAAAGCTGAAATTTTGGTCTTTTATTAGTTAACCTAAGGAGCTCGGTTTTGGTCCCTTTTTAAGGAGACCTTAGACCGACTTTATCCTGATATTTGCAGCTGATTAACTCAAGTTGGTCAATGACTAATTTTCCCCTTTCACTTGGGCCTTTTGGATCTCTAAATCAATGGGCTTTAGTGCCCATTTTCCTTAATCTTTCTTGCACTTTGTTTGGGCCCAATTTTGTTAGTAGTGAATGAATGTAGTTGGGCATATTATATAAAAATCTTGGGCTGAACATCTTGGCCCAATTAATGCTAAACCATTGGCTTTAATAGCCTCCCTAACTTGGGCTTCGTTTGTCACAAGACTTGGAAAGTTTCGGCGTTAAGCCTTGTCTTCGTTCCCCTTTCTTTTTACTAACGTCTAGACTTCAAGTGAGTTCACTTATGAATGAATTATTCTCCCTCATGTATATATACATTTTGTTTTGCCAACCACACAGGTGACTCACCTGCTAGCTTCCTAAGTTCCATAAGCACGTCAATGATTTTCTCCGTTTAAGGCCACAGTCTCTAAATAGACTTCCATATAGTGCCCCAATCTAACACTTGAACACTTGAAAAAAAATTTTGGTAGTAATTAAATCAAGTCGTATGTCATTTTATGTGAGCATTACTAGTACATGTAAAATGTGGGGTGTTACATCCTCCCCCCTTAGGAACATTCGTCCCGAATGTTAACATAATTGTATAGTCTAGGCAGGTTTGAATTTCTGGTCACACAACTGTTAATAACATAACTAGTATTCAAACACATACCTATAATGTTCCTCCTCTGTATCTTTTGGTCCCTCCTTGTCTTCAAATAGATGAGGGTATTTGGATGTCATTACTTTCCTCCGGTTCCCACGTTATTTCTTCTACTTGGTTGTTTCTCCAGAGTACCTTTACTGATGCCATTTTTTGTTCCTTAACTTTTTAATTTGGCGATCTAGAATAGCAATCGGTACTTCTTCATAAGTAAGATCCTCTGTGACCTGTACATCTTCTATAGGAGTGATACGAGAGGGGTCACCTATGCATTTTCGAAGCATTGACACATGAAACACTGGATGAACCATTGAAAGTTCCTGGGGTAGCTCTAATTCATATGCAACTTGTCCGACCCTTTTAGTAATCTTATATGGCCTATGTAACGTGGGCTTAGTTTCCCTTTCTTACCAAATCTCATAACCCCTTTCATTGGTGATACCTTTAAAAATACCCAATCTCCAATAGAGAATTCCAGCCCTCTTCTCCGCATATCTGCATATGATTTATGACGACTTTGGGCTGTTTTTAGCCGTTGTTGTATCACCTTAACTTTTTCCATTGGCTTGTTGGACTAAAATCTGGGCCCGAGCAAGGTGGTTTCAACCTACTTCGAACCAACCATTTGGTGACCTACATTTCCTCCATACAAAGCTTCGTAAGGCGCCATCTTGATGCTCGAATGGTAGCTGTTATTATAGGCAAATTCAATAAGGGGCAAGTGTTCTAACCCCAGCTACCTTTAAAATCTAATGCACAGGTTCGCAACATATCCTCAAGTGTTTGAATAGTACGCTCTGCTTTGGCCGTCTGTTTGGGGGATGGAAGGCTGTACTCAAATTCACTTGCGTCCCTAAACTCCTTTGAAAGGACTTCCAAAATTTTTGTCGTGAATTGAGCTCCTCGATCAGATATAATAGAGAGTGGGACCCCATGTAGCCTAACTATCTCTTTGAGGTATAATTGGCATATTCTTCAGCTGTATAATCACTTCTAACTGGCAGGGAAGTGCGCTGACTTCGTGAGTCTATCAACTATCACCCATATGGAGTTCAAACTTATTAACTGAACGAGGCAAACCAGTTACAAAATCCATATTAGTCATATCCCACTTCCAAGTTGGAATCTCTATACATTGCATGTAACCACCTGGCTTTTGGTGCTCTACTTTGACTTGTTGACAAGTAGGGACATTGAGCCACTAACTCTGCAAGGTCCTTTTTCATGCCTCCCCACCAAAACACTCCCTTTAGGGTCATGATACATCTTAGTAGATCCTGGGTGGACGGAATATCTTGAATGATGGGCTTCTTCCATTATTCTCCTTCTGAGTCTGTTAACATCAGGCACACACACAATCTATTTTGGCAATAAAGTACTCCATCTTGTGTAATGCCTAAACTCCTTCATTATACCTTGACTTACTTTCTCCTTAAGGCAATGTAGAATAGGATCATAACACTGTTTTTCTTTCACTTCCCTTATCAATGAAGAATCGGTAGCATTATGTACAATAATATCCTTTCTTGGAGTTTCGAGTAGACGAACACCCAGATTGGCTAGTTGACGCAGATTCCTTAGCCATGCCTTGCTTTACCCCTTTCTGATCACTCGTACCCATGAGTGTCTTACGACTTAGAGCATCAGCCACCACATTTGCTTTCCCTGGATGGTATAATATATCAATATCATAATCTTTATTAACTCTAGCCAGCTCCGCTGCCTCAAATTTAGATCTTTCTGCTTGAAAATATACTGTAAACTCTTATGATCTATATATATGTCCACGGCACCCCATACAAATAGTGGCGCCATATCTTTAAAGCAAATACAACCGCTGCTAGCTCAAGATCATGTGTTGGGTAGTTTTTCTCATGTGGTCTCAATTGTCTCGAGGCATAAGCAATCACCTTACCATGTTGTGTTAGTACACACCCCAAACCAACTCCGGAAGCATCACAATACACTGCATATCCCTCTGAGCCTTTTGGAAGCACTAGCACAGGTGCTGAGGTTAACCTGCTTTTCAACTCTTGACAGCTCCTTTCACATGCATCATTCCATTGGAATTTGGTTCCCTGTGAGTTAGCTTAGTAAGAGGTGCAGACATAGAAGAAAAACCTTCAACAAACCTTCTGTAATAACCTGCCAATCCAAGGAAGCTTCGAACTTCTGTAGGTGTCGTGGCCTTGGACAATCTTTCACAGCCTCTATCTTTTGTGAATCCACCCTTATTCCTTCATCCGATACAATATGGCCCAAAAATGTCACTGATTTTAACCAAAATTCACATTTGGAAAACTTAGCATACAACCGACGATCACGGAGAACTTGTAGTACTAGTCGTAAATGATTTGCATGGTCCTTTTCTGACCTTCAATACACCAGAATATCATCTATAAATACTATCACGAACACATCCAGGAAAGGCTTGAATACCCTATTCATCAAATCCATAAAAACTGCTGGTGCATTCGTTAGCCCAAATGACATAACAAGAAATTCAAAGTGACCATATCTGGTTCGTAAAGCTGTCTTAGGTATATCTTTTTCCTGCACTCTCACCTGATGATAACCTGATCTCAAATCGATCTTTGAAAAGTATTTGGCACCCTGTAACTGATCAAACAAGTCATCAATTCTGGGGAGGGGATATTTATTCTTAATTGTCACCCTATTCAATTGTCGGTAGTCAATACACATCCTCAATGTGCCATCCTTTTTACGCACAAATAAAACTGGTGCACCCCAAGGGGACACACTAGGCCTTATAAAACCCTTTTCTAACAAGTCCTTCAGTTTCTCCTTTAATTCACGTAATTCTGCCGGGGCCATTCTATATGGAGGAATAGAAATAGGTTCGGTGCCTGGTAATAAGTCAATACCAAAATCTATTTCTCATTCTGGAGGCAAACCAGGGAGTTCCTCAGGAAAGACATCAATAAATTCATTCACTATTGGAACAGACTGGATAGTTGGTGATTCTGCCTCCATGTCTCTGACTCTAACGAGATGACATATATATCCCTTTGATATCATTTTGCTGGCTTTAAATAAGAGATAAACCTCCCTTTTGGTGCCCCAATATTGCCTTCCCATTCAAGGACTGCTTCATTTGGAAAGTGAAAGTACACCCTCTTGGTTCGGCAGTCAACGGTGGCATAGCAAGAAGCCAACCAATCCATACCCATTATAACATCAAATTCTACCATTTCTAACTCGATAATATCATCTAATGTGTCTCGGTCGCAGATAGTCACTATGCAGTCACAATAGACTCTTCTAGCTATAATTGACTCCCCAGTTGGTGTAGACACCGCAAGTGGTTTATTCAATAATATAGGTGTTCTACCAAGCTTCCCAGCAACTAATGGAGTAATATATGACAATGTAGAACCAGGGTCAATTAATGCATACACTTTATGTGAGAATATGGACAATGTACCTATAACCACACCGGGTGAAGCTTCCAGGTTCTGTCGAGTCCCTAGAGCATATGTGCGATTTTGGGCCACGCTGGAACTAGCTGCCCCTTTAATACCTCTGTCGCGACCTATAGGAAATTTCTCAACTCTACCTGATGGAGGAACTGATGATGATGATACAACAGCTGATCCAGTAGGTTGTGCCATATCACCCCTACGTCTTCTTGGGCAATCTTTTATTACATGCCCTAGCATACCACACCAATAACAAACATCCGTTCCCCTGCGACACGCACCTATATGATATCTCCCACATTGTCTGCAAGGTTGCCTAGGAGGAATTTGCTGGCATCCCGAATATCCTGTTGTCCGTGTACCTTGGCCCTCACTTCTCTGCCCAAATTGATCATTTCTAGAACCTTGAAGTGGTGGTGGAGCACTAGCTGTAGAGTAAGAGTATGATGGCCTGGGTGGCCTATTAGAAAGTCGTGGCCTAAACTCACCCTGGGGTGGTGTAAACTGTCCTGTAGATCTGTCCCTCTTGGATTGCCCCCTTTCATTTTCTTGCGCCCTCCTTCTTTGTCTCTGATCCTCCAGTTTCTGTGCAAAAGCTTGCATCCTCGCTATATCCATGTCTTTATTCAAAGAAGCAATGGTACAATCTCTAACCAAATATGAATCCAACCTATCCACATACCGATGGACTCTTTCTGCCATAGTAGCAACAATATTAGGAGCGTACCTGGCCAGAGAATTTAATTTAAGACTATATTCCCTCACGCTCATATTCCCCTGATGGAGGTTCAGGAACTGATCTGCACGGGCCTCTCGGATCTCTAATGGCAAGTAATGATCAAGAAAGGCCATTTTGAACTCCTCCCAAGTAGTTGGAGGTGTATCCATGCCTTTAGAATACTTCTAGGCTTCGTACCACAGTATAGCCACACCCTTCAATCTATATATTGCCAACTCAGCAGCTTCCGAACCACTTACATGCATAACATCTAAGGTGCATTGATCTGATCAATAAAATCCTGTGGATCTTCATTTGGATCTGACCCAGTGAATGATGGAGGGTCTAAGTTGAGGAAATCACGTATTCTCGTACTGGCTGCCCTACCTGCACCAACTGCACCTGCAACTGGGCCTTCTTGTCTTTGACCTTTGCCAGCAACTATACAAGTCAACAGTTGAACTGCATTTCTCAAATCCTGCACAGAAGCATCAACAGGTGGTTCTCGGGGATTTTCACTACTTCCTGGTACATCAACAGATGGAGGGGTTGGAGATGTCTGTGATAGAGACTCATCTAGAGCCTCACTTTGTTGTCTCGCCCGATTGGGTATACCAACTACCACTTCTACTTCCTTTCCTTTACCTTTACTCTTCCTTGTCTCTGGCATACTTACTGTACAAAATAATTCAGGGATTAGACATGGTACACTTATAATATTTGGATCTATGGCACGATCTAAAGAATGAAAAGAAGTGATAACTCCTAAATGCCACGTAGCCTCTTGTTTATAAATGTGGTGCACAACACATCGATAAACATGATTCTACATAGACACGGCTTTGTAGACTCCCTAGGACAACCCGCTTTGATACCACTTCTGTCACGCCCCAAATCCTATTAAGGCGGACTGGCACCCGTTGCCGGTCAGGCTCGGGAGAACCAACCTGTAGCAATACATTACCGATGAACATTATAAGTTACTTTTATACTGAACATGCCCTCAAAAGATAAATGGGACTAGCAAGCCAAAAGATGTTGTATGACTAGGCCGTTGGAGCCACAATGTCTACGATACGATACATGACCATACTATACTTTACATAGTCTACAAAGCCTCTAGACAAGAAACATTATCTTATAAGGGTCGGGACAGGCCCCGCCTCATGATAAGATACTATACAATGCAAAAAGATATGATAAGACTCAAAGCCCCGAAGCAACCTGGAGCTCAGTGACTGCAGTTGATATCCTGTACTCTTACTGGGGAGGTTTATTAGCTTCTGCACCTGCAGCATGGAATGCAGGTCCCCCAACAGGGACGTCAGTACGAAATAATGTACTAAATATGTAAGGCAACATGTACTATATATGAGATGAAAGCTCAAATGAAACCATACACTGCTGTAGGGTAAAAGACCACCTTTATGAATATTGTGGAGTCATGTATCTTATAACAATTATGTTACTTTACTCTTATCACTTGTATAATCTGTGCACAGCATGTAATACAGATGACCAGCTGATCAGTGGTAAATCTATATCAGGATCGACCCATGCTAGGCTTTCCTTTCACCCCTGGGATACCCCCTGTAATACTGGGATTGACCCATGCTAGGTGATTCTTTCACCCCTGGGATACCACCCAACAGAAGCAACTGTATACATATATCTTCTTATTACTTTTGAGATGAATCTTTGGTGATCGTAACATTTGAGCTATAAGACTATAAGCATGACAAATGACAAGTATGTGACCATGTAACATCATATCACAATGAAAAGAGTGGGTTATACAATTACTGAAACATGTAGGACATAAACAACGTATGAACTTTATTTAGCTAAAAAGAAGGCTCATATGTCATGGTATCCAATGTATGTATGCAGCAGTGACAATGCTCGAATATGGACACACAAATACATGTGAAAGAGTGGAGTGGTTATATCGAAGTTTGTAAAGATCTCTATGTGCCAATAAAGACTTTGGATTCCATGCGAAATAATAAGAGATCGAATAGCCTTACTTACCTCGACATGTCAACTTGTTTTTACCTCGAAATGACTTCTTTTCTTCCAAATATTTATCTACAATATCATGTTTTAAAGCTAGTATTAGCAGCTAATCAATGCATCTGGACAGCCCAATCTCACAAGACACAACACTTTGGCAACAAACGTATAACCATCGACTCAATGGTGTTATTCCGACTTTCTCAATTCTAACTGTCTTCAACCAGTACACATTATCATATACATGATGTATACAGCCTATATCATCTCTATAACATGCTGACAACAGTCCATAACTACAACACAGAACCATTTTACAAAACGCTCAACTAAGAATCGTCTCCCTACATTTCGTCGTTAACAATTCATACTTGTCCCAACTTTGAACCAGATGCTCCCAACATATATATACATCAAATAAACCTTAACATAGTCACAAAATAGCTCAAAACATAGGGGGGAAACGTGAAACATCAGCCCCCTCATCAAAACAGTCCAATACCATTTTGGAAGCACATAAGATCGTATAAGGATACTTGTTTCCAAAGAACTAGCAAAACAGTCCAGCAACCTTGGCAACCATATACACACTATAAAATATTAATAAACTCACTTTATATCATATTAAAGTCAAAAATCAGGGTAAGAATCGTTCCAAAGCCAAGAAAACCAAACAACAACTTTCAGGACACAAGCTGTCCAGAAATTCCTGCACAGTGCACCAGCCAACTTATCTTGTTTTCCATGGAAAATTCATATCCAGTATATGGTTATTTTTACATACCTTAACTCCCAAGGTGTAGGTCTAATTCAATAACTCAAAAAGTAGCCTTTGGTTGCCTTCCAAGGTGAAGAAATGCCAAGAGAAACTTAGAGAGAAAAGCTGAAATGTTTGGTCTTTTATTAGTTAACCTAAGGAGCTCGGTTTTGGTCCCTTTTTAAGGAGACCTTAGACCGACTTTCTCCTGATATTTTCAGCTGATTAACTCAAGTTGGTCAATGACTAATTTTCCCCTTTCACTTGGGCCTTTTGGATCTCTAAATCAATGGGCTTTAGTGGCCCATTTTCCTTAATCTTTCTTGCACTTTGTTTGGGCCCAATTTTGTTAGTAGTGAATGAATGTAGTTTGGCATATTATATAAAATTCTTGGGCTGAACATCTTGGCCCAATATAAAGCTAAACCATTGGCTTTAATAGCCTCCCTAACTTGGGCTTCGTTTGTCACAAGACTTGGAAAGTTTCGGTGTTAAGCCTTGTCTTCGTTCCCCTTTCTTTTTACTAACGTCTAGACTTCAAGTGAGTTCACTTATGAATGAATTATTCTCCCTCATGTATATATACATTTTTTTAAGCCAACCACACAGGTGAATCACCTGCTAGCTTCCTAAGTTCCATAAGCACGTCAATGATTTTCTCTGTTTAAGGCCACAGTCTCTAAATAGACTTCCATATAGTGCCCCAATCTAACACTTGAACACTTGTAAAAAAATTTTGGTAGTAAATAAATCAAGTCGTATGTCATTTTATGTGAACATTACTAGTACATGTAAAATGTGGGGTGTTACATCCTCCCCCCCTTAGGAACATTCGTCCCGAATGTTAACATAACTGTATAGTCTAGGCAGGTTTGAATTTCTGGTCACACAACTGTTAATAACATAACTAGTATTCAAACACATACCTATTAATGTTCCTCCTCTGTATCTTTTGGTCCCTCCTTGTCTTCAAATAGATGAGGGTATTTGGATGTCATTACTTCCTCCGGTTCCCACGTTATTTCTTCTACTTGGTTGTTTCTCCAGAGTACCTTTACTGATGCCATTTCTTTGTTCCTTAACTTTTTAATTTGGCGATCTAGAATAGCAACCGGTACCTCTTTATAAGTAAGATCCTCTGTGATCTGTACATCTTCTATAGGAGTGATACGAGAGGGGTCACCTATGCATTTTCGAAGCATTGACACATGAAACACTGGATGAACCATTGAAAGTTCCTGGGGTAGCTCTAATTCATATGCAACTTGTCCGACCCTTTTAGTAATCTTATATGGCCCAATGTAACGTGGGCTTAGTTTCCCTTTCTTACCAAATCTCATAACCACTTTCATTGGTGATACCTTTAAAAATACCCATTCTCCAATAGAGAATTCCAGCCCTCTTCTCCGCATATCTGCATATGATTTATGACGACTTTGGGCTGTTTTTAGCCGTTGTTGTATCACCTTAACTTTTTCCATGGCTCGTTGGACTAAATCTGGCCCGAGCAAGGTGGTTTCACCCACTTCGAACCAACCAATTGGTGACCTACATTTCCTCCCATACAAAGCTTCATAAGGCGCCATCTTGATGCTCGAATGGTAGCTGTTATTATAGGCAAATTCAATAAGGGGCAAGTGTTCTACCCAGCTACCTTTAAAATCTAATGTACAGGTTCGCAACATATCCTCAAGTGTTTGAATAGTACGCTCTGCTTGGCCGTCTGTTTGGGGATGGAAGGCTGTACTCAAATTCACTTGCGTCCCTAAACTCCTTTGAAAGGACTTCCAAAATTTTGTCGTGAATTGAGCTCCTCGATCAGATATAATAGAGAGTGGGACCCCATGTAGCCTAATTATCTCTTTGAGGTATAATTTGGCATATTCTTCAGCTGTATAATCACTTCTAACTGGCAGGAAGTGCGCTGACTTTGTGAGTCTATCAACTATCACCCATATGGAGTCAAACTTATTAACTGAACGAGGCAAACCAGTTACAAAATCTATATTAGTCATATCCCACTTCCAAGATGGAATCTCTATACATTGCATGTAACCACCTGGCTTTTGGTGCTCTACTTTGACTTGTTGACAAGTAGGACATTGAGCCACAAACACTGCAAGGTCCTTTTTCATGCCTCCCCACCAAAACACTCCCTTTAGGTCATGATACATCTTAGTAGATCCTGGGTGGACGGAATATCTTGAATGATGGGCTTCTTCCATTATTCTCCTTCTGAGTCTGTTAACATCAGGCACACACAATCTATTTTGGCAATAAAGTACTCCATCTTGTGTAAGCCTAAACTCCTTCATTATACCTTGACTTACTTTCTCCTTAAGGCATTGTAGAATAGGATCATAACACTGTTTTTCTTTCACTTCCCTTATCAATGAAGAATCGGTAGCATTATGTACAATAATATCCTCTCTTGGAGTTTCAAGTAGACGAACACCCAGATTGGCTAGTTGACGCAGATCCTTAGCTATGCCTTGCTTTACCCCTTTCTGATCACTAGTACCCATGAGTGTCTTACGACTTAGAGCATCAGCCACCACATTTGCTTTCCCTAGCCACCTCCGCTGCCTCAAATTTAGATCTTTCTGCTTGAACATATACTGTAAACTCTTATGATCTGTATATATGTCCACGTGCACCCCATACAAATAGTGGCGCCATATCTTTAAAGCAAATACAACCGCTGCTAGCTCAAGATCATGTGTTGGGTAGTTTTTATCGTGTGGTCTCAATTGTCTCGAGGCATAAGCAATCACCTTACCATGTTGTGTTAGTACACACCCCAAACCAACTTCGGAAGCATCACAATACACTGCATATCCCTCTGAGCCTTCTGGAAGCACTAGCACAGGTGCTGAGGTTAACCTGCTTTTCAACTCTTGACAGCTCCTTTCACATGCATCATTCCATTGGAATTTGGTTCCCTTGTGAGTTAGCTTAGTAAGAGGTGCAGACATAGAAGAAAAACCTTCAACAAACCTTCTGTAATAACCTGCCAATCCAAGGAAGCTTCGAACTTCTGTAGGTGTCGTTGGCCTTGGACAATCTTTCACAGCCTCTATCGTTTGTGAATCCACCCTTATTCCTTCATCCGATACAATATGGCCCAAAAATGTCACTGATTTTAACCAAAATTCACATTTGGAAAACTTAGCATACAATCGACGATCACGGAGAACTTGTAGTACTAGTCGTAAATGATTTGCATGGTCCTTTTCTGACCTTCAATACACCAGAATATCATCTATAAATACTATCACGAACACATCCAGGAAAGGCTTGAATACCCTATTCATCAAATCCATAAAAACTGCTGGTGCATTCGTTAGCCCAAATGACATAACAAGAAATTCAAAGTGACCATATCTGGTTCGTAAAGCTATCTTAGGTATATCTTTTTCCTTCACTCTCACCTGATGATAACCTGATCTCAAATTGATCTTTGAAAAGTATTTGGCACCCTGTAACTGATCAAACAAGTCATCAATTCTGGGGAGGGGATATTTATTCTTAATTGTCACCCTATTCAATTGTCGGTAGTCAATACACATCCTCAATGTGCCATCCTTTTTACGCACAAATAAAACTGGTGCACCCCAAGGGGACACACTAGGCCTTATAAAACCCTTTTCTAACAAGTCCTTCAGTTTCTCCTTTAATTCACGTAATTCTGCCGGGGCCATTCTATATGGAGGAATAGAGATAGGCTCGGTGCCTGGTAATAAGTCAATACCAAAATCTATTTCTCGTTCTGGAGGCAAACCAGAGAGTTCCTCAGGAAAGACATCAATAAATTCATTCACTATTGGAACACACTGGATAGTTGGTGATTCTGCCTCCATGTCTCTCACTCTAACGAGATGACATATATATCCCTTTGATATCATCCGAGTATGTCCACTGCGTCTACCACATCCGAGTATCCCGACCGTTGCTCATGGACCACGACATCGCACGACAAAGCGAGGGAGGCGTGGGACGCAAGGGCGGCCTATCGATTCGCCCCGCGCCCGAAATGCGAGGGGCGAAAGGCGATCGATAAAACTTGATAATGCATGCAGCACAGGAAACCGACTTCGAGCAAGCCTACATTGCGCTTGCCCCGCGACTGAGATGGCAGGCGGGTCAGGACGTCGCTGCTCGAGCAGGGATCCAACCTAACCGCATGTGCCGAACAAAACTCACGCACCATGCGTCCAAATGATCCATCGATGCACGCCCAGCACCGGCCCCAACGCCCAGCAATAGATGTCGTGCGCTGCTGCCAATGCGGAAGTTGCAATGCTGAAGCAAGTCCCGCTTGACACGATAGCCCACCCTTAGGGGGAGCAGAGGAGATGAAGGCACGCCGAGGCTCATGCACGAGCGCCCCCACGCCGGCCGCCGGCGCTCACCGCGGATTGGGCTCGGCCGCATGCGTGCAGCGCCTGGAGCTTGCCCCGAGAGCATCATCCAGTACTCGTCGCTAGCACGAAGGCACCGCCTCATCCGAAGTCTAGTGCCAGCAGCCCCGTCGTGGACAACGCCACCGATAACCGACATGAGCGTACAATGAAGTGCGACCGACGTTGCTACACGGGCACGAACGCCTCGCGCGGACTAGCCATGAATGCTGCCATGCGCCCACGCTGCACGCCGACATGTCCACTGAGAGCCTATACCAACTAGCGACAGTCGCCTTGAAGTGCCTTCAACACCTCTACTCACGCGTCGTGCGTCCAAAAGCTCCGTCGATGCATGCCCAGCACCGGTCCCAACGCCCAACAATAGATGTCGTGCGCTGCTGCCCATGCGGACGTTGCAAGGATGAAGCAAGTCCCGTCGTGGATGACTCCACCGATAACCGACACTAGCGTACAATGAAGCGCGGCCGACGTTGCTACACGGGCACAGACGGCTCGCACGGACTAGCCATGCATGCTGCCATGGGCCTACGCTACACGTCGACATGGCCACTGAGCGCCTATGCTAACTACCGACAGTCGCCTTGAAGTGCCTTTAACACCTCTACCCCCCTTATATATGCTTAAAAAAAAACCCAAGTGACAGGAGTAGACATGATTTTGCCAGAGAATCATACCAGACATATGCGGAACTGAACTGCACGTTTTGATGTGAGACGGAGCCTGTGCACTCAAAAAAAGGTCGCACAATTTGTAAATGATAATTTTCGTTGAAAAAATATTTTTTTTTACAAATATCATTTATTAAAATTGAAAAAATATGTAAAAATAATCAAAAATAGAAAAAATATTTATAAAAATATGAAAAAATTAGGAAAATATTCTTAGCGCATGAACTAACCTTAAACCAATAATCGAGTGCATATTTGTACGCATAACGTAACGATATAAAATATTTAAATTTAAGGAAATTAAATAAAAATTTTAGAAAAATATAAAAATAAGTAACAACCCCAAAATATGCATGTTAGAATGAAGTAGCCTTAAACCAACAATTGAGTGCGTATTTGTACGAATGACGTAACGATATAAAATATTTAAATTTAAGGATATTAAATAAAAATTTGATAAAAAGGCGACGGGACATTACGAAAACCGCCATGACATATGAGGTAGAATTGACATATATTTAAAATACAAAATTAGAGCGGATATGTATAGAAATGAGTGTGCAACGGTGACGAGGATCGAGGAACGTCAGGAAAATATTAGGATGATCGAACGTAGGTTTACGCTCTTTTGATTTTGCCACGGTGCGTTGTGCCTTGGTGCCATGGTTCCTTGGTGCCATGGTGCCATGGTGCCTTGGTGCCACGGTGCCACGGCTCCACGGAGCCTGGGTGCCATGGTGCCACGATGAGTTGGTGCCACAGCGCCACGGCGCCTTGGTGGCATGGCGCCATGCTGCCTTGGTGTCATGGCGCCATGCTGCCACGGTGCCTTGGTGCAACGGTGCCACGGTGCCTTGGTGCCACGGCGCCATTGTGCCACGGTGCCTTGATGCCATGGTTCTATGCTGCCACGGGGCCACGGGGCCTTGTTGCCATGGTGCCTTGGTGCCTTGGTGCCACGGTGCCATGGTTCCATGGGGCCTTAGTGCCCTGGTGCCGCGGTGCCACGGTGCCACGGTGCCACGGTGCCATGGTGCCATGGTGTCATGGTGCCTTGGTGCCGCGATGCGTTGGTGCCATGGTGCCTTGGTGCCATGGTGCCTTGGTGCCATGGTGCCACGGTGCCATGGTGCCTGTGTGCCATGGTGCCACGCCACCTTGGTGCCACGGTGCCTTGGTGCCAAGGTGCCAGGCCGCCTTCGTGCCACGGTGCCATGGTGCCTTGGTGCCCTGGTGCCATGGTTGCATGCCGACTTGGTGCCACGGTGCCTTGGTGCCACGGTGCCATGGTTCCATGGTGCCTTAGTGCCCTGGTGCCGCAGTGCCTTGGTGCCTTGCTGTCATGGTGCCCTGGTGCCCTGGTTCCTTGGTGACCTGGTGCCATGGTGCCACGCCGCCTTGATGCCATGGTGCCACGCCGCCTTGGTGCTATGGTGGCATGGCGCCACGGTTCCAAGCTTCCCTGGTACCTTGGTGCCATGGTGCAGTGATTCAAGGCGAGCACGACCGTCATTTACAAGGAGCGTCGTACGGGGCAGATAGGAGTCAATGAAGACCCCATGCCCACTGCGTCTACCGCATCCGAGTATCCCGACCGCCTCTCACGGACCACGACATCGCACGACGAAGTGAGGGAGGCGTGGGACGCAAGGGCGGCCTATCGATTCGCCCCACGCACGAAATGCAAGGGGCGAAAGGCGATCGATAAAACTTGATAATGCATGCAGCAGAGGAAACCAACTTCGAGCAAGCCTATATTGCGCTTGCCCCGCGACTGAGATGGCAGGAGGGTCAGGACGTCGCTGCTCCAGCAGGGATCCAACCTAACCGCACGTGCTGAAGACAACTCACGCGCCGTGCGTCCAAATGCTCCGTCGATGCACGCCCAGCACCGGCCCCAACGCCCAGCAATAGATGTCGTGCGCTGCTGCCTATGCGGATGTTGCAAGGCTGAAGCAAGTCCCGCTTGACATGATAGCCCGCCCTTGGGGGGAGCAGAGGAGATGAAGGCACGCCGAGGCTCATGCACGGGCGCCGCCCACGTCGGCCGCTGGCACTCGCCGCGGATTGGGCTTGGCCGCATGCGTGCAGCGCCTAAAGCTTGCCCCGAGAGCAGCATCCAGTACTTGCCACTTGCACGAAGGCACCGCCTCGTCCGAAGTCTAGCGCCAGCAGCCTCGTCGTGGACGACGCCACCGATAACCTACACGAGCGTATAATGAAGCTCGGCCGACGTTGCTACACGGGCACAGACGGCTCGCACGGACTAGCCATGCATGCTGCCATGCGCCCCGGTGCCTTGGTGCTTTGATGTCATGGTGCCCTGGTGCCCTGGTGCCTTGGTGCCCTGGTGCCATGGTGCCACGCCGCCTTAGTGCCATGGTGCCACGCCGCCTTTGTGCCACCGTTCCTTTGTGCCAAGGTGCCAGGCCGCCTTGGTGCCACGGTGCCATGGTGCCTTGGTGCCATGGTGCCTTGGTGCCCTAGTGCCATGGTTGCACGCCGACTTGGTGCCACGGTGCCTTGGTTCCATGGTGCCATGGTTCAATGGTGCCTTAGTGCCCTGGTGGCTTGGTGCCTTGGTGCCTTGCTGTCATGGTGCCCTGGTGCCTTGGTGCCATGGTGCCACGCCGCCTTGGTGCCGTGGTGCCACGCCGCCTTGGTGCCATGGTGCCACGCCGCCTTCGTGCTATGGTGGCATGGCGCCACGGTGCCTTGGTGCCATGATGCCATGGCGCCACGGTGCCAAGCTGCCCTGGTGCCTTGGTGCCATGGTGCAGGGATTCAAGGCGAGAGCGACCGTCATTTGCAAGGAGCGTCATACGGGGCAGATAGGAGTCGATGAAGGCCCCATTCCCACTACATCTACCGCATCTGAGTATCCTGACCGCCGCTCACGGACCACGACATCGCACGACGAAGCGAGGGAGGCGTGGGACGCAAGGGCAGCCTATCGATTCGTCTCGTGCACGAAATGCGAGGGGCGAAAGGCGATCGATAAAACTTGATAATGCATGCAGCACAGGAAACCGACTTCAAGCAAGCCTACATTGCGCTTGCCCCGCGACTGAGATGGCAGGCGGGTCAGGACGTCGCTGCTCGAGCAGGGATCCAACCTAGCCGCACGTGCCGAACACAACTCACGCACCGTGCGTCCAAATGCTCCATCGATGCACACCCAGCACCGGCCCCAACGCCCAGCAATAGATGTCGTGCGCGGCTGCCAATGCGGATGTTGCAAGGCTGATGCAAGTCCCGCTTGACACGATAGCTCGCCCTTGGGGGGAGCAGAGGAGATAAAGGCACGCCGAGGCTCATGCATCGGCGCTACCCACGCCGACCGCCGGTGCGCGCCGCGGATTGGGCTCGGTCGCATGCGTTCAGCGCGTGGAGCTTGCTCCGAGAGCAGCATCCAGTACTCGCCGCTTGCCTTGTCCGCAGTCTAGTGCCAGCAGCCCCATCGTGGACGACGCCACCGATAACCGACACGAACGTACAATGAAGTGCGGCTGACGTTGCTACACGGGCACAGACGGCTCGCATGGACTAGCCATGCATGCTGCCATGCGCCCAAGCTACACGTCGACATGGCCACTGAGCGCCTATGCCAACTACCGACAGTCGCCTTGAAGTGCCTTCAACACCTCTACCCCCTTATATATGCTTAAAAAAAAACCCAAGTGACAGGAGTAGACATGATTTTGCCAGAGAATCATACCAGACATATGCGGAATCGAACTGCACGTTTTAATGTGAGACGGAGCCTGTGCACTCAAAAAAAGGTCGCGTAATTTGTAAATGATAATTTTCGTTGAAAAAAATTTTTTTTTTACAAATATCATTTATTAAAATTGAAAAACATATGTAAAAATAATCAAAAATAGAAAAAATATTTATAAAATTATGAAAAAATTAGGAAAATATTCTTAGCGCATGAACTAACCTTAAACCAACAATCGAGTGAATATTTGTACGCATAACGTAACGATATAAAATATTTAAATTTAAGTAAATTAAATAAAAATTTTAGAAAAATATAAAAATAAGTAACAACCCCAAAATATCCATATTAGAATGAAGTAGCCTTAAACCAACAATTGAGTGCGTATTTGTACGAATGACGTAACGATATAAAATATTTAAATTTAAGGATATTAAATAAAAATTTAAAAAAAAGGCGACGTGATATTACGAAAACCGCCACGACATATGAGGTAGAATTGACATATATTTAAAATACAAAATTAGAGCGGATATGTAGAGAAAAGAGTGTGCAACGGTGACGAGGATCGAGGAACGTCAAGAAAATATTAGGATGATCGAACTTAGGTTTACGCTATTTTGATTTTGCCACGGTGCGTTGTGCCTTGGTGCCATGGTGCCTTGGTGCCATGGTGCCATGGTGCCTTGGTGCCATGGTGCCACGGTACCTGGGTGCCATGGTGCCACGATGCCTTGGTGCCACGGCGCCTTGGTGGCATGGCGCCATGCTGCCTTGGTGTCATGGCGCCATGCTGCCACGGTGCCTCGGTGCCACGGTGCCATGGTGCCACGGTGCCTTGGTGCCACGGCGCCATTGTGCCACGGTGCCTTGGTTCCATGGTGCTACGCTGCCACGGGGCCACGGGGCCTTGGTGCCATGGTGCCACGGTGCCTTGGAGCCACGGTGCCATGGTTCCATGGGGCCTTAGTGCCCTGGTGCCGCGGTGCCACGGTGCCACGGTGCCACGGTGCCATGGTGCCATGGTATCACGGTGCCGTGGTGCCGCGATGCATTGGTGCCATGGTACCGCGGTGCCATGGTGCCTGGGCGCCATGGTGCCACGGTGCCATGGTGCCTGTGTGCCATGGTGCCACGCCACCTTGGTGCCACGGGGCCTTGGTGCCAAGGTGCCAGGCTGCCTTGGTGCCACGGTGCCATTGTGCCTTGGTGCCCTGATGCCATGGTTGCACGCCGACTTGGTGCCACGGTGCCTTGGTGCCACGGTGCCATGGTTCCATGGTGCCTTAGTGCCCTGGTGCCTTGGTGCCTTGGTGCCTTGCTGTCATGGTGCCCTGGTGCCCTGGTGCCTTGGTGCCCAGGTGCCATGGTGCCATGGTGCAGGGATTCAAGGCGAGCGCGACCGTCATTTGCAAGGAGCGTCGTACGGGGCAGATAGGAGTCGATGAAGGCCCCATGCCCACTGCGTCTACCGCATCTGAGTATCCCGACCGCCGCTCACGGACCACGACATCGCACGACGAAGCAAGGGACGCGTGGGACGCAAGGGCGGCCTATCAATTCACCCCGCGCACGAAATACGAGGGGCGAAAGGCGATCGATAAAACTTGATAATGCATGCAGCACAGGAAACCGACTTTGAGCAAGCCTACATTGCGCTTGCCCCGCGACTGAGATGGCAGGCGGGTCAGGACGTCGCTGCTCGAGCAGGGATCCAACCTAACCGCACGTGCCGAACACAACTCACGCGTCGTGCGTCCAAATGCTCGGTCGATGCACACCCAGCACCGGCCCCAACGCCCAGCAATAGATGTCGTGCGCTGCTTCCAATGCAGATGTTGCAAGGCTGAAGCAAGTCCCGCTTGACACGATAGCCCGCCCTTGGGGTAGCAGAGGAGATGAAGGCACGCCGAGGCTCATGCACGGGCCCCGCCCACGCCGGCCACCGGCGCTCGCCGCGGATTGGGCTCGGCCGCATGCGTGCAGCGCCTGGAGCTTGCCCCAAGAGCAGCATCCAGTACTCGCCGCTCGCACGAAGGCACCGCCTCGTCCGAAGTCTAGTACCAGCATCCCTGCCGTGGACGACGCCACCGATAACCAACACGAGCGTACAATGAAGCGCGGACGACGTTGCTACACGGGCACAGACGGCTCGCACGGACTAGCCATGCATGCTGCCATGCGCCCACGCTACACGTCGACATGGCCACTGAGCGCCTATGCCAACTACCGACAGTCACCTTGAAGTGCCTTCAACACCTCTACCCCCCTTATATATGCTTAAAAAAAACCCAAGTGACAGGAGTAGACATGATTTTGCCAGAGAATCATACCAGACATATGCGGAACCGAACTGCACGTTTTGATGTGAGACGGAGCCTGTGCACTCAAAAAAAGGTCGCGTAATTTGTAAATGATAATTTTCGTTGAAAAAATATTTTTTTTTTACAAATATCATTTATTAAAATTGAAAAAATATGTAAAAATAATCAAAAATTGAAAAAATATTTATAAAAATATGAAAAAATTAGGAAAATATTCTTAGCGCATGAACTAACCTTACACTAACAATCGAGTGCATATTTGTACGCATAACGTAACGATATAAAATATTTAAATTTAAGGAAATTAAATAAAAATTTTAGAAAAATATAAAAATAAGTAACAACCCCAAAATATGCATATTAGAATGAAGTCGCCTTAAACCAACAATTGAGTGCGTATTTGAACGAACGACGTAACGATATAAAATATTTAAATTTAAGGATATTAAATAAAAATTTGAAAAAAAGGCGACGGGACATTACGAAAACCGCCACGACATATGAGGTCGAATTGACATATATTTAAAATACAAAATTAGAGCGGATATGTAGAGAAATGAGTGTGCAACGGTGACGAGGATCGAGGAACGTCAGGAAAATATTAGGATGATCGAACTTAGGTTTACGCTCTTTTGATTTTGCCACGGTGCGTTGTGCCTTGGTGCCTTGGTGCCATGGCACCACGGTACCTGGGTGCCATGGTGCCACGATGCCTTGGTGCCACAGCGCCTTGGTGGCATGGCGCCATGCTGCCTTGGTGTCATGGCGCCATGCGCCACGGTGCCTCGGTGCCACGGTGCCATGGTGCCACGGTGCCTTGGTGCCACAGCGCCATTGTGCCATGCTGCCACGGGGCCACGGTGCCTTGGTGCTATGGTGCCACGGTGCCTTGGTGCCACGGTGCCATGGTTCCATGGGGTCTTAGTGCCCTGGTGCCGCGGTGCCACGGTGCCATGGTGCCATGGTGTCACGGTGCCTTGGTGCCGCGATGCGTTGGTGCCATGGTGCCGCGGTGCCTTGGTGCCACGGTGCAGGGATTCAAGGCGAGCGCGACCGTCATTTGCAAGGAGCGTCGTACGGGGCAGATAGGAGTCGATGAAGGCCCCATGCCCACTGCGTCTACCGCTTCCGAGTATCCCAACCGCCGTTCACGGACCACGACATCGCACGACGAAGCGAGGGAGGCGTGGGACGCAAGGGCGGCCTATCGATTCGCCCCGCGCACGAAATGCGAGAGGCGAAAGGCGATCAATAAAACTTGATAATGCATGCAGCACAGGAAACCGACTTCGAGCAAGCCTACATTGCGCTTGCCCCGCGATTGAGATGGCAGGCGGGTCAGGACGTCGCTGCTCAAGCAGGGATCCAACCTAACCGCACGTGCCGAACACAACTCACGCGTCGTGCGTCCAAATGCTCGTACGATGCACGCCCAGCACCGGCCCCAACGCCCAGCAATAGATGTCGTGCGCTGCTGCCAATGCGGATGTTGCAAGGCTGAAGCAAGTCCCGCTTGACACGATAGCCCGCCCTTGGGGGAGCAGAGAAGATGAAGGCACGCCGAGGCTCATGCACGGGCGCCGCCCACGCCGGCCGCCGGCGCTCGCCACGGATTGGGCTCGGCCGCATGCGTGCAATGCCTGGAGCTTGCCCCGAGAACAGCATCCAATACTCGCCGCTCGCACGAAGGTACCGCCTCGTCCGAAGTCTAGCGCCAGCAGCCCCATCGTGGACGACGCCACAGATAACCGACACGAGCGTACAATAAAGCGCGGCCGACGTTGCTAAACGGGCACAGACGACTCGCACGGACTAGCCATGCATGCTGCCATGCGCCCACGCTACACATCGACATGGCCACTGAGCGCCTATGCCAACTACCAACAGTCGCCTTGAAGTGCCTTCAACACCTCTACCCCCCTTATTTATGCTTAAAACAAAACCCAAGTGACAGGAGTAGACATGATTTCGCCAGAGAATCATACCAGACATATGCGGAACCGAACTGCACGTTTTGATGTGAGACGGAGCCTGTGCACTCAAAAAAAGGTCGCGTAATTTGTAAATGATAATTTTCGTTGAAAAAATATTTTTTTTTACAAATATCATTTATTAAAATTGAAAAATTATGTAAAAATAATGAAAAATAGACAAAATATTTATAAAAATATGAAAAAATTAGGAAAATATTCTTAGCGCATGAACTAACCTTACACCAACACTCGAGTGCATATTTGTACGAATAACGTAACGATATAAAATATTTAAATTTAAGGAAATTAAATAAAAATTTTAGAAAAATATAAAAATAAGTAACAACCCCAAAATATGCATATTAGAATGAAGTAGCCTTAAACCAACAATTGAGTGCGTATTTGTACGAATGACGTAACGATATAAAATATTTAAATTTAAGGATATTAAATAAAAATTTGAAAAAAAGGCGACGGGACATTACGAAAACCTCCACGACATATGAGGTCGAATTGACATATATTTAAAATATAAAATCAGAGCGGATATGTAGAGAAATGAGTGTGCAACGGCGACGAGGATCGAGGAACGTCAGGAAAATATTAGGATGATCGAACTTAGGTTTACGCTCTTTTGATTTTGCCACGGTGCGTTGTGCCTTGGTGCCATGGTGCCTTGGTGCCATGGTTCCATGGTGCCTTGGTGCCATGGCGCCACGGTACCTGGGTGCCATGGTGCCACGATGCCTTGGTGCCACGGCGCCTAGGTGGCATGGCGCCATGCTGCCTTGGTGTCTTGGCGCCATGCTTCCACGGTGCCTCGGTGCCACGGTGCCATGGTGCCACGGTGCCTTGGTGCCACGGCACCATTGTGCCATGGTGCCTTGGTGCCATGGTGCTATGCTGCCACGGGGCCACGGTGCCTTGGTTCTATGGTGCCACGGTGCCATGGTTCCATGGGGCCTTAGTGCCCTGGTGCCGCGGTGCCACGGTGTCACGGTGCCACGGTGACATGGTGCCATGGTGTCACGGTGCCTTGGTGCCGCGATGCGTTGGTGCCATGGTGCCGCCGTGCCTTGGTGCCATGGTGCAGGGATTCAAGGCGAGCGCGACCGTCATTTGCAAGGAGCGTCGTACGGGGCAGATAGGAGTCGATGAAGGCCCCATGCCCACTGCGTCTACCGCTTCCGAGTATCCCGACCGCCGCTCACGGACCACGACATCGCACGACGAAGTGAGGGAGGCGTGGGACATAAGGTCGGCCTATCAATTCGCCCCGCTCACGAAATGCGAGGGGCAAAAGGCGATCGATAAAACTTGATAGTGCATGCAGCACAGGAAACCGACTTCGAGAAAGCCTACATTGAACTTGCCCCGCGACTGAGATGGCAGGCGGGTCAGGACGTCGCTGCTCGAGCAGGGATCCAACCTAACCGCACGTGCCGAACACAACTCACGCGTCGTGCGTCCAAATGCTCGGTCGATGCATGCCCAGCACCGGCCACAACGCCCAGCAATAGATGTCGTGCGCTGCTGCCAATGCGGATGTTGCAAGGCTAAAGCAAGTCCCGCTTGACACGATAGCCCGCCCTTGGGGGGAGCAGAGAAGATGAAGGCACGCCGAGGCTCATGCACGGGCGCCGCCGACGCCGGCCGCCGGCGCTCGCCACGAATTGGGCTCGGCCGCATGCGTGCAACGCCTGGAGCTTGCCCCGAGAACAGCATCCAATACTTGCCGCTCGCACGAAGGTACCGTCTCGTCCGAAGGCTAGCGCCAGCAGCCCCATCGTGGACGACGCCACAGATAACCGACACGAGCGTACAATAAAGCGCGGCCGACGTTGCTACACGGGCACAGATGACTCGCACGGACTAGCCATGCATGCTGCCATGCGCCCACGCTACACGTCGACATGGCCACTGAGCGCCTATGCCAACTACCGACAGTCGCCTTGAAGTGCCTTCAACACCTCTACCCCCCTTATTTATGCTTAAAACAAAACCCAAGTGACAGGAGTAGACATGATTTCGCCAGAGAATCATACCAGACATATGCGGAACCGAACTGCACGTTTTGATGTGAGACGGAGCCTGTGCACTCAAAAAAAGGTCGCGTAACTTGTAAATGATAATTTTCGTTGAAAAAATATTTTTTTTTTCAAATATCATTTATTAAAATTGAAAAAATATGTAAAAATAATCAAAAATAGAAAAAATATTTATAAAAATATGAAAAAATTAGGAAAATATTCTTAGCGCATGAACTACCCTTAAACCAACAATCGAGTGCATATTTGTACGCATAACGTAATGATATAAAATATTTAAATTTAAGGAAATTAAATAAAAATTTTAGAAAAATATAAAAATAAGTAACAACCCCAAAATATGCATATTAGAATGAAGTAGCCTTAAACCAACAATTGAGTGCGTATTTGTACGAATGACGTAACGATATAAAATATTTAAATTTAAGAATATTAAATAAAAATTATAAAAAAGGCGACGGGACATTACGAAAACCGCCACGACATATGAGGTAGAATTGACATATATTTAAAATACAAAATTAGAGCGGATATGTAGAGAAATGAGTGTGCAACGGCGACGAGGATCGAGGAACGTCAGGAAAATATTAGGATGATTGAACTTAGGTTTACGCTCTTTTGATTTTGCCACGGTGCGTTGTGCCTTGGTGCCATGGTGCCTTGGTGCCTTGGTGCCATGGTGCCATGGTGCCTTGGTGCCACGGTGCCACGGCGCCACGGTGCCTGGGTGCCATGGTACCACGATGCCTTGGTGCCATGGCGCCACGGTGCCTTGGTGGCATGGCGCCATGCTGCCTTTGTGTCATGGTGCCATGCTGCCACGGTTCCTCGGTGCCACGGTGCCACGGTGCTATGGTGCCACGGTGCCTTGGTGCCACGGTGCCACGGTGACTTGGTGCCATGGTGCTATGCTGCCACGGGGCCACGGTGCCTTGGTGCCATGGTGCCACGGTGCCTTGGTGCCACGGTGCCATGGTTCCATGGGGCCTTAGTGCCCTGGTGTCGCGGTGCCACGGTGCCACGGTGCCATGGCGCCATGGTGTCACGGTGGCTTGGTGCCGTGATGCGTTGGTGCCATGGTGCCGCGGTGCCATGGTGCCTGGGTGCCATGGTGCCATGGTGCCTGTGTGCCATGGTGCCACGCCACCTTGGTGCCACGGTGCCTTAGTGCCAAGGTGCCAAGGTGCCAGGCCGCCTTGGTGCCACGTTGCCATGGTGTCTTGGTGCCATAGTGCCTTGGTGCCCTGGTGCCATGGTTGCACGCCGACTTGGTGCCACGGTGCCTTGGTGCCACGGTGCCATGGTTCCATGGTGCCTTAGTGCCCTGGTGCCACGGTTCCTTGGTGCCTTGCTGTCATGGTGCCCTGGTGCCCTGGTGCCTTGGTGCCCTGCTGCCGTGGTGCCAGGCCGCCTTGCTTCCAAGGTGCCACGCCGCCTTGGTGCTACGGTGGCATGGCGCCACGGTGCCTTGGTGCCATTGTGCCATGGTGCCATGGCGCCACGGTGCCAAGCTGCCCTGTTGCCTTGGTGCAATGGTGCAGGGATTCAAGGCGAGCGCGACCGTCATTTGCAAGGAGCGTCGTACGGGGCAGATAGGAGTCGATGATGGACCCATGCCCATGCATCTACCGCATCCGAGTATCCCGACCGACTCTCACGGACCACGACATCACACAACGAAGCGAGGGAGGCGTGGGACGCAAGGGCAGCCTATCGATTCATCCCGTGCACGAAATGCGAGGGGCGAAAGGCGATCGATAAAACTTGATAATGCATGCAGCACAGGAAAACCGACTTCGAGCAAGCCTACATTGCGCTTGCCCCGTGACAAAGATGGCAGGCGGGTCAGGACGTCGCTGCTCGAGCAGGGATCCAACCTAACCACATGTGCTGAACACAACTCACGCACCGTGCGTCCAAATGCTCCGTCGATGCGCGCCCAACACCGGCCCCAACGCCCAGCAATAGATGTCGTGCGCTGCTGCCAATGCGGATGTTGCAAGGCTGAAGCAAGTCCCGCTTGACACGATAGTCCGCCCTTGGGGGGAGCAGAGGAGATGAAGGCACGCCGAGGCTCATGCACAGGCGCTGCCCACGCCGGCCACCGGCGCTCGCTGCAGATTGGGCTCGGCCGCATGCGTGCAGCGCCTGGAGCTTGCCCCGAGAGAAGCATCCAGTACTCGCCGCACGCACGAAGGCACCGCCTCGTCCGAAGTCTAGCGCCAGCAGCCCCGTCGTGGACGACGCCATTGATAACCCACACGAGTGTACAATGAAGCGCGGCCGACGTTGCTACATGGGCACGGACGCCTCGCACAGACTAGCCATGCATGCTGCCATGCGCCCACGCTGCACGCCGACATGTCCACTGAGCGCCTATGCGAACTACCGACAGTCTCTTTGAAGTGCCTTCAACACCTCTACCCCCCTTATATATGCTTGAAAAAAAAAAACC
>CM061561.1:279502989-279510489 GCA_030864225.1 Capsicum baccatum var. pendulum | reverse complement strand
CCTTGGTGCCATGGTGCAGGAATTCAAGGCGGGCGCGACCGTCATTTGCAAGGAGCGTCGTACGAGGCAGATAGGAGTCGATGAAGGCCCCATGCCCACTGCGTCTACCGCATCCGAGTATCCCAACCGCCGCTCACAGACCACGACATTGCACGACGAAGTTAGGGAGGCGTGGGATGCAAGGGCGGCCTATCGATTCGTCCCGCGCATGAAATGCGAGGGGCGAAAGGCGATCGATAAAACTTGATAATGCATGCAGCACAGGAAACCGACTTCGAGCAAGCCTACATTGTGCTTGACCCACGACTGAGATGGCAGGCGGGTCAGGACATCGCTGCTCAAGCAGGGATCCAACCTAACCGCACGTGCCGAGCACAACTCACGCGCTATGCGTCCAAATGCTCCGTCGATGCACGCCCAGCACCGGCCCCAACGCCCAGCAATAGATGCCGTGTGCTGCTGCCAATGCGGATGTTGAAAGGCTGAAGCAAGTCCCACTTGACACGATAGCATGCCCTTGGGGGGAGCAGAGGAGATGAAGGCACGTCGAGGCTTATGCATGGGCACCACCCACGCCGGCCGTCGGCGCTCGCCGCGGATTGGCTTCGGCCGCATGTGTGCAACGCCTGGAGCTTACCCCTAGAGCAGCATCCAGTACTCGCCGCTCGCACGAATGCACCGCCTCGTCTGAAGTCTAGCGTCAGCAACCCCGTCGTGGACGACGCCACCGATAACCGACACGTGCGTACAATGATGCGCGACCAACGTTGCTACACGGGCACAGACGGCTCGCACGGACTAGCCATGCATGCTGCCATGCGCCCACGCTACACGTCGACATGGCCACTGAGCACCTATGCCAACTACCGACAGTCGCCTTGAAGTTCCTTCAACACCTCTACCCCCCTTATATATGCTTAAAAAAAACCAAAGTGACAGGAGTAGACATGATTTTGCCAGAGAATCATACCAGACATATGTGGAACCGAACTGCATGTTTTGATGTGAGACGGAGCCTGTGCACTCAAAAAAAGGTCGCGTAATTTGTAAATGATAATTTTCGTTGAAAAAATATTTTTTTTTACAAATATCATTTATTAAAATTGAAAAAATATGTAAAAATAATCAAAAATAGAAAAAATATTTATAAAAATAAGAAAAAATTAGGAAAATATTCTTAGCGCATGAACTAACCTTAAACCAACAATCGAGTGCATATTTGTATGCATAACGTAACGATATAAAATATTTAAATTTAAGGAAATTAAATAAAAATTTTAGAAAAATATAAAAATAAGTAACAACCCCAAAATATGCATATTAGAATGAAGTAGCCTTAAACCAACAATTGAGTGCGTATTTGTACGAATTACGTAATGATATAAAATATTTAAATTTAAGGATATTAAATAAAAATTTGAAAAAAATGCGATGGGACATTACGAAAACCGCCACGACATTTGAGGTAGAATTGACATATATTTAAAATACAAAACTAGAGCGGATATGTAGAGAAATGAGTGTGCAACGGTGATGAGGATCGAGGAACGTCAGGAAAATATTAGGATGATCGAATGTATGTTTACGCTCTTTTGATTTTGCCACGGTGCGTTGTGCCTTGGTGCCATGGTGCCTTGGTGCCATGGTGCCATGGTGCCTTGGTGCCACGGTGCCACGGCGCCACGGTGCCTGCTGCCACGGTGCCTCGGTGCCACGGTGCCGTGGTGCCACGGTGCCTTGGTGCCACGGCGCCATTGTGCCACGGTGCCTTGGTGCCATGGTGCTATGCTGCCACGGGGCCACGGGGCCTTGGTGCCACGGTGCCACGGTGCCATGGTGCCATGGTGTCACGGTGCCTTGGTGCCGGGACGCGTTGGTGCCATGGTGCCGCGGTGCCATGGTGCCTGGGTGCCATGGTGCCACGGTGCCTTGGTGCCAAGGTGTCAGGCCGCCTTGGTGCCACGGTGCCATGGTGCCTTGGTGCCATGGTGCGTTGGTGCCCTGGTGCCATGGTTGCACGCCGACTTGGTGCCATGGTGCCTTGGTGCCACGGTGCCATGGTTCCATGGTGCCTTAGTGGCCTGGTGCTGCGGTGCAGCGGTGACTTGCTGTCATGGTGCCATGGTGCCACGCCGCCTTGGTGCTATGGTGCCACGGCGCCACGGTGCCTGGGTGCCATGGTGACACGATGCCTTGGTGCCATGGCGCCACAACGCCTTGGTGTCATGGCGCCATGCTGCCTTGGTGTCATGGCGCCATGCTACAACGGTGCCTCGGTGCCATGGTGCCATGGTGCCACAGTGCCATGGTGCCACGGCGCCATTGTGCCACGGTGCCTTGGTGCCATGGTGCTATGCTGCCACGGGGCCATGGTGCCATGGTGCCACGGTGCCTTGGTGCAACGGTGCCATGGTGCCTGTGTGCCATGGTGCTATGCTGCCACGGGGCCATGGTGTCATGGTGCCTTGGTGCCGCGACGCGTTGGTGCCATGGTGCCGCGGTGCCATGGTGCCTGGGTGCCACGGTGCCTTGGTGCCAAGGTGCCAGGCCACCTTGGTGCCATGGTGCCATGGTGCCTTGGTGCCATGGTGCCTTGGTGCCCTGGGGCCATGGTTGCACGCCGACTTGGTGCCACGGTGCCTTGGTGCCACGGTGCCATGGTTCCATGGGGCCTAAGTGCCCTGGTGCCTCGGTGCCTTGGTGCCTTGCTGTCATGGTGCCATGGTGCCCTGGTTCCCTGGTGCCATGGTGCCACGCCGCCTTGGTGCTACGGTGGCATGGCGCCACGGTGCCTTGGTGCCATGGTGCCCTGGTGCCATGGCGCCACGGTGCCAAGCTGCCCTGGTGCCTTGGTGCCATGGTGCAGGGATTCAAGGCGAGCGTGACCGTCATTTGCAAGGAGCGTCGTACGGGGCAGATAGGAGTCGATGAAGGCCCCATACCCACTGCGTCTACCGCATCTGAGTATCCCCACCACCGCTAACGGACCATGACATCGCACGACGAAGCGAGGGAGGCGTGGTACGCAAGGGCGGCCTATCGATTCGCCCCGCGCACGAAATGCGAGGGGCGAAAGGCGATCGATAAAACTTGATAATGCATGCAGCACAGGAAACCGACTTCGAGCAAGCCTACATTGCGCTTGCCCCGCGACTGAGATGGCAGGCGGGTCAGGACGTCGCTGGTCGAGCAGGGATCCAACCTAACCGCATGTGCCGAACACAACTCACGCACCGTGCGTCCAAATGCTCCGTCGATGCACGCCCAGCACCGTTAGATGTCGTGCGCTGCTGCCAATGCGGATGTTGCAAGGCTGAAGCAAGTCCCGCTTGACACGATAGCCCGCCCTTAGGGGGAGCAGAGGAGATGAAGGCACGCTGAGGCTCATGCACGGGCGCTGCCCACGCCGGCCGCCGGCGCTCGCCGCGGATTAGGCTCAGCCGCATGCGTGCAGCGCCTGGAGCTTGCCCCGAGAGCAGCATCCAGTACTCGCCGCTCGCATGAAGGCACCGCCTCGTCCGAAGTCTAGCGTCAGCAACCCCGTCGTGGACGACGCCACCGATAACCGACACGAGCGTACAATGAAGCGCGACCGACGTTGCTACACGGGCACAGACTGCTCGCACGGACTAGCCATGCATGCTGCCATGCGCCCACGCTACACGTCGACATGGCCACTGAGCACCTATGCCAACTACCGACAGTCGCCTTGAAGTTCCTTCAACACCTCTACCCCCCTTATATATTCTTAAAAAAAACCCAAGTGACAGGAGTAGACATGATTTTGCCAGAGAATCATACCAGACATATGCGGAACCGAACTGCATGTTTTGATGTGAGACGGAGCCTGTGCACTCAAAAAAAGGTCGCGTAATTTATAAATGATAATTTTCGTTGAAAAAATATTTTTTTTTACAAATATCATTTATTAAAATTGAAAAAATATGTAAAAATAATCAAAAATAGAAAAAATATTTATAAAAATAAGAAAAAATTAGGAAAATATTCTTAGCGCATGAACTAACCTTAAACCAACAATCGAGTGCATATTTGTATGCATAACGTAACGATATAAAATATTTAAATTTAAGGAAATTAAATAAAAATTTTAGAAAAATATAAAAATAAGTAACAACCCCAAAATATGCATATTAGAATGAAGTAGCCTTAAACCAACAATTGAGTGCGTATTTGTACGAATTACGTAACGATATAAAATATTTAAATTTAAGGATATTAAATAAAAATTTGAAAAAAATGCGATGGGACATTACGAAAACCGCCACGACATTTGAGGTAGAATTGACATATATTTAAAATACAAAATTAGAGCGGATATGTAGAGAAATGAGTGTGCAACGGTGATGAGGATCGAGGAACGTCAGGAAAATATTAGGATGATCGAATGTATGTTTACGCTCTTTTGATTTTGCCACGGTGCGTTGTGCCTTGGTGCCATGGTGCCTTGGTGCCATGGTGCCATAATGCCTTGGTGCCACGGTGCCACGGCGCCACGGTGCCTGCTGCCACGGTGCTTCGGTGCCACGGTGTCGTGGTGCCACGGTGCCTTGGTGCCACGGTGCCTTGGTGCCATGGTGCTATGCTGCCACAGGGCCACGGGGCCTTGGTGCCACGGTGCCACGGTGCCATGGTGCCATGGTGTCACGGTGCCTTGGTGTCGGGACGCGTTGGTGCCATGGTGCCGCGGTGCCATGGTGCCTGGGTGCCATGGTGCCACGGTGCCTTGGTGCCAAGGTGCCAGGCCGCCTTGGTGCCACGGTGCCATGGTGCCTTAGTGCCATGGTGCGTTGGTGCCCTGGTGCCATGGTTGCACGCCGACTTGGTGCCATGGTGCCTTGGTGCCACGGTGCCATGGTTCCATGGTGCCTTAGTGCCCTGGTGCCGCGGTGCAGCGGTGCCTTGCTGTCATGGTGCCATGGTGCCACGCCGCCTTGGTGCTACGGTGCCACGACGCCACGGTGCCTGGGTGCCATGGTGACACGATGCCTTGGTGCCATGGTGCCACGACGCCTTGGTGTCATGGCGCCATGCTGCCTTGGTGTCATGGCGCCATGCTACAACGTTGCCTCGGTGCCACGGTGCCATGGTGCCACAGTGCCTTGGTGCCACAGCGCCGTTGTGCCACGGTGCCTTGGTGCCATGGTGTTATGCTGCCACGGGGCCATGGTGCCATGGTGCCACAGTGCCTTGGTGCCACGGTGCCATGGTGCCTGTGTGCCATGGTGCTATGCTGCCACGGGGCCATGGTGTCACGGTGCCTTGGTGCCGCGATGCGTTGGTGCCATGGTGCCGCGGTGCCATGGTGCCTGGGTGCCATGGTGCCACGGTGCCTTGGTGCCAAGGTGCCAGGCCGCCTTGGTGCCATGGTGCCATGGTGCCTTGGTGCCCTGGGGCCATGGTTGCACGCCGACTTGGTGCCACGGTGCCACGGTGCCTTGGTGCCACGGTGCCATGGTTCCATGGGGCCTAAGTGCCCTGGTGCCTCGGTGCCTTGGTGCCTTGCTGTCATGGTGCCATGGTGCCCTGGTTCCCTGGTGCCATGGTGCCACGCCGCCTTGGTGCCATGGTGCCACGCCGCCTTAGTGCTACGGTGGCATGGCGCCATGGTGCCTTGGTGCCATGGTGCCCTGGTGCCATGGCGCCACGGTGCCAAGCTGCCCTGGTGCCTTGGTGCCATGGTGCAGGGATTCAAGGCGAGCGCGACCGTCATTTGCAAGGAGCGTCGTACGGGGCAGATAGGAGTCGATGAAGTCCCCATACCCACTGCGTCTACCGCATCTGAGTATCCCCACCGCCGCTAACGGACCATGACATCGCACGACGAAGCGAGGGAGGCGTGGGACGCAAGGGCGGCCTATCGATTCGTTCCGCACACGAAATGCGAGGGGCGAAAGGCGATCGATAAAACTTGATAATGCATGCAGCACAGGAAACCGACTTCGAGCAAGCTTACATTGCGCTTGCCCCGCGACTAAGATGGCAGGCGGGTCAGGACGTCGCTGGTCGAGCAGGGATCCAACCTAACCGCATGTGCCGAACAGAACTCATGTACCGTGCGTCCAAATGCTCCGTCGATGCACGCCCAGCACCGTCCCTAACGCCTAGCAATAGATGCCATGCGCTGCTGCCAATGTGGATGTTGCAAGGCTGAAGCAAGTCCCGCTTGACACGATAGCACGCCCTTAGGGGGAGCAGAGGAGATGAAGGCACGCCGAGGCTCATGCACAGGCGCTGCCCACGCCGGCCGCCGGCGCTCGCCGCGGATTAGGCTCGGCCGCATGGGTGCAGCGCCTGGAGCTTGCCCCGAGAGCAGCATCCAGTACTCGTCGCTCGCACGAAGGCACCGCCTCGTCCGAAGTCTAGCGCCAGCAGCCCCATCGTGGACGACGCCATCTATAACCGACACGAGCGTACAATGAAGCGCGGCCGACGTTGCTACACGGGCACAGACGACTCGCACGGACTAGCCATGCATGCTGCCATGCGCCCACGCTACACATCGACATGGCCACTGAGCGCCTATGCCAACTACCGACAGTCGCCTTGAAGTGCCTTCAACACCTCCACCCCCCTTATATATGCTTAAAAAAAAAACTCAAGTGACAGGAGTAGGCATGATTTTGCCAGAGAATCATACCAGACATATGCGGAACCGAACTGCATGTTTTGATGTGAGACGGAGCCTGTGCACTCAAAAAAGGTCGCGTAATTTGTAAATGATAATTTTCGTTGAAAAAATATTTTTTTTCCAGATATCATTTATTAGAATTGAAAAAATATGTAAAAATAATCAAAAATGGAAAAAATATTTATAAAAATAAGAAAAAATTAGGAAAATATTCTTAGCGCATGAACTAACCTTAAACCAACAATCGATTGCATATTTGTACGCATAACGTAACGATATAAAATATTTAAATTTAAGGAAATTAAATAAAAATTTTAGAAAAATATAAAAATAAGTAACAACCCCAAAATATGCATATTAGAATGAAGTAGCCTTAAACCAACAATTGAGTGCGTATTTGTACGAATGACGTAATGATATAAAATATTCAAATTTAAGGATATTAAATAAAAATTTGAAAAAAAGGCGTCGGGACATTACGAAAACCGCCACGACATATGAGGTAGAATTGACATATATTTAAAATACAAAATTAGAGCGGATATGTAGAGAAATGAGTGTGCAACGGTGAGGAGGATCGAGGAACGTCAGGAAAATATTAGGATGATCGAACGTAGGTTTACGCTCTTTTGATTTTGCCACGGTGCCTTGTGCCTTGGTGCCATGGTGCCTTGGTGCCATGGTGCCATGGTGCCTTGGTGCCATGGTGCCACGGCGCCATGGTGCTTGGGTGCCATGGTGCCATGATGCCTTGGTGCCACGGCGCCACAGCGCCTTGGTGGCATGGCGCCATGCTGCCTTGGTGTCATGGCGCCATGCTGCCACGGTGCCTCGGTGCCACGGTGCCTTTG
>CM061561.1:279492989-279495489 GCA_030864225.1 Capsicum baccatum var. pendulum | reverse complement strand
AGGGATGCAACCTAACAGCACGTGTCGAACACAACTCATACGCCGTGCATCCAAAATGCTCCGTCGATGCACACCCAGCACCGGCCCCAACGCCCAGCAATAGGTGCGGTGCGCTGCTGCGCATGCGGACGTTGCAAGGCTGAAGCAAGTCCCGTTTGACATGATAGCCCGCCCTTGGGGTGAGCAGAGGAGATGAAGGCACGCCGAGGCTCATGCACGGGCGCCGTCCACGCCGGCCGTCGGCCCTCGCCGCGGATTCGGCTCGGCCGCATGCGTGCAGCGCCTGAAGCTTGCCCCTAGAGCAGCATCCAGTACTCGCCGCTCGCACGAAGGCACCGCCTCGTCCGAAGTCTAGCGCTAGCAGCCCCGTCGTGGACGACGCCACCGATAACCGACACTAGCGTACAATGAAGCGTGGCCGTCATTGCTACACGGGCACGGATGGCTCGCACGGACTAGCCATGCATGCTGCCATGCGCCCACGCTGTATGACGACATGGCCATTGAGCGCCTATGCCAACTACCGACAGTCGCATTGAAGTGCCTTCAACACCTCTACTCACGCGTCGTGTGTCCAAATGCTCCGTCGATGTATGCACAGCACCGACCCCAACGCCCAACAATGGATGTCGTGCGCTGCTGCCCATGCAGACGTTGCAAGGATGAAGTAAGTCCTGCTTGACACGATAGCCCGCCCTTGGGAGGAGCAGAGGAGATGAAGGCACGCCGAGGCTCATGCACGGGCGCCGCCCACGGCGGCCGCTAGCGCTCGCCGCGGATTGGGCTCGGCCGCATGCGTGCAGCGCCTGGAGCTTGCCCCGAGAGAAGCATCCAGTACTTGCCGCTCGCACGATGGCACTGCCTCGTCCAAAGTCTAGCGCCAGCAGCCCCGTCGTGGACGACGCCACCGATAACCGACACTAGCGTACAATGAAGCGCGGCCGACGTTGCTACATGGGCACGGACGGCTCGCGCGGACTAGCCATGCATGCTGCCATGCGCCCATGCTGCACGTCGACATGGCCACTGAGCGCCTATGACAACTACCGACAGTCGCCTTGAAGTGCCTTCAACACCTCTACCCACCTTATAGATGTTTAAAAAAAACCCAAGTGATAGGAGTAGACATGATTTTGCCGGAGAATCATACCAGACATATGCGGAACCGAATTGCACGTTTTGATGTGAGACGGAGCCTGTGCACTCAAAAAAAGGTCGCGTAATTTGTAAATGATAATTTTCGTTGAAAAAATATTTTTTTTTACAAATATCATTTATTAAAATTGAAAAATATGTAAAAATAATAAAAAATAGAAAAAATATTTATAAAAATATGAAAAAATTAGGAAAATATTCTTAGCGCATGAACTAACCTTAAACCAACAATCGAGTGCATATTTGTACGCATAACGTAACGATATAAAATATTTAAATTTAAGGAAATTAAATAAAAATTTTAGAAAAATATAAAAATAAGTAACAACCCCAAAATATACATATTAGAATGAAGTAGCCTTAAACCAACAATTGAGTGCGTATTTGTACGAATGACGTAATGATATAAAATATTTAAATTTAAGGATATGGAATAAAAATTTAAAAAAAAGGCGACGGGACATTACGAAAACCGCCACGACTTATGTGGCAGAATTGACATATATTTAAAATACAAAATTAGAGCGGATATGTAGAGAAATGAGTGTGCAATGGTGACGAGGATCGAGGAACGTCAGGATAATATTAGGGTGATCGAACGTAGGTTTACGCTCTTTTGATATTGCCACGGTGCGTTGTGCCTTGGTGCCATGGTGCCTTGGTGCCATGGTGCCATGGTGCCTTGGTGCCACGGTGCCACGGCGCCACGGTGCCTTGGTGCCACGGCGCCACGACAGCTTGGTGGCATGGCGCCATGCTGCCTTGGTGTCATGGCGCCATGCTGCCACGGTGCCTCGGTGCCACGATGCCATGGTGCCACGGTGCCTTGGTGCCACGACGCCATTGTGCCACGGTGCCATGGTGCTATGCTGCCACGGGACCACGGTGCCTTGGTTCCATGGTGCCACGGTGCCTTGGTGCCACGGTGCCATGGTTCCATGGGCTCTTAGTGCCCTGGTGCTGCGGTGCCAGGGTGCCACGGTGCCACGGTGCCACGGTGCCATGGTGCCATGGTGTCACGGTGCCTTGGTGCCGCGATGCGTTGGTGCCATGGTGCCGCGGTGCCATAGTGCCTGGGCGCCATGGTGCCACGGTGCCATGGTGCCTGTGTGCTATGGTGCCACGCCACCTTGGTGCCACGGTGCCAAGGTGCCAAGGTGCCAGGCCGCCTTGGTGCCACGATGCCATGGTGCCAAGGTGCCATGGTGCCTTGATGCCCTGGTGCCATGGTTGCACGCCGACTTGGTGCCACGGTGCCTTGGTGCCACGGAGCCATGGTTCCATAGTGCCTTAGTGCCCTGGTGCCGCGGTGCCTTGGTGCCTTGCTGTCATGGTTCCCTGGTGC
>CM061561.1:279472989-279482989 GCA_030864225.1 Capsicum baccatum var. pendulum | reverse complement strand
CGACGCTCGCCGCAGATTATGCTCGGTCGCATGCGTGCAGCGCCTGGAGCTTGCCCCGAGAGCAGCATCCAGTACTCGCCGCTCGCACGAAGGCACCGCCTCATCCGAAGTCTAGCGCCAGCAGCCCCGTCGTGGACGACGCCACCGATAACCGACACTAGCGTACAATGAAGCACGGTCGGCGTTGCTACACGGGCACGGACGGCTCGCACGGACTAGCCATGCATGCTGCCATGCGCCCACGCTGCACCCCGACATGGCCACTGAGCGCCTATGCCAACTACCGATAGTCGCCTTGAAGTGCCTTCAACACCTCTATTCACGCGTCGTGCGTCCAAATGCTCCGTCGATGCACGCCCAGCACCGGCCCCAATGCCCAGCAATAGATGTCGTGCGCTGCTGCCAATGCGGATGTTGCAAGGCTGAAGGAAGTCCCGCTTGACATGACAGCCCGCCCGTGGGGGGAGCAGAGGAGATGAAGGCACGTCGAGGCTCATGCACGGGCGTCGCCCACGCCGGCCGCCGGCGCTAGCCGCGGATTGGGCTCGGCCGCGTGCGTGCAGCGCCTGGAGCTTGCCCCGAGAGCAGCATCCAGTACTCGCCGCTCGCACGAAGGCACCGCCACGTCCGAAGTCTAGCGCCAGCAGCCCCGTCGTGGACGATGCCACCGATAACCGACACGAGCGTACAATGAAGCACCGCCGACGTTGCTACACGGGCACGGACGCCTCGCACGGACTAGCTATGCATGCTGCCATGCGCCCACGCTGCATGCCGACATGTCCACTGAGCGCCTATGCCAACTATCGACAGTCGCCTTGAAGTGCCTTCAACACCTCTACCCCCCTTATATATGTTTTAAAAAAAAAAACCCAAGTGATAGGAGTAGACATGATTTTGCCAGAGAATCATACCAGACATATGCGGACCCGAATTGCACGTTTTGATGTGAGACGGAGCCTGTGCACTCACAAAAAGGTCGTGTAATTTGTAAATGATAATTTTCATTGAGAAGATATTTTTTTTTACAAATATCATTTATTAAAATTGAAAAAATATGTAAAAATAAATCAAAAATAGAAAAAATATTTATAAAAATATGAAAAAATTAGGAAAATATTCTTAGTGCATGAACTAACCTTAATACAACAATCGAGTGCATATTTGTACGTACAACGTAACGATATAAAATATTTAAATTTAAGGATAGTAAATAAAAATTTAAAAAAAATATAAAAATAAGTAACAACTCCAAAATATGCATGTTAGAATGAAGTAGCCTTAAACCAACAATTGAGTGCGTATTTGTACGTATGACGTAACGATATTAAATATTTAAATTTAAGGATATTAAATAAAAATTTTGAAAAAAGGCGACGGGTTATGATAAGCGAATTTACACGCCTATATCAATATATTTTGCCCATATTTTAGCCTAGTTTTGAGAACAAATTAATATTTCATGCACTTTTAGTCCTTTTTCCTATAAGTGAGCTAACGAACATGATTAGCAAATTTTCAGGTATAAATGATGCAGAATTCTGCATTTTATGGCTTACTTGACGCAAAAGAAAGCTCACAAAGGAAGGAAAGGGAGTTTACACGCCTAAGGACCAAAAACGCTGCATGGAAAATCTGTCCCGGGCTAAAACAATATTTCTGAAGACTTTGGGGACTTGCAGTAACTTAGTTGGATTTGGACAATGATACATTAACCTAGTACAATTGGGTTATGTATTTCATTAGTTTATTTGGATTATGATAATGTTACATTAACCTAGTACATTTGGGTTAAGTATTCCATTAGCCTAGTAGGATTTGGTTAGATATTTATTTACCTAGTAGGATTAGGATATAGGTATTATAAATACCCTATCATGCTAGAAATTTTTATTCATCTTCTATTCAACAATTAATCTTCTTCCATCCCTCTCTTCTTCCACCACAACAATTCTACAACTCTTCTAATCTTTCCATTAATTCTATTTTTCTTCTTCTATTCATCTATTCTTATTTACCACAACAAGAGAATTGTTACTTTTGCCTTGGAATTCACGCCACATGCCTACCACCTAACAATGTCAATCGTGATCTCCTTCGCATTCATAGGTAACTAAACTTCTCTGTTGGGGTTATGGAAGCCGTATGAGTTACTATCTATTGCTGTGAGTTTGTGAGTTCACAACACGTATACTGCTTATATCATTATTCTCTTCATCTTAATCTACATTCTTTGTGGTTTCAAACGCAAGAATAAGCCAGTATAACATTTAACTTGTTCGAAAGAAAGGTTATTTGTCTGGAAAAGAGATAGTGTCAAGGTAGTAGGACACCCTTTCCTATTAAAAAGTTAGTGCCGTAACTGGATTAACCTCTTGGAGAATTTGTACCGTTAGATACGCTTTAAGATCGAAAGAGTTAAAGTGAAATAGTCCTTGTTGAGGTCGAAAGACGCTTGGATTTACCATCGAATACAATTCTCTATAAGCACATGCATGTTTGAATTCCGCACAACTCACAGCCAATAGAGACGTATAACTCATAAGGTGGACATACCCCCAACGCTTCAATTCTCATTGTTTACAACTTACGTAACAATCTTTCTCTCTTTACTTTGCTATTTTCAGCTTTTACTTTATTGTTTTCGTTACACATTACAATCCCCCCTTTTACGAGACTTGCACCAAAAGTTTAGTAATTTTGCTTACTTGTTGGCCAAGCTATTCCCTGTGGGATCGACACCCAACCCAGGTTGGGTTCTATATTTGCTAACGACCACTTTACACTCCCACCAGAGCTGTAGATTGAGCGTTATCAAAAATTGGCGCCGTTGCCGGGGAATACGAGTGTCAACTAAGTTTTTGATAATTACTAGACCCTTTGGTCAATGATTCTCGTACTTTTACTTTTATTTGTTATTTTTGTTTTATTCAGGTTTGTTCAGTGCACCAATGGATGCACAACGTGAAATTTAAAGGATGGCTTCTCAAGTACATCAACAGAATATTGATAATCCAGGTCGGGCAACAAATCCTGATGATGAGGACCTGGGCGATGAGGAGCTACTAAACCCATGGCGTAATGATGAGATGGTGGCACCCATGCAGAGGAGAGATCGTCAAGCGCGATTGAGGCCTGATCGCCGAGCTATGAAAATTCCTTTTGATGACAAAGAGGACGATCTAGACGGACCTGGTGCCACCGGAGCTATTATTCTTCCGCCATTGGCACCTGGAGCAAAGTTCAATATCACTAGAACCATGATTCAACTTTTGCAACTCAAGGGATTATTTGGTGGACTAGCAGGCAAAGATCCGAATATGCATCTGATCAACTTTATTTCTACATACAAGTCATTTGACAATCCTGGCGTTGGACAGAATGCAATTCGACTGCGCTTATTTCCATTGTCTCTATCTGGAGAGGCAACTCTATAGTTGAATGGGCTGACTCCTTATTCTATTACAAATTGGAGGCAATTGAGAGATGCTTTCCTAGAAAGATTCTTTCCGCCATCCAAAAGAGCACAGTTGAGAGATGAGATAACCAATTTTCGACAGCTTCCAACTGAAGCTCTCCACAAAACATGGGAGAGGTTCAAGACGAAGCTAATGCGATGCCCAAACCATCATATGACCAATGTCCACTTGATGGAGATATTATACAGAGCTTTGAATTCGGTGACTAAGCCAGTGGTTGATAATGCGGCTGGAGGATCATTTATGGACCTCACCTTTGTTCAGGCAAGAAATATGCTAGACCGGATGACAAAGCAAAGTAGAGCTTGGCACACCAGGGATTCTGAGGTAGCAAGCCCCACTTTATCTATTAGCATGACTGCAGAACAAAGGAGAAGAGAAGAGGAGCGCGATCAAGATATAGCGCATATGAAAACACAAATGGATCTTCTTACAAAGCATTTATTATCAGGGAAGACCGAAAAAGTCAAAGCTGTTGCGTCAAAAGGAAGAGAGGAATTCGACTCTAAAGAAGAAGCCAAATACTTGAATAATCAAGGGGGTTTCCGAGGCAATGCCCTAGGAAACCAAGGTCGAAACTATTATGATGAATCTGGATACAAGGACCATGATCAAGGTAGTCGGAAGAGTAATTCAGATAGGAGTGGTTTGTATATTCCTCCTAGAAATCATGAGGTTGAGGTGTCTGTCTCTGAAAAGATGTCTATGGAAGATATGATAGCCAAGATGCTGAAAGGAGTAGAGGCAACCAATATGGGCGTAACTGAGGTGAAGAACGATCCGTCTTCAATGAATCAGTTGGTTGACTCACATTCCGTTGCAATAAGACAACTAGAGCAGCAATTCAGTCAACTTTCAGCAGCACTCAACCAAAGAAAGGCCGGCACTTTACCTAGCGATACTGTACAAAACCCAAGGAATGATGGGTCATGCATGGCCATCACTACCAGAAGTGGTAAGGTGATGGAAACTTCAGCAAAAGGCAAGCAAGTGATTGACGAAGTTGCGGACATGGATGATAACGCAAAAGGAAAAGATGCCGCAGCAACTACTCCTGACGTCAAGGACACCACATCCAGCACTGTGCAGCCTGAAAAAGTGGAAAAACAGAAGCAAGAGGAGAAGAAAACCGTGGAGAGAACACTTCCATACCCACCACCACCTTTTCCCCAAAGATTGAAGAAGGTGGTGGATGACACAAAGTTCAGCAAATTCATGAATATGTTAAAGCAGCTCACCATTAATGTTCCATTGGTGGAGGCACTTGAACAAATGCCTGGGTATGCAAAATTTATGAAGGATCTCTTGACAAAGAAGCGGGCAGCAAGTTATGACTTGGCGAACAATGTTCATCATTGTAGTGCAATCGCTACAAGATCGCTAGTTCAAAAGAAGGCAGATCCTGGAGCTTTCACTATTCTTTGCACAATTGGATAGTTGGATTTTGCTAAGGCATTGTGCGATTTGGGAGCTAGCATCAATTTGATGCCAGTATCTATCTACAGAAAGTTGGGGTTGGGAGACCCTACACCATCCAATATGAGGCTCGTGATGGCTGATAGATCGGTAAAACAACCTGTGGGTATCTTGAATGATGTGTTGGTGAAGGTTTCTTCATTCATATTTCCTGCCGACTTCGTTATTCTAGATTGTAAGGAGGATTCTGAAGTTCCCATAATCTTGGGACGTCCTTTCCTTGCAACCGGAAGTGTGCTTATTGACATGAAAGATAATGAGCTTTTATTTTGAATTAATGACGAAGTAGTACGGTTTGATATATGCAAAGCCATGAAGCAGCCCAGCGATTTGAATGAGTTATCTGTAGCTGATATTCATCAAGAGGATATGAAAGCATTAGCTATAGAGAAACAGCCTATTGTTGAGCCATTGACTGCTGCGCCACTGAATGTTGAGCATAAGGATAATGAAGATTATGAAGAACTTATGGGTGCTCTAACAGAAATAATGTCTTATACTCCTAAGCAACCGGATTGTGATCTCAAGAATCAACCAACAACGAAGACTCCCATTGACGAGTCACCAATGCTAGAATCACAAGAGCTCCCCGATTATCTAAGGCTTGTGTTCTTGGAAAGTAGAAATATACTTCTGGAGAGAGAAGATGATTTAAGTGAACAGCACATAGAAGCTCTCATCTCTGCTCTGAAGAGATACAAGAGAGCTATGGGTTGGACTATTGATGATATAATTGGTGACTCTCCGGGGAAACGTATGAGCCATCTCGAAGAAAATTGCATGCCCACAGGTAAGCCTCATTGCCATCTAAATCCTTTTAGAAAATGATCCACCATTTACCTCGACGAAGTCTGAGTACTCGAGGTAACCATGTCGTGCCACGACAATAAATAAGGCGCTAGATGGGAGGCAACCCATTGTTTATCGTTTTTCATTTATCGTTTATCGTTTTCTTTCATTCTAGTACTTGTCTTGTTTTTAATTAATGAAAATCCAAAAATAAGAGTCGTGCCATGACCAAAACTAAGGCGCTTGGTGGGAGGCAACCCATCGTACTAATTGTTTTTATTATTTTGAGCAAATATAGGTGCAAGAGGTATTCAACGAGGAGATTGGTTTCAAATGACGATTTGGATGTATTGAATGGTAAAGGTGGTAAGTTAGGTATAAGGATGCATAAGGGTATGGATTGAGCATTACTCATGCTTAAATAGGCATCGAGAAAGGCTAGGACAACGTAAAACTAGGCCACGAACAATGCAAAACCTATCCTATAGCCTAAGGTCTCGGAATCTAATGTGCTATACACTATGCGCCGCCCATTCCTAAGTCTTTTGACTATGCACCGCCTACGCTATAGCATTAGGTCTCAGGATCTCATATGCCATAGACTATGCGGCACATATGTCTCTAAATGCCATAGACAATGCGCCGCATAGTGTATGGCATTCTTAAATAAATGCATGGCATAGTGTATGGCATTCTTAAATAAATGCATGGCATATGCTATGGCATTCTGCTCAACTAGGCAAAGCATTAGGCACCACCTATGGTCGCTTTTGGTCTCCAAATCCGATTTTAATGGGTCAAAACTCAACCCAACCTTTTCTTACAAATATGAGACTTAATCGTGAACCAAAAACACATTGGAAACCTAGCTCATGCACCACCTATAGTCTCCAAATCCTATCAAAAAGTTTCCTTTTGCTCTTTTTCTTCACAAGAACATCATCCAAAGGCTTCAACCAAGTAAGTACTAATTTGTTCTTCATTTAAATTTTGTAAGTACTACTTTACTACACCTATTATGAATTGCTAAATCTTGAAAAAGTATTGGTGATGTGAACGTGTTTGAATTGTTGATACAAAACCAAGTGAGTGAACATGTACGTTAGGATGCTCTTAACTTATTTTCGACTTGAATTTGATTTTGATGCATTGTTATACTACTTGCGGAATTGTTATAGTAATGAACATTGCATAATCTTGTCACTTGAATACTTACATGTTAGAATATGCCGTTCATCGGAATAAGACTTATAACTACCTACCGACATAGGAGGTTGAGTTTATTGATAGAAACTATACCATGATGTAATCCCTATGTAGTAGTCTTGTTATACGTAACATGAAAGTATTGCAAAGGTTGCAAGAAGTGATATATCTCTGATTTTCTTGTTGGAATGTAGCTCCTAAAATGCATGTCGATGAAGTCTAAGTAATCGACCACTTTCACTTCACTAGTTGGTGACAACAACCTAAGTGTGGGGTGGTACCTCTACTGCTTGTTTATAGATTGTATCCATTGAGATGATGCTAACATGACTCTATTGAGATCTCAGGTACAATGGCACCAAAAGACAAGGCAAAGATAAGGCTACCACTTCACAAAAAGGCAAGAAAAGAGGCCAAAGAGAGCAAGGAGAACCCTCCTTGATGCAAACACCTCAACTCACTCTTGGAATTAAGTGGGATACTTATGAGGAACTTCTAAGGATGACGACTCTGACGATGATTCCAATGCAAGGGGTATGACCCCAGACATAGAGAATGAGTCCGACTAACCAGGTTCTTCTTATTTATTTTCCACTGAGGACAGTCTGCCCCGTCTAAGTGTGGGCTGATGGTATTTGCATGCTATACTTCTCGATCCGCATTTGCATTTATTCATGTTTGTTTGCTTAGTTTTTTAGTAGTAAATTTTTTTTAGCTTCGCATGAAATAATTCTAATAGGCAGCATGAGATTATAACAAGAGCATGTGCTACAATTCTGACTATTGAGACGTTTAGGCTCTAGTTGTGACTCATTATGTGATATTGTGTGGTTCAATTCTTTCACTTGTTGGGTCGAGAGTCTATATTACTTCCAATCAAGTCAACCATGTGCCTTGTGTGTGTGAGGTAACAGTATATTCTATGTTTGTGGCTGATGCTAGAACTTTCCTGGTATGTATGCAAAGCGAAAATAAAAAGTGTAAGTTTATAAGAGGATTTAGGCATTTCTTTGGCAACCTATACATGTTTACCTTTATTTTACCTACCCATGGACATCATCCTAGTTAAACCCTTTTGAGCCTTTAGCCTATTTCTTTGACAACCTTGTATGTAAGCCTAATCCATTTTTTTCAAGACCGTAATTTGATCCAAATTCCTAAGTTCTTTAAAGTGAAAAAGTCATGTGACAACATAAGAGGAAATTGGGCGAGTATGATGCTTTAAATTGTAATGGTGCTTGAATATGTTATGAGAAAGAAAGAGCTAGCATAAGAGGTATGTTGTGAAAAGAAAAGAAAACGGAAAAGTGATTTGTGCTTAAAAGTGACAAACAAAAGAGGAGAACATGGGTGGAAGAATAAAAGAAAGAAAGTTTGAAAGAAAAAAGTGTCAATAATACAATGTGATGTATTAAAGTTCTTAGGAACTTAGTCACTATTTCTGGCCAAAATAGCTGATCCTACCCGTCCCTTAGCCTACATTACAACCAACAAAAGACCTATTTGATCCTAAGCTTAGAATTCTGACATTTAGTGGAGTATTACACTAAGGGCAAGCCTATGTTCATCAGTTGCTGCATACGAATTCTTTGTGAGAGCGAGAGCAAGGATATTTGATACCCATGTTTGAAAAATATGCTATACTTGTGAGTGATTATGGGTAATATATTGTGAGACACACATGGTTGATGAGTTTTGGATAGTTGTATATGATTCCTTGTGCCTTAACTTTTGCATGCGAGTTGACCATCATCACGAGTCTATGCTAGAGGCTAAACTATTTCTACTAATAATCGGAAAGCTACTCTTTGTTGATAATTGTTGTGCTTGTCTTGAAGAATGTTTTGTGTTGTTGCTGTAAAACCCTAAGTTGATGTGAAGAAGGACATGATATTTTGTTCGAGGACGAACAAAGCTTCAAGTGTGGGGTGTTGATGATAATCGAATTTACACGCCTATATCAATATATTTTGCCCATATTTTAGCCTAGTTTTTAGAACAAATTATATATTTCATGCACTATTAGTCCTTTTTCCTATAAGTGAGCTAACGAACATGATTAGCAAATTTTCAGGTATAAATGATGCAGAATTCAGCATTTTATGGCTTACTTGACGCAAAAGAAAGCTCACGAAGGAAGGAAAGGGAGTTTACACGCCTAAGGACCAAAAATGCTGCATGGAAAATCTGTCCCGGGCTAAAACAACATTTCTGAAGTCTTTGGGGACTTGCAGTAACTTAGTTGGATTTGGACAATGATACATTAACCTAGTACAATTGGGTTATGTATTTCATTAGTTTATTTGGATTATGATAAAGTTACATTAACCTAGTACATTTGGGTTAAGTATTCCATTAGCCTAGTAGGATTTGGTTAGATATTTATTTACCTTGTAGGATTAGGATATGGGTATTATAAATACCCTATCATGCTAGAGATTTTTATTCATCTTCTATTCAACAATTAATTTTCTTCCATCCCTCTCTTCTTCCACCACAACAATTCTACAACTCTTCTAATCTTTCCATTAATTCTATTTTTCTTCTTCTATTCATCTATTCTTATTTACCGCAACAAGAGAATTGTTACTTTTGCCTTGGAATTCATGCCACACGCCTACCACCTAAGCTACACAAAAATAACTCAATCTTGTGGTATAACAACAATGTCAATCATGATCTCCTTCGCATTCATGGGTAACTAAACTTCTCTTTTGGGGTTATGGAAGCTGTATGAGTTACTATCTATTGCTATGAGTTTGTGAGTTCGCAACACGTATACTGCTTATATCATTATTCTCTTCATCTTAATCTATATTCTTTGTGGTTGCAAACGCAAGAATACGCCAGTATAACATTTAACTTGTTTGAAAGAAAGGTTGTTTGTTTGGAAAAGAGATAGTGTCAACGTAGTAGGACACCCTTTCCTATTAAAAAGTGAAATAGTCCTTGTTGAGGTCGAAAGACGCTTGGATTTACCATCGAATACAATTCTCTATAAGCACATGCATGTTTGAATTCCGCACAACAAATAGCCAATAGAGACGTAT
>CM061561.1:279442311-279449811 GCA_030864225.1 Capsicum baccatum var. pendulum | reverse complement strand
AGCGCGAGGCGCACGGGAGGCCAGTATCCGCACCACGACGACAACGCGCCTCATGATTGAGGCTCGATGCGAGGGGGGCGACGCGATGCGTGACGCCCAGGAAGACGTGCCCTCGGCCTAATGGATTCGGGCGCAACTTGCGTTCAAAGACTCGATGGTTCACAGGATTCTTCAATTCACACCAAGTATCGCATTTTGCTACGTTCTTCATCTATACGAGAGCCGAGATATTCGTTGCCGAGAGTCTTTTTCGTTTACAGAAGAAGCACAGGTCCCCCCGACGCACGCTGTGGACGGGGCGCGAGGGGCAGGCTATCGATTTAAGTATTCCTTGGTGCTTTCCGCGTCGGGGTTCGTTGGTCGCCCGCCGCGCATGCTGGGCGCGCGCTCCGGGGACAGGGGAGGCACTCGTACGAGGTGACGGAGCACCCCGCTCGTGCGGACTCCCCAGTTGTTAAACATGTTTGCGGGGTCGTTCTGCTGTGCAGGTTTCGACAATGATCCTTCCGCAGGTTCACCTACAGAAACCTTGTTACGACTTGTCCTTCCTCTAAATGATAAGGTTCAATGGACTTCTCGCAACGTCGCGGGCAGCGAACCGCCCACGTCGCCGCGATTCGAATATTTCCCCGGATTATTCAATCGGTAGGAGCGACGGGTAGTGTGTACAAAGGGCAGGGACGTAGTAAACGCGAGCTGATGACTCGCACTTACTAGGAATTCCTCGTTGAAGACCAACAATTGCAATGATCTATCCCCATCATGATGAAATTTCAAAGATTACCCAGGCCTGTCGACCAAGGCTATAAACCCGTCGAATACATCAGTGTAGTGCGCGTGCTGCCCAGAACAACTAAGGGCATCACAGACCTGTTATTGCCTCAAACTTCCGCGGCCTAAAAGGCCGTAGTCCCTCTAAGAAGCTAGCCGCAAAGGGATACCTCCACATAGCTAGTTAGCAGGCTGAGGTCTCGTTCGTTAATGGAATTAACCAGACAAATCGCTTCACCAACTAAGAACGACCATGCACCACCGCCCATAGAATCAAGAAAGAGCTCTCAGTCTGTCACTCCTTACTATGTCTGGACCTGGTAAGTTTCCCCGTGTTGAGTCAAATTAAGCCGCAGGCTCCACTCATGCTGGTGCCCTTCCGTCAATTCCTTTAACTTTCAGCCTTGCGACCACACTCCCCCCGGAGCCTAAAAACTTTGATTTCTCATAAGGTGCCGTCGGAGTCCTAAAATCAACATCTTGACAAAGACACCACCACGGCAGGCCATTCGCAGTTTCACAGTCTGAATTTGTTCATACTTACACAAGCATGGCTTAATCTTTGAGACAAGCATATGACTACTGGCAGGATCAACCAGGTAGCATTCCTCATCGACGTCAGAGTCACATGAGCCCGGCCTGCCCGCGAGGGCACAAACAGATTAAAAGAGAGCGCGACCGTCGTTTGCAAGGAGCGTTGTACGGGGCAGATAGGAGACGATGAAGGCCCCATGCCCACTGCGTCTACCATATCCGAGAATCTGGGCCGCCGCTCGCGGACCATGACATCGCACGATGAAGCGAGGGAGGCGAGGGATGCAAGGGCGGCCTTTCGATTCACCCCACGCACAAAATACGAGGGGCGAAAGGCGATCGATAAAACTTGATAATGCATGCAACACAGGAAACCGACTTGGAGCAAGCCTATATTGCGCTTGCCCCGCGACTGAGATGAAAGGCGGGTTAGGATGTCGCTGCTCGAGCAGGGATGCAACCTAACAGCACGTGCCGAACACAACTCACGCGTCGTGCGTCCAAATGCTCCGTCGATGCATGCCCATCACCGGCCCCAATGCCCAACAATAGATACCGAGCGCTGCTGCCCATGCGGACGTTGCAAGGATGAAGCAAGTCCCGCTTGACACGATAGCCCGCCCTTGGGGGGAGCAGAGGAGATGAATGCACGCTGAGGATCATGCACGGGCGCCGCCCACGCCTGCCGCCGGCGCTCGCCGTGGATTGGGCTCGGCCGCATGCGTGCAGCACCTGGAGCTTGCCCCGAGAGCAGCATCCAGTACTCGTCGCTCGCACGAAGGCACCGCCTCATCCGAAGTCTAGCGCCAGCAGCCCTGTCTTGGACGACGCCACCGATAAGCGACACTAGCGTACAATGAAGCACGACCGACGTTGCTACACGGGCACGGATGGCTCGCACGGACTAGCCATGCATGCTGCCATGCTCCCACGCTGCACCTCGACATGGCCACTGAGCACCTATGCCAACTACCGACAGTCGCCTTGAAGTGCCTTCAACACCTCTAGCCCCCTTATATATGCTTAAAAAAAAAACAAGTGACAGGAGTAAACATGATTTTGCAAGAGAATCATACCAGACATATACGGAACCGAACTGCACGTTTTGATGTGAGACGGAGCCTGTGCACTCAAAAAAAGGTCGCGTAACTTGTAAATGATAATTTTCGTTGAAAAAATATTTTTTTTTACAAATATCATTTATTAAAATTGAAAAAATATGTAAAAATAAATCAAAAATAGAAAAAATATTTATAAAAATATGAAAAAATTAGGAAAATATTCTTAGCGCATGAACTAACCTTAAACCAACAATCGAGTGCATATTTGTATGCATAACGTAATGATATAAAATATTTAAATTTAAGGAAATTAAATAAAAATTTTAGAAAAATATAAAAATAAGTAACAACCCCAAAATATGCATATTAGAATGAAGTAGCCTTAAGCCAACAATTGAGTGCGTATTTGTACGAATGACGTAACGATATAACATATTTAAATTTAAGGGTATTAAATAAAAATTTGAAAAAAGGCGACGGGACATTACGAAAACCGCAACGACATATGAGGTAGAATTGACATATATTTAAAATACAAAATTAGAGCGGATATGTAGAGAAATGAGTGTGCAATGGTGACGAGGATCGAGGAACATCAGGAAAATATTAGGATGATCGAACGTAGGTTTACGCTCTTTTGATTTTGCTACGGTGCGTTGTGCCTTGGTGCCATGGTGCCTTGGACCACGATGCCTTGGTGCCACGGCGCCTTGGTGGCATGGCGCCATGCTGCCTTGGTGTCATGGCGCCATGCTGCCATGGTGCCTCGGTGCCAAGGTGCCATGGTGCAACGGTGCCTTGGTGCCACGACACCATTGTGCCACGGTGCCTTGGTGCCATGGTGCTATGCTGCCACGGGGCCACGGTGCCTTGGTGCCATGGTGCCACAGTGCTTTGGTGTCACGGTGCCATGGTTCCATGGTGCCTTAGTGCCCTGGTGCCGCGGTGCCACGGTGCCACGGTGCCATGGTGTCATGGTGCCTTGGTGCCGCGATGCGTTGGTGCCATGGTGCCGCGGTGCCATGGTGCCTGGGTGCCATGGTGCCACGGGGCCATGGTGCCTGTGTGCCATGGTGCCACGCCACCTTGGTGCCAAGGTGCCTTGGTGTCAAGGTGCCAGGCCGCCTTGGTGCCACGGTGCCATGGTGCCTTGGTGCCCTGAAGCCATTGTTGCACGCCGACTTGGTGCCACGGTGCCTTGGTGCCATGGTGCCACGGTGCCTTGGTGCCACGGTGCCTTGGTGCCTTGCTGTCATGGTGCCCTGGTGCCTTGGTGCCCTGGTGCCATGGTGCCACGCCGCCTTGGTGCTATGGTGCCACGCCGCCTTGGTGCTACAGTGGCATGGCACCACGGTGCCTTGGTGCCATGGTGCCCTGGTGCCATGGCGCCACGGTGCCAAGATGCCCTGGTGCCTTGGTGCCATGGTGTAGGGATTCAAGGCGAGCGCGACCGTCATTTTCAAGGAGCGTCGTACGGGGCAGATAGGAGTCGATGAAGGCCCCATGCCCACTGCGTCTACCGCATCCGAGTATCCCGACCGCCGCTCATGGACTACAACATCGCACGACGAAGCGAGGGAGGCGTGGGACGCAAGGGCGGCCTATCGATTTGCCCCGCGCACGAGATGCGAGGGGCGAAAGGTGATCGATAAAACTTGATAATGCATGCAGCACAGGAAACCGACTTCGAGCAAGCCTACATTACGCTTGCCCCGCGACTGAGATGGCAGGCGGGTCAGGACGTCACTGCTCGAGCAGGGATCCAACCTAACTGCACGTGCCAAACAAAACTCATGCGCCGTGCGTCCAAATGCTCCGTCGATTCACGCCCAGCACCGGCCCCAACGCCCAGCAATAGATGTCGTGTGTTGCTGCCAATGCAGATGTTGCAAGGCTGAAGCAAGTCCCGCTTGAGACGATAGCCCGCCCTTGGGGGGAGCAGAGGAGATGAAGGCATGCCGAGGCTCATTCACGGGCGCAGCCCACGCCGGCCGCCGGCGCTTGCCGCGGATTAGGATCGGCCGCATGCGTGCAGCGCCTGGAGCTTGCCTCGAGAGCAGCATCCAGTACTCGCCGCTCGCACGAAGGCACCGCCTCGTCCGAAGTCTAGCGCCAGCAGCCCCGTCGTGGACGACGCCACCGATAACGGACACTAGCGTACAATGAAGCGCGGCTGACGTTGCTACACGGGCACGGACGGCTCGCACGAACTTGCCATGCATGCTGCCATGCGCCCACGCTGCACGTAGACATGGCCACTGAGCGCCTATGCCAACTATCGACAGTCGCCTTGAAGTTCCTTCAACACCTCTACCCCCCTTATATATGCTTAAAAAAAAACCCAAGTGACAGGAGTAGACATGATTTTGCCAGAGAATCATACCAGACATATGCGGAACCGAACTGCACGTTTTAATGTGAGACGGAGCCTGTGCACTCACAAAAAGGTCGCGTAATTTGTAATTGATAATTTTCGTTGAAAAAATATTTTTTTTAACAAATATCATTTATTAAAATTGAAAAAATATGTAAAAATAATCAAAAATAGAAAAAATATTTATAAAAATATGAAAAAATTAGGAAAATATTCTTAGCGCATGAACTAACCTTAAACCAACAATCGAGTGCATATTTGTACGCATAACGTTATGATATAAAATATTTAAATTTAAGTAAATTAAATAAAAATTTTAGAAAAATATAAAAATAAGTAACAACCCCAAAATATGCATATTAGAATGAAGTAGCCTTAAACCAACAATTGAGTGCGTATTTGTACGAATGACGTAACGATATAAAATATTTAAATTTAAGGATATTAAATAAAAATTTGAAAAAAAGGCGACGGGACATTACGAAAACTGCCACGACATATGAGGTAGAATTGACATATATTTAAAATACAAAATTAGAGCGGATATGTAGAGAAATGAGTGTGCAACGGTGACGAGGATCGAGGAACGTCAGGAAAATATTAGGATGATCGAACGTAGGTTTACGCTCTTTTGATTTTGCCACGGTGCGTTGTGCCTTGGTGCCATGGTGCCTTAGTGCCATGGTGCCATGGTGCCTTGGTGCCTTGGTGCCACGGTGCCACAGCGCCACGGTGCCTGGGTGCCATGGTGCCACGATGCCTTGGTGCCACGGCGCCACGGCACATTGGTGTCATGGCGCCATGCTGCCTTGGTGTCATGGCGCCATACTGCCACGGTGCCTCGGTGCCACGGTGCCATAGTGCCACGGTACCTTGATGCCACGGCGCCATTGTGCCACGGTGCCTTGGTGCCATGGTTCTATGCTGCCACGGGGCCACGGTGCCTTTGTGCCATGGTGCCACGGTGCCATGGTTCCATGGTGCCTTAGTGCCTTGGTGCCGCGGTGCCACGATGCCATGGTTCCACGATGCCATGGTACCATGGTGTCACGGTGCCTTGGTGCTGCGATGCATTGGTGCCATGGTGCCGCGGTGCCATGGTGCCTGGGTGCCATGGTGCCTGTGTGCCATGGTGCCACGCCACCTTGGTGCCACGGTGCCTTGGTGCCAAGGTGCCAGGCCGCCTTGGTGCCACGGTGCCATGGTGCTTTGGTGCCATGGGGCCTTGGTGCCCTGGTTCCATGGTTGCATGCCGACTTGGTGCCATGTTGCCTTGGTGCCATAGTGCCACGCCGCCTTGGTGCCACGGTGCCATGGCGCCACGGTGCCTTGGTGCCTTGCTGTCATGGTGCCCTGGTGCCCTGGTGCCATGGTGCCATGGTGCCATGGTGCCACGCCGCCTTGGTGCCATGGTGCCACGCCGCCTTGGTGCTACGGTGGCATGGCGCCACGGTGCGTTGGTGCCATGGTGCCCTGGTGCCATGGCTCCACGGTGCCAAGCTGCCTTGGTGCCTTGGTGCCATGGTGCAGGGATTCAAGGCGAGCGCGACCGTCATTTGCAAGGAGCGTCGTACGGGCCAGATAGGAGTCGATGAAGGCCCCATGCCCACTGCATCTACCGCATCCGAGTATCCCGACCACCGCTCGCAGACCACGACATCGCACGACAAAGCGAGGGAGGCGTGGGACGTAAGGGCGGCCTATCGATTCGCCCCGCGCATGAGATGCGAGGGGCGAAAGGCGATCAATAAAATTTGATAATGCATGCAGCACAGCAAACCGACTTCGAACAAGCATACATTGCGCTTGCCCCGCGACTGAGATGACAGGCGGGTCAGGACGTCGCTGCTCGAGCAGGGATCCAACCTAACCGCACGTGCCGAACAAAACTCACGCGCCGTTCGTCCAAATGCTCTATCGATGCACGCCCAGCACCGGCCCCAACGCCCAGCAATAGATACTGTGCGTTGCTGCCAATGCGGATGTTGCAAGGCTGAAGCAAGTCCCGCTTGAGACGATAGCCCGCCCTTGGGGGTAGCAGAGGAGATGAAGGCATGTCGAGGCTCATGCACGGGCGCCGCCCACGCCGGCCGCCGGCGCTCGCCACGGATTGGGCTCGGTCGCATGCGTACAGCGCCTGGAGCTTGCCCCGAGAGCAGAATCCACTACTCGCCGCTCTCACGAAGGCACCGCCTCGTCTGAAGTCTAGCGCTAGCAGCCCCGTCGTGGACGACGCCACCGATAACCGACACGAGCGTACAATGAAGCGCGGCCGACGGTGCTACATAGGCACGAACGCCTCGTACGGACTAGCCATGCATGCTGCCATGCGCCTACGCTGCACGCCGACATGTCCACTGAGCGCCTATGCCAACTACCGACAGTCGCCTTGAAGTGCCTTCAACACCTCTACCCCCCTTATATATGCTTAAAAAAAAACCCAAGTGACAGGAGTAGACATGATTTTGCCAGAGAATCACACCAGACATATGCGGACCCGAATTGCACATTTTGATGTGAGACGGAGCCTGTGCACTCACAAAAAGGTCGCGTAATTTATAAATGATAATTTTCGTTGAGAAAATTTTTTTTTTTACAAATATCATTTATTAAAATTGAAAAAATATGTAAAAATAAATCAAAAATAGAAAAAATATTTATAAAAATATGAAAAAATTAGGAAAATATTCTTAGTGCATGAACTAACCTTAAACCAACAATCGAGTGCATATTTGTACGTATAACGTAACGATATAAAAT
>CM061561.1:279427311-279429811 GCA_030864225.1 Capsicum baccatum var. pendulum | reverse complement strand
TGATACAATAACCCGCCCTTGGGGGGAGCAGAGAAGATGATGGCATGCCGAGGCACAAACACAAGTGCCGCCCACGCCGGCCGCCGGCGTTCGCCGCGTATTGGGCTCGGCCGCATGCATGCAGCGCCTGAAGCTTGCCCTGAGAGTAGCATCCAGTACTCGCCGCTCGCACGAAGGCACCGCCTCGTCCGAAATCTAGCGCCAGCAGCCCCATCGTGGACGACGCCACCGATAACTGACACTAGCGTACAATGAAGCGCGGCCGGCGTTGCTACACGAGCACGGACGGCTTGCACGGACTAGCCATGCATGCTGCCATGCGCCCACGCTGCACGCCGACATGGCCACTGAGCGCCTATGCAAACTACCGACAGTCGCCTTGAAGTGCCTTCAACACCTCTACTCACGCGTCGTGCGTCTAAATGCTCCATTGATGCATGCCCAGCACCGGCCCCAACGCCCAACAATAGATGTCGTGCGCTGCTGCCCATGCAGACGTTGCAAGGATGAAGCAAGTCCCGCTTGACACGATAGCCCGCCCTTGGGGGGAGCAGAGGAGATGAAGGCACGCCGAGGCTCATGCACGGGCGCCGCCCACGCCAGCCACCGGCGCTCGCCGCGTATTGGGCTCGACCGCATGCGTGCAGCGTCTGGAGCTTGCCCCGAGAGCAGCATCCAGTACTCGCCGCTCGCACGAAGGCATCGCCTTGTCCGAAGTCTAGCTCCAGCAGCCCCGTTGTGGACGACGCCACCGATAACCGTCACTAGCGTACAATGAAGCGCGACCGACGTTGCTACACAGGCACGAACGGCTCGCACAGACTAGCCATGCATGTTGCCATGAGCCCACGCTACACGTCGACATGGCCACTAAGCGCCTATGCCAACTACTGACTGTCGCCTTGAAGTGCCTTCAATACCTTTACCCCCCTTATATATGCTTAAAAAAAAACCCAAGTGATAGGAGTAGACATGATTTTGCTAGAGAATCATACCTGACATATGCGGAACCGAACTGCACGTTTTGATGTGAGACGGAGCCTGTGCACTCAAAAAAAGGTCGCGTAATTTGTAAATGATAATTTTCGTTGAAAAAATATTTTTTTTTTTACAAATATCATTTATTAAAATTGAAAAAATATTCTTTTTTTACAAATATCATTTATTAAAATTGAAAAAATATGTAAAAATAAATCAAAAATAGAAAAAATATTTATAAAAATATGAAAAAATTAGGAAAATATTCTTAGCGCATGAACTAACCTTAAACCAACAATCGAGTGCATATTTGTACGCATAACGTAACGATATAAAATATTTAAATATAAGGAAATTAAATAAAAATTTTAGAAAAATATAAAAATTAGTAACAACCCCAAAATATGCATATTAGAATGAAGTAGCCTTAAACAAACAATTGAGTGCGTATTTGTACGAATGACGTAACGATATAAAATATTTAAATTTAAGGATATTAAATAAAAATTTGAAAAAAAGGCGACGGGACATTACGAAAACTGCCACGACATATGAGGTAACGTTGAAATATATTTAAAATACAAAATTAGAGCGGATATGTAGAGAAATGAGTGTGCAATGGTGACGAGGATCGAGGAACGTTAGGAAAATATTAGGATGATCGAACGTAGGTTTACGCCATTTTGATTTTGCCACGGTGCGTTGTGCCTTGGTGCCATGGTGCCTTGGTGCCATGGTGCCTTGGTGCCACGGTGCCACGGCGCCAGGGTGCCTGGGTGCCATGGTGCCATGATGCCTTGGTGCCACAGCACCACGGCGCCTTGGTGTCATGGCGCCATGCTGCCTTGGTGTCATGGCGTCATGCTGCCACGGTGCCACGGTGCCATGGTGCCACGGTACCTTGGTGCCACGGTGCCATTGTACCACGGTGCCTTGTTTCCATGGTGCTATGCTGCCATGGGGCCACGGTGCCTTGGTGCCATGGTGCCACGGTGCCTTGGTGCCACGGTGCCTTAGTGCCCTGGTGTCGCGGTGCCACGTTGCCACGGTGCCACGGTGCCATGGTGCCATAGTGTCACGGTGCCTTGGTGCCGCGATGCTTTGGTGCCATGGTGCCGCGGTGCAATGGTGTCTGGGTGCCATGGTGCCACGGTGCCATGGTGCCTGTGTGCCATGGTGCCACGGTGCCTTGGTGCCAAGGTGCCAGGCCGCCTTGGTGCCAAGGTGCCATGGTGCCTTGGTGCCATGGTGCCTTGGTGCCCTGGTGCCATGGTTGCACGCCGACTTGGTGCCACGGTGCCTTAGTGCCATGGTTGCACGCCGACTTGGTGCCACGGTGCCTTGGTGCCTTGCTGTCATGGTGCCCTGGTGCCCTGGTGCCATGACGCCTTGGTGCCATGGTGCCATGGTGCCACGCCGCCTTGGTGCTACGGTGGCATGGCGCCACGCTGCCTTGGTGCCATGGTGCCCTGGTGCCATGGCGCCACGGTGCCAAGCTGCCCTGGTGCCTTGGTGCCATGGT
>CM061561.1:279412311-279422311 GCA_030864225.1 Capsicum baccatum var. pendulum | reverse complement strand
TGTAGTCGATGGTAAATCCAAGCGTCTCTCGACCTAAACAAGGACTATTTCACTTTAACTCTCTCGAGCTTAAAGCGTGTCTAACGGTACGAATTCTCCAAGAGGTTAGTCCAGTTACGGCACTAGCTTTTTAATAGGAAAAGGTGTCCCACTACCTTGACATTATCTCTTTTCCAGACAAATAACCTTTCTCTCGAACAAGTTAAATGTTATACTGGAGTATTCTTGCGTTTGCAACCACAAAGAATGTAGATTAAGATGAAGAGAATAATGATATAAGCAGTATACGTGTCGCGAACTTACAAACTCACAACAATAGATAGTAACTCATTCGGCTTCCATAACCCCAACAGAGAAGTTTAGTTACCCATGAATGTGAAGGAAATCACAATTTGCATTGTTGTTATTATACCACAAGATTGATGATTTTCGTGTAGCACAAGTGGTAGGCGTGAGACGTGAATTCCTTAGCAAAAGTAACGATTCTCTTGTTGTGGATTTTAACACTAGAAGAGTAGATTAGAAGTGTTTGTAGTGGAAGATGAGAGGGATGGAAGAAAATTAATTGTTGAATTAAGTGAAGAATAGAAAGATGAATAAAAATCTCTAGTATGATAGGGTATTTATAATACTCCTATCCTACTCCTACTATGCTAATGAAATAAATAACCAAATCCTACTAGGCCTATGGAACACTTAACCCAAATGCACTAGGTTAAGGTAACATTATCATAATCCAAATAAACTAATGAAATACATAACCTAATTGTACTAGGTTAATGTATCTTTGTCAAAATCCAGCTTTGTGTCTGTAAGTCCCCAAAGTCTTCAGAAATGTTGTTTTAGCCCGGGATAGATTTTTCATGCAGCAGGTTTGGTCCCTTAGGCGTCCCACTTCCTTCTCCTTCATTCGTGAGCTTTCTTTTGCGTCAAGTAAGCCATAAAATGCTGTATTTTGCATCATTTATACCTGAAACTTTTCTAATCATGTTCGTTAGCTCATTTACAGGAAAAAGGACTAAAAGTGCATGAAATATATAATTTGTTCTCAAAACTAGGCTAAAATATGGGCAAAATATATTGATATAGGCGTGTAAATCCGCCTATCATCAACACCCCACACTTAGAGCTTTGTTCGTCCTCGAACAACATATCATGTCCTTCTAAGCATCAACTTAAGGTTTTTACAACAACAACACAAAACATTTATCAAGACAAGCACAACAATTATCAACAAAGAGTAGCTTTTCGATTATAAGTAGAAACAATTTAACCTCTAGCATAGACTCGTGATGGTGGTCAACTCATATTCAACAGTTAAGGCACAATGAATCATATACAACTATCCAAAACTCATCAACCATGTGTGTCTCACAATATATTACCTATAGTCACTCACAAGTATAGCATATTTTTCAAACATGGGTATCAAAATATCCTTGTTCTCACTCTCACAAAGAATTCGTATGCAGCAACTGATGACCATAGGCTTGCCCTTAGTGTACTACTCCACTAAATGTCAGAATGTTAAGATTAGGATCAAGTAGGTCTTTTGATGGTTGTAATGTAGGCTAAGGGACGGGTAGGATCAGCTATTTTGGCCAGAAATAGTGACTAAGTTCCTAAGCACTTTAATACATCACATTGTATCATTGACATTTTTTTCTTTCAACTTTTCTTCTTTCTTTTATTCTACCACCCTTGGTCTCCTCTTTCGTTTTTCAATTTTAAGCATAACTCACTTTTCAGCTTTCTTTTTCCTTTTTCTTTTCTCAACATACCTCTTATGATAGCACTTTTCTTTTTCATAACACCTTCAAGCACCATTACAATTTAAAGCATCATACTTACCCAATTTCCTCTTATGTTGTCACATGACTTTTTCACTTTAAAGCACTTAGGAATTTGGATCAAATTACCGTCTTGAAAAAAATGGATTGGGCTTGCATACAAGGTTGTCAAAGAAATAGGATAAAGGCTCAAAAGGGTTTAACTAGGATGATGTTCATGGGTAGGTAAAACTGAAGGTAAACAAATATAGGTTGCCAAAGAAATGCCTAAATCATATCCTAAACTTACACTCCTTATTTTCGCTTTGCATACATACCAGGCAAGTTCTAGCATCAGCCACATACATAGAAGATACTATTAATCTCACACACACTAGGCACATGGTCGACTTGATTGGAAGTAATATAGACTCTCGACCCAACAAGTGAAGGAATTGAACCACAAAATATCACATAATGAATCACAACTAGAGTCTAAACGTCTCAATAGTCACAATTGTAACACATACTCTTGTTATAATCTCATGATGCCTGTCAGAATAATTTCATGCGAGCTAGAAAAAAGTTACTCCTAAAAAAACTTAAAAAAAAAATGAACTCAAATAAAAAACTTAAAAAAACAAAAAAACGAACTCAAAGAAAATAAATACGAAGAACCTGGTTAGTCGGACTCTTCCTCAATGTCGGAGGTCATACCCCCTTCGTCTGAATCATCATAAGAGTCATCGTTAGAGTTCTCCTCCTCATCAGAATCAGGCAAGCGTCGATCGACATCAGTCGGTACATCATCCTCTAGAGTTTGCTCAAAGTATACGCCCACTCCACACATCTCTCGTGCATGCATGTTCATTGGGTAGTCGTGGTCTAGCTGTTGGAGCTCTTCAGCAGTTGGAACACGTCCACCACGCATCATAGTGAATCGTGTCATGCCATAGAGATGACGGAAGAAACTCTCATCACGAGCATGTCTCTCCGCAGTAGTAAGGTTGACACCATGAGTTGTTTCAGCATCTTTGACCTTGGTGAGGTCAACCTTCTTTGGGTTATGTGGGAGTTTGTGGTTAGCTGGTTCCTCTTCGATATCCTCCTTCCGCAAGATTGCTGTCAACAAATTTCCAAATGTGAAGTGGGACCTTTTGTGGAGTCTGGCCTTCCTCATGGTAGATCAAATTATTGCCCCAAAGTTGATAGGGACATTCATCATCAAAGCATAGACCAAACACACTCTATCTCTTGATATCTTGGTGTATTGAGTCCCAGGAATAAGGCATGAGTTGACAATGCTCATCCAGATTCTTGCTTCCCTATTTAGGGGAGCATAGGGGAAGGTGTTGTGTCGGTCGGTTTCTTTATGTCTGCCCCACCTTGCCATCGATCTGCTTCCACAAAGTGTGTGTCGTATTGCTCTATAAGTAGGCCTGCTGTACAGCTCTTTAAATGGTGCTGTGTCGACCGAAGGTAAGCCAAGAAAAAAGTTGATCCAATCCCCGGTGAGCTGTAACACTTGGCCCCGAATTTTGACTTCATTGCCTGTTGTGTTCGGCGACCAGTTGGCATAAAACTCTCTTGTTAAATCAAGGTTGCATTCTCCCATGTCGCGGAAGATGAAATCCAGCTTCAATGCCATTATTTTTGCCAACATACGCGACTCCTTGTTTGCTAAGGTGTCCTTTTTGATCAAGTCGCCGTAAACATATTTTTGTTCTTTGTTGTTCCTGTACCATTCTTTGGCTTCCTCCTCAAGAACCCATTTTATTACAAACATTCTGCGGGGTAGTTGTGCTGAGGATGATTCTCCTTGGTCCTTGCGACCTCTCTTTTTGCCCTTTTGGGAAGTGGTAGCCTTCTCCTTGCCTTGCCTTGCTTTAGGTGCCATTGTACCTGAGACTAGAAATAGTGTTAGTGGCAGCACAATCTCAACCGATACAATCTATAAACAAGCATTATGGGTACCACCCCACACTTAGTTTTGTTAACACAAATCAGTGAAGTGAAAATGGTCGAGTACTCAGATTTCGTCGACATACGTTTTAGGATTGTATTCCGACAAGAAAATCAGCAATGCATCACTTACTTGCAGCCATTGGACTACTTTCATGGTAGATATAACAACACTACTACATAGGGGTTACCACATGGAATAGTTATTCTTACAACAATCACAACCTCTTATGTCGGTAGGCACTATAAGTCTTATCCCGATAGCCGGGATAGTCTAACATGTAAGTATACAAACAAAAATCTTAAGCAATGTTCATATCCTTAGTAATTCCGTAAATATCATAACAATGCTATTGAAACTAAATTCAAGTCGGAAACAAGTCAAAATTTTCCTACGTATATGTTCACTCACATGATTTTGTATCAACTATCCAAACACATAAACATCACCAACAATCTTATACGATTTAGCAATTCATACAAGACATAGCAACGTAGTACTTACGAGAAATAAATGAAGAATCAGATAGCACTTACTTGATTGAAGCTTGTGGGGATGGTTTTGTGAATTGGAAGAGCAAAAGAAGAAAATTTTGAGAGGATTTGGATGTATATGCGGCGCCCTTAGGTCAATTTTTAGTGTGGTTGTGTTGTAAACTAAGTCCCCTTTATATAGGAAGAGAATGGGTCGCGTTATGACCCATTTACAATCGGTTTTGGAGACAAAAATCCCACATATGCGGCGCATAATGCTTGGCATATACATGACATATGCGGCGCATTGTCTATGGCATAATGGGACATATGCGCCGCATAGTCTATGGCATTTGTAGACATATGCGCCGCATAGTCTATGGAATATGAGATACTGAGACCAAATTCCATAGCATAGGCGGCGCATAGTCAAAAGCATACTTAGGAATAGGCGGCGCATAGTGTATAGCACACTAGATTCCAAGACCTTAGGCTATAGGATAGGTTGTGCATCGTTCGTGGCCTAGTTTTTCCAAGGCCTAGCCTTCCTCGATGCCTATTTGGGAATGAGAGATGCTCAATCCATAGCCTTATGCATCACTATTCCTAACTTACCAACTTTACCATACAATGTGTCCAAATCGTCAATTGAAATCAATCTCCTCGTTGAATACTTCTTGCACCTATTTTTACTCAAAACAAATGAAAACGATTAGTACGATGGGTTGCCTCCCACCAAGCGCCTTAGTTTTGGTAGTGGCACGACTCTTATTTTTGGATTTTCATTTATCAAAACAAAACAAGTACTAGAATTAAAGGAAAAACGATAAACGATAAAACGATAAAACGATGGGTTGCCTCCCATCTAGCGCCTTATTTATTGTCGTGTCTCGACATAGTAATCTCGAGTACTTAGACTTCGTCGAGATAAGTGATGGCCATGTCATTCATCTAGTCAAGAGGACCAATATAAGGCTTAACACGTTGGCCATTCACTTTGAAGATAACACCATTATTGTCTTCCAATTCGACTACTCCAGACGAGTAGACTTGGATAACTTTAAATGGACCAGACCACTTAGATTTTAACTTACCTGGGAAGAGTTTTAATCTGGAATTGAAGAGTAGTACCATGGCACCTTTTTGGAAGTTTCGTCGAACAATCCGCTGATCATGATACTTCTTCATCCGCTCCTTATATAAATCCGATCGTTCATATGCATGGAGACGGAATTCATCTAGTTCGTTCAGTTGCTCCAACCTCAGATTCTTCACATCATCCCAATTCAAGTTCAACTGCTTCAATGCCAACAATGCCTTGTGCTCGAGCTCAATGGGTAGATGACAAGCCTTCCCATAAACTAGCTGATAAGGTGACATACCAATGGGTGTCTTGAATGCAGTCCTATACGCCCATAGTGCATCATCTAGCTTCCTAGACCAATCCTTCCTATTAGCATTAACCGTCTTTGCAAGGATTTGCTTGATCTCACGATTGGAAACCTCTACTTGTCCACTAGTTTGGGGATGATAATGCGTAGCCACCTTATGTTGCTTGACACCATACTTAGCCAATACAGATTTGAATAGCTTGTTGCAAAAGTGAGATCCTCCATCACTTATGATAGTACGAGGTACTCCAAAGCGAGAGAAGATATTCTTCTTTAAGAACGCTACAACACGCTTTCCTTCATTTTCGGCCAATGCTACAGCTTCAACCCATTTTGAAACATAATCCACAGCAACCAAGATGTACTTCATTCCATACGAATTCACGAATGGACCCATGAAATCAATACCCCACACATCAAAGAGTTCTACCTCCAGAATTTTGGACATGGGCATTTCATGGTGTTTTGAAATAGCACCTTGACGTTGGCATTGGTCACACCTTCTCACATAGTCGTATGCATCTCTGAATATCGAAGTCCAATAATAACCACTTTGTAATACTTTTCTTGCCGTTCGATTGCCTGCATGATGTCCTCCAACTTGTGAACTGTGGCATGCTTCCAATATAGTGGGCACTTCTTCATGGGATATACATCGTCGAATGATCCCATCCGCGCATCTTCGAAACAAATAAGGCTCATCCCAATAATAGTGTTGTACGTCATGCATAAACTTTCTCCTTTGGTGGTAAGATAAATTGGAAGGTAGCACATTACTCACCATGAAATTTGCAAAGTCGGCATACCATGGTAATTTGTCCATTGTTGTCGCTAATATCTCCTCATCAGGGAATGCATCATCAATCTGAATTTCTGGTTGCGCCACCTGCTCATTCTCAAGTCGAGATAGGTGATCAGCCACTTGGTTCTCGCAACCTCTTCTATCTTTGACCTCAAAATCGAACTCTTGCAGCAGCAATACCCATCGAATCAACCTTGGTTTTGCATCTTTCTATGTCATTACATACCTAAGAGTTGCATGGTCTGTATGGACGATCACCTTAGTACCCAATAGGTAGGCACGAAACTTCTCAAACGCATACACAACCGCTAGGAGCTCTTGTTCAGTAACCGTGTAGTTCTTTTGGGCTTCATTTAGGACCTTACTCGCATAGTAGATAGGATGAAATAGTTTCTCCTTTCTCTGTCCAAGAACAGCACCAACGGCTACACCACTAGCATCACACATGACTTCGAACGGGAGCGTCCAATCTGGTGCTACCATGATAGGGGCTTCAATGAGTTTTCCTTTAAGGCATTCGAATGCCTTTAAGCAATCGTCATTAAAGTCAAACTTCGTATCTTTCTCCAATAGTTTGCACAATGGACTAGAAATTTTGGAAAAGTCTTTGATGAATCTATGAAAGAACCCAGCATGGACAAGAAAACTACGAACTCCCTTCACCAAAATTGGAGGCGGTAGCTTCTCAATTACCTCTATTTTTGCTCGATCAACCTCTATTCCTCTTTCAGAGATCTTGTGCCCAAGAACGATTCCTTCTTTTACCGTGAAGTGGCACTTCTCCCAATTCAGCACAAGGTTGAACTCTACACATCTTTGTAATGCCATGCTCAAGTTTGCCAAACACGCTTCAAAAGACTCACTAACAACTAAAAAGTCGTCCATAAGTACCTCCAAAGTGTCTTCAACCATATCAGAGAAAATAGACATCATACAACGTTGAAAGGTGGCTGGTGCATTACATAACCCGAATGGCATACGTTTGAAGGCAAACGTACCATATGGGCATGTAAACGTTGTCTTCTCTTAGTCTTCGGGAGCAATACAAATCTGATTATAACCTAAATAACCATCCAAGGAGCAAAACCATCCTTTCCCCGCTAATCGATCTAGTATTTGGTCCATAAATGGCATGGGGAAGTGATCTTTGAGCGTCCAAGAATTCAGCTTGCGGTAATCCATACATACTCTCCATCCAGTAACGGGCCTAAGTGGAATAAGCTCATTCTTCACATTTGCGACCACTGTCATACCTCCTTTCTTGGGAACACATTATAGAGGACTTACCCATGTGCTATCAGAGATAGGATATACAACTCCTGCGTCTAACCACTTGACAATCTCCTTCTTCACCACTTCTTGCATAGGTGGGTTTAAACGCCTTTGATGTTCAATGGTGGGTGTGCACTTTTTTGAAGCTGAATTTTATGTGTGCAAATACCAGGTGGAATACCAATAATATCCGCAATGGTCCATCCAATGGCTCTAATATGCTTGTGTAAGATTGCAATAAGAGTTGCAACTTGTTGCTCACCCAAATCGGCTGCCACTATGACTGGAAGAGTGTTTCCGTTTCCTAAGAATGCGTACTTCAAATGGCTTGGTAGCTCCTTCAATTCTAGTGTGGGTGGTTCTTCAATAGATGGCTTAGCTGGTGGTGTGGGTCGATTCTTGAGATCAAGATCCAGCTTCTTGGGAGTATAGCGATATGTCCCTAATCCTGATAGAGCACAAATAGCTTCTTTAGAAATTTCAGCATCCTCATTCTCTCCTTTCATGAGTAAAACCTCTAAAGGATCATCAAGAATTTGATCTTCTTCAAGTCGTTCTTTCTCATCATCAAAGACAACATCAGCCACAGAAAATACACTCAGATCTTTGGGTTGCTTCATTGATGTGCAAACATCAAAACGAACTACTTCGTCATTTATTCGGAATGAAAGTTCATTAGCCCTTAAATCAATGAGCACACTTTCTGTAGCAAGGAAAGGGTGCCCCAAGATTATGGGAACTTCTGAGTCTGCTTCACAATCTAAAATAACAAAGTCTGCCGGAAATATGAATGAAGAAACCTTTACCAATACGTCACATAGAATACCAACAGGTCATTTTACCGACCTATCCGCCATGACAAGTCTCATATTAGTTGGTGTACGATCTCCTAACCCCAACTTCTTGTAGATCGATAATGGCATCAAGTTGATTCTGGCTCCTAAGTCACATAGTGCTTTGGCAAAGTTCAAAGATCCAACGGTGCAAGGCATAGTGAAAGCTCCGGGGTCGGCCTTCTTCTGAACTATCGATCGGGTAGCAATTGCACTACAATGATGTACATCATCCTTCAGCTCATAACTTGCTGCCCTCTTCTTTGTCAAAAGATCTTTCATAAACTTCGCATACCCAGGAATTTGTTCAAGTGCCTCCACTAATGGAACATTGATGGTCAGCTGCTTCAACATAGTCATAAATTTGCTGAACTTAGTGTCATCCGCCACCTTCTTCAATCTTTGGGGAAAAGGTGGTGGTGGGTATGGAAGTTTTCTCTCCATGGCTTTCTTCTCCTCTTGCTTCCGTTTTTCCACTTTTTCAGTTTGCACGTCGTTGGGAGTGACGTTAGTAACGTCATCTGTGGACTCCTCATGTTTCGCGTTGTTATCCTTGTCCGCAACTTCGTCAACCACTTGCTTGTCTTTTGCTGAAGTTTCCAGCACCTTACCACTTCTGGTAGTGATGGCCATGCATGACCCATCATTCTTTGGGTTTTGCACAGTATCGCTCGGTAAGGTGCCAACCTTTCTTTGATTGAATGCTGCCGAAAGTTGGCTCAATTGCTGCTCTATTTGCTTGATAGAAGTGGAATGAGAATCAACTAATTGCTTCATGGAGGACAAATCATTAATCACCTCCGTAACTCCCGTGCTCTTTGCTTCCACTCCTTTCAATAACTTAGCCATCATGTCTTCCATACTTCCAGAATTAGATGTGGTGGTATCACGTCCACCAGGGGGAACGTACAAACCACTCTTTTCATTTTTTTTCTTCCAACTGCCTTGGTCTTTGCTTCTAGATTTATCATAATAGTTTCGACCTTGGTTTCCTTGGGCATTCCCACGAAAACCCCCCTGATTGTTCAAGTAGTTGGCCTCCTCTTCAGAATCAGATTCGTCTCTTCCTTTTAGCGTCACAACTTTCACTTTTTCGGTCTTCCCTGATAATAAATGCTTTGTCAGAAGATCTATTTGTGTTTTCATGTGCGCCATGTCTTGATCACATTCTTCTTCTCTTCTTCTTTGTTCTGCAGTCATGCCAATAGATAAAGTGGGGCTTGCTACCTCAGAATCCCTGGTATGCCAAGCTCTACTTTGTTTCGTCATGCGATCTAGTATATTGCTTGCTTGACCAAAGGCAAGGTCCATGAAAGAACCTCCAGCTGCATTATCCACCACCGGTTTAGTTATTGAATTCAAGGCTCTCGCTAGGTTTGTCTTGAACCTCTCCCATGTTTTATGAAGAGCTTCAGTGGGAAGCTGACGAAAGTTGCTGATTTCATCTCTCAATTGCACCTTCTTGGATGGCGGAAAGAATCTTTCTAGGAAAGCGTC
>CM061561.1:279404811-279407311 GCA_030864225.1 Capsicum baccatum var. pendulum | reverse complement strand
CCATGCGCCCACGCTGCACGTCGACATGGCCTCTTAGCGCCTATGCCAACTACCGACAGTCGCCTTGAAGTGCCTTCAACACCTCTAACCCCCTTATATTTGCTTAAAAGAAAAACCTAAGTGACAGGAGTAGACATGATTTTGCCAGAGAATCATACCAGACATATGCGGAACCGAACTGCACGTTTTGATGTGAGACGGAGCCTGTGCACTCAAAAAAAGGTCGCGTAATTTGTAAATGATAATTTTCATTGAAAAAAAATTTTTTTTTACAAATATCATTTATTAAAATTGAAAAAATATGTAAAAATAAATCAAAACTAGAAAAAATATTTATAAAAATATGAAAAAATTAGGAAAATATTCTTAGCGCATGAACTAACCTTAAACCAACAATCGAGTGCATATTTGTACGAATAACGTAACGATATAAAATATTTAAATTTAAGGAAATTAAATAAAAATTTTAGGAAAATATAAAAATAAGTAACAACCCCAAAATATGCTTATTAGAATGAAGTAGCCTTAAACCAACAATTGAGTGCGTATTTTTACGAATGACGTAACGATATAAAATATTTAAATTTAAGGATATTAAATAAAAATTTGAAAAAAAGGCGACGGGACATTACGAAAACTGCCACGACATATGAGGTAGAATTGACATATATTTAAAATACAAAATTAGAGCGGATATGTAGAGAAACGAGTGTGCAACGGTGACGAGGATCGAGGAACGTCAGGAAAATACTAGGATGATCGAACGTAGGTTTACGCTCTTTTGATTTTTCCACGGTGCGTTGTGCCTTGGTGACATGGTGCCTTGATGCCATGGTGCCATGGTGCCTTGGTGCCACGGTGCCTGGGTGCCATGGTGCCACGATGCCTTGGTGCCACGGCGCCACGGCGCCTTGGTGGCATGGCGTCATGCTGCCTTGCTGTCATGGCGCCATGCTGCCACGGTGCCTCGATGCCAAGGTGACATAGTGCCACGATGACTTGGTGCCACGGCGCCATTGTGCCACGGTGCCTTGGTGCCATGGTGCTATGCTGCCATGAGGCCACGGTGCCTTGGTGCCATGGTGCCTTGGTGCCACGGTGCCATGGTTCCATGGTGCCTTAGTGCATTGGTGCCGCGGTGCCACGGTGCCTTGGTGCCGCGATGCGTTGGTGCCATGGTGTCGCGGTGCCATGGTGCCTTGGTGCCGCGATACGTTGGTGCCCTGGTGCCGCGGTGCCAGGGTGCCTTGGTGCCGCGATGCGTTGGTGCCATGGTGCCGTGGTGCCATGGTGCCTGGGTGCCATGGTGCCACGGTGCCATGGTGCCTGTGTGCCATGGTGCCACCCCATCTTGGTGCCAAGGTGCCAGGCCGCCTTGGTGCCACGGTGCCATGGTGCCTTGGTGACATGGTGCCTTGGTACCATGGTTCCATGGTTGCACGCCGACTTGGTGCCAAGGTGCCTTGGTGCCATGGTTCCACGCCGCCTTGGTGCCACGGTGCCATGGCGCCACGGTGCCTTGGTGCCTTTCTGTCATGGTGCCCTGGTGCCTTGGTGCCCTGGTGCCATGGTGCCATAGTGCCACGCCGCCTTGGTGCTACGTTAGCATGGCGCCACGGTGCCTTGGTGCCATGGTGCCCTGGTGCCATGGCGCCATGGTGCCATGGCGCCATGGTGCCAAGCTGCCCTGGTGCCTTGGTGCCATGGTGCAGGGATTCAAGGCGAGCGCGACCGTTATTTGCAAGGAGCGTCGTAAGGGGAAGATAGGAGTCGATGAAGGCCACATGCCCACTGCCTCTACCGCATCCGAGTATCCCGACCGCCGCTGACGGACCACGACATCGCATGACGAAGCGAGGGAGGCGTGGGACGCAAGGGCGGCCTATCGATTCGCCCCGCGCACGAAATGCGAGGGGCGAAAGGCGATCGATAAAACTTGATAATGCATGCAGCACAGGAAACCAACTTCGAGCAAGCCTACATTGCATTTGCCCCGTTACTGAGATGGTAGGCGGGTCAGGACGTCGCTGCTCGAGCAGGGATCCAACCTAACCGCACGTGCCGAACACAACTCACGCGTCGTGCGTCTAAATGCGCCATCGATGCACACCAGCACCGGCCCCAAAGCCCAGCAATAGATGTCGTGCGCATCTACCAATGCGGATGTTGCAAGGCTGAAGCAAGTCCCGCTTGACACGATAGCCCGCCCTTGGGGGGAGTAGAGAAGATGAAGGCACGCCTAGGCTCATGCACGGGCGCCGCCCACGCCGGCCGCCGGCGCTCGCCGCGGATTGGGCTCGGCCGCATGCGTTCAGCGCCTGGAGCTTGCCTCGAGAGCAGCATCCAGTACTCGCCACTCGCACAAAGGCACCGCCTCGTCCGAAGTCTAGCGCCAGCAGCCCCATCGTGGACGACGCCACCGATAACCGACACGAGCGTACAATGAAGCGCGGCCGACGTTGCTACATTGGCACGGACGCCTCGCACGGACTAGCCATGC
>CM061561.1:279394811-279399811 GCA_030864225.1 Capsicum baccatum var. pendulum | reverse complement strand
GGGTACCACCCCACACTTAGGTTGTTGGCACCAACTAGTAAGTATCCAAGTAACAAGCTTAATCAATGTTCATAGCCATGGCAATTCTGCAAATAGTATAACAATGCTTATTAAAACCAAATTCAAGTCAGAGACCGGTCAAGATTATCCTAACGTATATGTTTACTCACATGGTTGTGTATCAACAATCCAAACACATTAACGTCACCAATGATCTTTGAAGATGTAGCAATTCATAATAGGCATAGGAACGTAGTACTTACTAGAAATAGATGAAGAATAAAAGAGTACTTACGTGATTGAAGCCTTTGGAGATGTTCTTGTGAATTAGAAGAGCAAAAAGAGAAATTTTGAGATGATTTGGATGGATGTGCGGTTCCTTTGGGTCAATTTTTAGTGTGGTTATGTTTCAATACTAAGTACCCTTTATATAGGAAGAGAATGGGTTGGGTTATGACCCATTTACAATCGGTTTTGGAGACAAAAATGCTACATATGCGGCGCATAATGTTTGGCATAGTCATGACATATGCGGCGCATTGTCTATAGCATAATGGGACATATGCACCGCATAGTCTATGGCATTTGTAGACATATGCGCCGCATAGTCTATGGCATATGAGATACTGAGACCAAATGCCATATCATAGGCGGCGCATAGTCAAAAGCACACTTAGGAATAGGCGGCGCATAGTGTATAGCACACTAGATTCCGAGACCTTAGGCTATAGGATAGGTTGTGCATCGTTCGTGGCCTAGTTTTTCCAAGGCCTAGCCTTTCTCGATGCCTATTTTGGCGTGAGAAATGCTCAATCCATAGCCTTATGCATCACTATTCCTAACTTACCAACTTTACCATACAATGCGTCCAAATCGTCAATTGAAATCAATCTTCTCGTTGAATACCTCTTGCACCTATTTTAGCTCAAAACCAAATGAAAACGATTAGTATGATGGGTTGCCTTCCACCAAGTTCCTTAGTTTTGGTCGTGGCACGACTCTTATTTTTGGATTTTTCATTTAGCAAAACAAAACAAGTACTAGAATGAAAGAAAGACAAAACGATAAACAATAAATGAAGAATGATAAACAATGGGTTGGCCCCCATATAGCGCCTTATTTATTGTCGTGGCACGACATAGTTACCTCAAGTACTCAGACTTCGTCAAGGTAAATGGTGGATCGTTTTCTAAAAAGATTTAGACGACAATGAGGCTTACCTGTGGGCATGCGATCTTTTTCAAGATGGCTCATACGTTTCTCCGGAGAGTCACCAATTATATCATCAATAGTCCAACCCATAGCTCTCTTGTATCTCTTCAGAGCAGAGATGAGAGCCTCTACATGCTGTTCACTTAAATCATCTGCACTCTCTGGAAGTATATTTCTACTTTCCAAGAACACATACCTTAGATAATTGGGGAGCTCTTGCGATTCTAACATTGGTGGCTCGTCAATGGGAGTCTTCGTTGTTGGTTGATTCTTGAGATCACAATTCAGTTGCTTAGGAGTATAAGACTCTATTTATGTTAGATCACCCATAAGTTCTTCATAATCTTCATTATCCTCATGCTCAACATTCAGTGGCGCAGCAGACAATGGCTCAACAGTAGGCTGTTTCTCTATAGATAATGCTTTCATATCGTCTTGATGAACATCAGCTACAGATAACTAATTCATATCGCTGGGCTGCTTCATGGCTTTGCGTATATCAAACCGTACTACTTCGTCATTAATTCGAAACAAAAGCTCATTATCTTTCATGTCAATAAGCACACTTCCGGTTGCAAGGAAAGGACGTCCCAGGATTATGGGAACTTCAGAATCCTAATTACAATCCAGAATAACAAAGTTGGCAGGAAATATGAATGAAGAAGCCTTTACCAACACATCATTCAAGATACCCACAGGTCATTTTACCGACCTATCAGCCATCACGAGCCTCATATTGGTTGGTGAAGGGTCTCCCAACCCCAAATTCTTGTAGATCGATAATGGCATCAAGTTGATGTTGGCTCCTAAGTCACATAGTGCTTTGGCAAAGTTCAAAGTTCCGACGGTGCAAAGAATGGTGAAAGCTCCGGGGTCGGCCTTCTTCTGAACTATCGATCTGGTAGTAATTGCACTACAATGATGTACATCATCCTTCAGCTCATAACTTGTTTCACTCTTCTTTGTCAAAAGATCTTTCATAAACTTCGCATACCAAGGAATTTCTTCAAGTGCCTCCACTGATAGAACATTGATGGTCAGCTGTTTCAACATAGTCATAAATTTGCTGAACTTAGTGTCATCCACCACCTTCTTCAATCTTTGGGGAAAAGGTGATGGTGGGTATGGAAGTGTTATCTCCGTGGATTTTTTCTCCTCTTGCTTCCGTTTTTCCACTTTTTCAGTTTGCACATCGTTGGGAGTGATGTTAGTAACGTCATCCGCGGACTCCTCACGTTTCGCGTTGTTATCCTTGTCCGCAACTTCGTCAACCACTTGCTTGTCTTTTGCGGAAGTTTCCAGCGCCTTACCACTTCTGGTAGTGATGGCCATTCATGACCCATAATTCTTTGGGTTTTGCGCAGTATCGCTCGGTAAGGTTCCATCCTTTCTTTGATTGAATGCTGCTGAAAGTTGGCTCAATTGCTGCTCTATTTGCTTGATAGAAGTGGAATGAGAATCAACTAATTGCTTCATGGAGGACAAATCATTGATTACCTCTGTTACTCCCGCGCTTGTTGCTTCCACTCCTTTCAATAATTTAGCCATCATGTCTTCCATACTTCCAGAATTAGATGTGGTGGTGTCACGACTACCAGGGGGAACGTACAAACCACTCTTTTCATTCTTGTTCTTCCAACTACCTTAGTCCTTGTTTCCAGATTTATCATAATAGTTCTGACCTTGGTTTCCTTGGGCATTCCCGTGGAAACCTCCCTGATTGTTCAAGTAGTTGGCCTCATCTTCCGAATCCGATTCGTCTCTTCCTTTTGACGCCATAGCTTTCACTTTTTCAGTCTTCCCTGATAATAAATGCTTTGTAAGAAGATCCATTTGTGTTTTCAAATGCGCCATACCTTGATCACGTTCTTCTTCTCTTCTTCTTTGGTCTGCAGTCATGCCAATAGATAAAGTGGGGCTTGCTACCTCAGAATCCCTGGTATGCCAAGCTCTACTTTGTTTCGTCATGCGATCTAGCATATTGCTTGCTTGACCAAAGGTAAGGTCCATAAAAGATCCTCCAGCTGCGTTATCCACCACTGGTTTAGTTATTGAATTCAAGGCTCTATATAATATCTCCATTAGGTGAACATTGGTCATGTGATGGTTTGGGCACCTCGCTAGCTTTGTCTTGAACCTCTCCCATGTTTCATGAAGAGCTTCAGTGGGGAGCTGGAGGAAGTTGCTGATTTCATCTCTCAATTGTGCTCTTTTGGATGGCGGAAAGAATCTTTCTAGGAAAGCGTCTTTCAATTGCCTCCAATTTGTAATTGAATCAGGAGTCATCCCATTCAACCATAGTGTTACCTCCCCAAACAGAGACAATGGAAATAGACGTAATCAAATAGCATTCTGACCAACACCAGGATTGTCAAAAGACTTGCATGTAGAAATAAAGTTGATGAGATGCATATTCAGATCGTCGCCTGCTAGTCCACCAAATAATCCTTTGAGTTGTAATAACTGAATCATGGTTCTTGTGATGTTGAACTTGGCTCCGGGCGCTAATGGTGGTGGAATTATAGCTCCAGTGGCTCCGGCACAATCAAGATCATCATCATCATCATCGAAAGCTGGCTGCAAAGGTTGGCGATCATACCTATACCGGGCTTGTCGACCTCTTCTGTTGGCAGGTGTTGTAGTTTCAGCAACATGCCTTGGGTTTATCAACTCGTCATCACCTAAATCTTCATCGTCAGGATTTGTTGCTCGCCCAGTATTATCAATGTTTTGTTGTTGGACTTGAGCAGCGGCAAGAGAAGCTAATCTTGCTTGCTCGTGTTGAGCAGCCATCCTGTCGATTTTAGCTTGTTCTTCCATTCTTCTAATTCGTTGTGGTTCAGGATTGATTGGTAATAACGGTTGACCAGAACTTCTAGTATGGGGTATGCACTAAAGTAAAAACCTGCAATAAACAAAAACAAAAACTAAACGTAAAAGTATGAGAATCTTTGACCAAAGGGTCTAGTAATTATCACAAACTTGATTGACACTCGTATTCCCCGGCAACGGCGCCAATTTTTGATAACTCTCAATCTACAGCTCTCGTGGAAGTGTAAAGAGGTCGTTAGCAAATATAGAACCCAACCTGGGTTGGGTATCGATCCCACAGGGAATAGCTTGGCCAACAAGTAAGCAACGGTTACTAGACTTTTAGTACAAGTCTCGTAAAAAGGGGGGATTGTAATGTGTAACGAAAACAATAAAGTAAAAGCTGAAAATAATAAAGTAAAAAGAGAAAGATTGTTACGTTGGTTGTAAACAATGAGAATTGAAGCGTTGGGGTTATGTCCACCTTCTGAGGTATTCGTCTCTATTGGCTATGAGTGTGTAGAGTTTTGACATGCAATTGCTTATAGAGAATTCTAGTCGATGGTAAATCCAAGCGTCTCTCGACCTAAACAAGGACTATTTCACTTTAACTCTCTCGAGCTTAAAGCATGTCTAACGGTACGAATTCTCCAAGAGGTTAGTCCAGTTACGGCACTAGTTTTTTAATAGGAAAGGGTGTCCTACTACCTTGACATTATCTCTTTTCCAGACAAATAACCTTTCTCTCGAAAAAGTTAAATGTTAGACTGGCGTATTCTTGCGTTTGCAACCGCAAAGAATGTGGATTAAGATAAAGAGAATAATGATATAAGCAGTATACGTGTCGCGACTCACAAACTCACAGCAATAGATAGTAACTCATTCGGCTTCCATAACCCCAACAGAGAAGTTTAGTTACCCATGAATGTCAAGGAGATCACGATAGACATTGTTATTATATCACGATATTGAGTAAT
>CM061561.1:279384811-279387311 GCA_030864225.1 Capsicum baccatum var. pendulum | reverse complement strand
GAGGCTCATGCACGGGTGCCGCCCACGCCGACCGCTGGCGCTCGCCGCGGATTGGGCTCAACCACATGCGTGCAGCGCCGAAGCTTGCCCCGAGAGCAGCATCCAGTACTCGCCGCTCGCACGAAGGCACCGCCTCGTCCGATGTCTAGCGCCAGCAGCCCCGTCGTGGACGACGCCACCGATAACCGACACTAGCATACAATCAAGCGCGGCCGGCGTTGATACATGGGCACGGACGGCTCGCAAGGACTAGCCATGCATGCTGCCATGCGCCCACGCTGCACGCCAACATGGCCACTGAGCGCCTAAGCCAACTACCGACAGTCGCCTTGAAGTTCCTTCAACACCTCTAGTCACGCGTCGTGCGTCCAAATGCTCCGTTGATGCATGCCCAGCACCGGCCCCAACGCCCAGCAACAGATGCCGTGCACTGCTGCCCATGCGGACGTTGCAAGGATGAAGCAAGTCCCGCTTGACACGATAGCCCGCCCTTGAGGGGAGCAGAGGAGATGAAGGCACGCCGAGGCTCATGCACGGGCACCGCCCAAGCCGGCCCCTGGCGCTCGCCGCGGATTGGGCTCGGCCGCATGCGTGCAGTGCCTAAAGCTTGCCCCGAGAGCAGCATCCAGTACTCGCCGCTCGCACGAAGGCACCGCCTCATCCGAAGTCTAGCGCCAGCAGCCCCGTTGTGGACGACGCCACCGATAACCGACACTAGCGTACAATGAAGCGCGGCCGGCGTTGCTACACGGGCACGGACGGCTCGCATGGACTAGCCATGCATGCTTCCATGCGCCCACGCTGTACGCCGACATGGCCACTGAGCGCCTATGCCAACTACCGACAGTCTCCTTGAAGTGCCTTCAACACCTCTAGTCACGCATCGTGCGTCCAAATGCTCCGTCGATGCATGCCCAGCACCGGCCCCAACGCCCAACAATAGATGTCGTGCACTGCTGCCCATGCGGACGTTGCAAGGATGAAGCAAGTCCCGCTTGACACGATATCCCGCCCTTGGGGGGAGCAGAGGAGATGAAGGCACGCCGAGGCTCATGCACGGGCACCGCCCAAGACGGCCCCCGGCGCTCGCCGCGGATCGGGCTCGGCCGTATGCGTGTAGCGCATGGAGCTTGCCCCGAGAGCAGCATCCAGTACTCGCCGCTCGCACGAAGGCACTACCTCGTCCAAAGTCTAGCGCCAGCAGCCCCGTCGTGGATGACACCACAGATAACCGACACTAGCATACAATGAACCGCGGCTGACGTTGCTACACGGGCATGGACGGCTCGCATGGACTAGCCATGCATGCTGCCATGCGCCCACGCTGCACGTCGACATGGCCACTGAGCGCATATGCCAACTATCGACAGTCGCCTTGAAGTGCCTTCAACACCTCTACCCCCCTTATATATGCTTAAAAAAAAACCAAGTGACAGGAGTAGATATGATTTTGCCAGAAAATCATACCAGACATATGCGGAACTGAACTGCACGTTTTGATGTGAGACGGAGCCTGTGCACTCAAAAAAAGGTCGCGTAATTTGTAAGTGATAATTTTCATTGAAAAAATATTTTTTTTAAAAAATATCATTTATTTAAATTGAAAAAATATGTAAAAATAAATCAAAAATAGAAAAAAAATTAATAAAAATATGAAAAAATTAGGAAAATATTCTTAGAGCATGAACTAACCTTAAACCAACAATCGAGCGCACATTTGTATGCATAACTTAACGATATAAAATATTTAAATTTAAGGAAATTAAATAAAAATTTTAGAAAAAATATAAAAATAAGTAACAACCCCAAAATATGCATATTGGAATGAAGTAGCCTTAAACCAACAACTGAGTGCGTATTTGTACGAATGACGTAACGATATAAAATATTTAAATTTAAGGATATTAAATAAAAATTTGAAAAAAAGGTGACGGGACATTACGAAAACCGCCACGACATATGAGGTAGAATTGACATATATTTAAAATACAAAATTAGAGCGGATATGTAGAGAAATGAGTGTGCAACGGTGACGAGGATCGAGGAACGTCAGGAAAATATTAGGATGATCGAACGTAGGTTTACGCTCTTTTGACTTTGCCACAGTGCGTTGTGCCTTGGTGCCATGGTGCCTTGGTGCCATGGTGCCATGGTGCCTTGGTGCCATGGTGCCACGGCGCCACGGTGCCTGGGTGCCATGGTGCCACGATGCCTTGGTGCCACGGCGCCACGGCGCCTTGGTGGCATGGCGCCATGCTGCCTTGGTGTCATGGCGCCATGCTGCCACGGTGCCATGGTGCCACGGTGCCATGGTGCCACGGTGCCTTGGTGCCACGGCGCCATTGTGCCACGGTGCCTTGGTGCCATGGTGCTATGCTGCCACGGGGCCACGGGGCCTTGGTGCCATGGTGCCACGGTGCCTTGGTGCCACGGTGCCATGGTTCCATGGGGCCTTAGTGCCCTGGTGTCGCGGTGCCGCGGTGCCACGGTGCCATGGTAC
>CM061561.1:279374811-279377311 GCA_030864225.1 Capsicum baccatum var. pendulum | reverse complement strand
TACAATGAAGCACGGCCGGCGTTGCTACACGAGCACGGACGACTCGTACGGACTAGCCATGCATGCTGCCATGCGCCAACGCTGCACGCCGACATGGCCACTGAGCACCTATGCCAACTACCGACAGTCGCCTTGAAGTGCCTTCAACACCTCTAGTCACGCGTCGTGCGTCCAAATGCTCCGTCGATGCATTCCCAGCACCGGCCCCAATGCCCAACAATAGATTCCATGCACTGCTGCCCATGCGGATGTTGCAAGGATGAAGCAAGTCCTGGTTGACACGATAGCCCGCCCTTGGGGGGAGAAGAGGAGATGAAGGCACGCCGAGGCTCATGCACGGGCACCGCCCAAGCCGGCCCTCGGCGCTCGCCGCGGATTGGGCTCGGCCGCATGCGTGCAGCGCCTGGAGCTTTACCCGAGAGCAACATCCAGTACTCGCCGCTCGCACGAAAGCACCGCCTCATCCGAAGTCTAGCGCCAGCAGCCCCGTCGTGGATAACACCACCGATAACCGACACTAGCGTACAATGAAGCGCGGCCGACGTTGCTACACGGGCATGGACGGCTCGCACGGACTAGCCATGCATGCTGCCATGCGCCCACACTGCACGTCGACATGGCCACTGAGCGCCTATCCCAACTACCGACAGTCGCCTTGAAGTGCCTTCAACACCTCTACCCCCCTTATATATGCTTAAAAAAAAACCCAAGTGACAAGAGTAGACATGATTTTGCCAGAGAATCATACCAGACATATGCGGAACCGAACTGTACGTTTTGATGTGAGACGGAGCCTATGCACTCAAAAAAAGGTCGCGTAATTTGTAAATGATAATTTTCATTGAAAAAATATTTTTTTTTACAAATATCATTTATTAAAATTGAAAAAATATGTAAAAATAAATCAAAAATAGAAAAAATATTTATAAAAATATGAAAAAATTAGGAAAATATTCTTAGCGCATGAACTAACCTTAAACCAACAATCGAGTGCATATTTGTACGCATAACATAACGATATAAAATATTTAAATTTAAGGAAATTAAATAAAAATTTTAGCAAAAATATAAAAATAAGTAACAACCCCAAAATATGCATATTAGAATGAAGTAGCCTTAAACCAACAATTGAGTGCGTATTTGTACGAATGACGTAACGATATAAAATATTTAAATTTAAGGATATTAAATAAAAATTTGAAAAAAGGTGACGGGACATTACGAAAACCGCCACGACATATGAGGTAGAATTGACATATATTTAAAATACAAAATTAGAGCGGATATGTAGAGAAATGAGTGTGCAACGGTGACGAGGATCGAGGAACGTCAAGAAAATATTAGGATGATCGAACGTAGGTTTACGCTCTTTTGATTTTCCCACGGCGCGTTGTGCCATGGTGCCATGGTGCCTTGGTGCCATGGTGCCATGGTGCCTTGGTGCCACGGCGCCACGGTGCCTGGGTGCCATGGTGCCACGATGCCTTGGTGCCACGGCGCCACGGCGCCTTGGTGGCATGGCGCCATGCTGCCTTGGTGTCATGGCGCCATGCTGCCATGGTGCCTCGGTGCCATGGTGCCATGGTGCCACGGTGCCTTGGTGCCATGGCGCCATTGTGCCACGGTGCCTTGGTGCCATGGTGCTATGCTGCCACGGGGCCACGGTGCCTTGGTGCCATGGTGCCACGGTGCCTTGGTGCCATGGTTCCATGGGGCCTTAGTGACCTGGTGCCGTGGTGCCGCGGTGCCACGGTGCCATGGTGCCATGGTGTCACAGTGCCTTGGTGCCGCGATGCGTTGGTGCCATGGTGCCGCGGTGCCATGGTGCCTGGGTGCCATGGTGCCACGGTGCCATAGTGCCTATGTGCCATGGTGCCACGGTGCCTTGGTGCCCTGGTGCCATGGCGCCACGGTGCCAAGCTGCCCTGGTGCCTTGGTGCCATGGTGCAGGGATTCAAGGCGAGCGCGACCGTCATTTGCAAGGAGCGTCGTACGGGGAAGATAAGAGTCGATGAAGGCCCCATGCCCACTGCATCTACCGCATCCGAGTATCCCGACCGCCGCTCACGGAACCCGACATCGCACGACGAAGCGAGGGAGGCATGGGACGCAAGGGCAGCCTATCGATTCGCCCCGCGCACGAAATGCGAGGGGCAAAACGCTATCGATAAAACTTGATAATGCATGCAGCACAGGAAACCGACTTCGAGCAAGCCAACATTGCGCTTGCCCCACGACTGAGATGGCAGGCGGGTCAGGACGTCGCTACTCGAGCAGGGATCCAACCTAACTGCACGTGCCGAACACAACTCACGCGCCGTGCGTCCAAATGCTCCGTCGATGCACGCCCAGCACCGGCCCCAACGCCCAGCAATAGATGCCGTGCGCTGCTGCCAATGCAGACGTTGCAAGGCTGAAGCAAGTCCCGCTTGACACGATAGCCCGCCTTTGGGGGGAGCAGAAAAGATGAAGGCACGCCGAGGCTTATGCACGGGCGCCG
>CM061561.1:279357357-279369857 GCA_030864225.1 Capsicum baccatum var. pendulum | reverse complement strand
AAAATAATCGAAAATAGAAAAAATATTTATAAAAATTTGAAAAAATTAGGAAAATATTCTTAGCGCATGAACTAACCTTAAACCAACAATCGAGTGCATATTTGTACGCATAATGTAACGATATAAAATATTTAAATTTAAGGAAATTAAATAAAAATTTTAGAAAAATATAAAAGTAAGTAACAACCCCAAAATATGCATATTAGAATGAAGTAGCCTTAAACCAATAATTGAGTGCGTATTTGTACGAATGACGTAACGATATAAAATATTTAAATTTAAGGATATTAAATAAAAATTTGAAAAAAAGGCGACGAGACATTACGAAAACCTCCACGACATATGAGGTAGAATTGACATATATTTAAAATACAAATTAGAGCAGATATGTAGAGAAATGAGTGTGCAATGGTGACGAGGATCGAGGAACGTCAGGAAAATATTAGGATGATCGAACGTAGGTTTATGCTCTTTTGATTTTGCCACGGTGCGTTGTGGCTTGGTGCCATGGTGCCATGGTGCCTTGGTGCCTTGGTGCCATGGTGCCGCGGTGTAACGGTGCCACGGTGCCATGGTGCCATGGTGTCACGGTGCCATGGTGCCGCGATGCGTTGGTGCCATGGTGCCGCGGTGCCATGGTGCCTGGGTGCCATGGTGCCACGGTGCCATGGTGCCACGCCACCTTGGTGCCACGGTGCCTCAGTGCCAAGGTGCCAGGCCGCCTTGGTGCCACGGTGCCATGGTGCCTTGGTGCCATGGTGCCTCGGTGCCCTGGTGCCATGGTTGCACGCCGACTTGGTGCCACGGTGCCTTGGTGCCATGGTGCCACGCCTCCTTGGTGCCACGGTGCCATGGCGCCACGGTGCCTTTGTGCCTTGCTGTCATGGTGCCCTGGTGCCCTGGTGCCTTGGTGCCCTGGTGCCCTGGTGCCACGCCGCCTTGGTGCCATGGTGCCACGCCGCCTTGGTGCTACGCTGGCATGGCGCCACGGTGCCTTGGTGCCATGGTGCCCTGGTGCCAAGGCGCCACGGTGCCAAGCTGCCCTGGTGCCTTGGTGCCATGGTGCAGGGATTCAAGGCGAGCGCGACCGTCATTTGCAAGGAGCGTCGTACGGGGCAGATAGGAGTCGATCAAGGCCCCATACCCACTGTGTCTACCGCATCCGAGTATCCCGACCACCGCTCACGGACCACGACATTGCACGACGAAGCGAGGGAGGTGTGGGACGCAAGGGCAGCCTATCGATTCGCCCCGCGCACGAAATGTAAGGGGCGAAAGGCGATCGATAAAACTTGATAATGCATGCAGCACAGGAAACAGACTTCGAGCAAGCCAACATTGCGCTTGCCCCGCGACTGAGATGGCAGGCGGGTCAGGACGTCGCTGCTCGAGCAGTGATCCAACCTAACCCACGTGCCGAACACAACTCACACACCGTGCGTCCAAATGCTCCGTCGATGCACGCCCAGCACCGGCCCCAACGCCCAGCAATAGATGTCGTGCGCTGCTGGCAATGCGGATGTTGCAAGGCTGAAACAAGTCCCGCTTGACACGATAGCCCGCCCTTGGGGGGAGCAGAAATATGAAGGCACGCCGAGGCTCATGTACGGGCGCCGCCTGATGATAGGCGAATTTAGACGCCTATATCAATATATTTTGCCCATATTTTAGCCTAGTTTTGAGAACAAACTATATATTTCATGCACTTTTAGTCCTTTTTCCTATAAATGAGCTAACGAACACGATTAGTAAAGTTTCAGGTATAAATGATGCAGAATTCAGCATTTTATGGCTTACTTGACGCAAAAGAAAGCTCGCGAAGGAAGGAAAGGGAGTTTGGACGCCTAAGGACCAAAACAGCTGCATGGAAAATCTGTCCCGGGCTAAAACAGCATTTCTGAAGAATTTGGGGACCTGGACCAAAACTGCTGCATGGAAAATTTGTCCCGGGCTAAAACAACATTTCTGAAGACTTTGGGGACCTGCAGTAACTAATTAGGATTTGGACAATGATACATTAACCTAGTACAATTGGGTTATGTATTTCATTAGTTTATTTGGATTATGATAATGTTACATTAACCTAGTACACTTGGGTTAAGTATTCAATTAGCCTAGTAGGATTTGGTTATTTATTTCATTAGCTTAGTAGGAGTAGGATATGAGTATTATTCATGCTAGAGATTTTTATTCATCCCTCACCACAATACATTCTTCCATCCCTCTCTTCTTCCACCACAACAATTCTACAACTCTTCTAATCTTCCCATTAATTCTATTTTTCTTCTTCTATTCATCTATTCAATTCTTAATTTCTGCAACAAAAGAAACGTTACTTTGCTAAGGAATTCACGCCTAACGCCTATCACTTGATCTACACACCATTACTTAATATTGTGATATAATAACAATGTCAATCATGATCTCCTTCGCATTCATGGGTAACTAAACCTCTCTGTTGGGGTTATGGAAGCCGAATGAGATACTATCTATTGCTGTGAGTTTGTGAGTTCATGACACGTATATTGCTTATATCATTATTCTCTTCATCTTAATCCACATTCTTTGCGGTTGCAAACGCAAGAATACGCCAGTCTAACATTTAACTTGTTCGAGAGAAAGGTTATTTGTCTAGAAAAAAGATAATGTCAAGGTAGTAGGACACCCTTTCCTATTAAAAAGCAAGTGCCGTAACTGGACTAACCTCTTGGAGAATTTGTACCATTAGACACGCTTTAAGCTCGAGAGAGTTAAAGTGAAATAGTCCTTGTTGAGGTCGAGAGACGCTTGGATTTACCATAGAATACAATTCTCTATAAGCACATGCATGTCACAATTCTACACACTCATAGGCAATAGAGACGTATACCTCAGAAGGTGGACATAACCCCAACGCTTCAATTCTCATTGTTTACAACTTACGTAACAATATTTCTCTCTTTACTTTGCTATTTTCAGCTTTTACTTTATTGTTTTCGTTACACATTACAATCCCCCCTTCTTACGAGACTTGCACCAAAAGTTTAGTAATTTTACTTACTTGTTGGCCAAGCTATTCCCTGTGGGATCGACACCCAACCCAGGTTGGGTTCTATATTTGCTAAAGACCACTTTACACTCACAAGAGCTGTAGATTGAGCGTTATCAAAAATTGGCGCCGTTGCCGGGGAATACGAGTGTCAATCAAGTTCGTGATAATTACTAGACCCTTTGGTCAAAGATTCTCGTACTTTTACTTTTAGTTTTTCATTTTCTTTCTTGCAGGTTTTTACTTCAGTGCATGCCCCATACTAGAAGTTCTGGTCAACCGTTATTACCATTCAATCCTGATCCACAATGAATTAGAAGAATGGAAGCACAAGCTGAAATCGACAGGATGGCTGCTCAACACGAGCAAGCAAGATTAGCTGCTCGTGCCGCTGCTCAAGTCCAACAACAAAACATTGATAATCCTGGGCGAGCAACAAATCCTGACAATGAGGATTTAGGTGACGACGAGTTGATAAACCCAAGGCATGTTGCTGAAACTATAACACCAGCCAACAGAAGAGGTCGACAAGCTCGGTATAGGTATGATCGCCAACCTTTGCAGCCATCGTTCGATGATGATGATGATGATCTTGATGGTGCCGGAGCCACTGGAGCTATAATTCCACCACCATTAGCGCCCAGAGCCAAGTTCAACATCACAAGCACCATGATTCAGTTATTGCAACTCAAGGGATTATTTGGTGGACTAGCAGGCGATGATCCGAATATGCATCTCATCAACTTTATTTCTACATGCAATTCCTTTGACAATCCTGGTGTTGGTCAGAATGCTATTCGATTACGTCTCTTTCCATTGTCTCTGTCTGGGGAGGCAACACTATGGTTGAATGGGCTGACTCCTAATTCAATTACAAATTGGAGGCAATTAAGAGACGCTTTCCTAGAATGATTCTTTCCGCCATCCAAAAGGGCTCAATTGAGAGATGAAATCAGCAACTTTCGTCAGCTTCCCTCTGAAGCTCTTCATGAAACATGGGAGAGGTTCAAGACAAAGCTAGCGAGATGCCCAAACCATCACATGACTAATGTTTACCTCATGGAGATCTTGTATAGAGCCTTGAATTCAATAACTAAACCAGTGGTGGACAACGCAGCTGGAGGTTCTTTCATGGACCTCACCTTTGGTCAAGCAAGCAATATGCTAGATCGTATGACGAAACAAAGTAGAGCTTGGAATACCAGGGATTCTAAGGTAGCAAGCCCCACTTTATCTATTGGCATGACTGCAGACCAATGAAGAAGAGAAGAATAATGTGATCAAGATATGGCGCACATGAAAACCCAAATGGATCTTCTTACAAAGAATCTATTAGGGAAGACTGAAAAAGTGAAAGCGATTGCGTCAAAAGCAAGAGACGAATTTGATTCGGAAGAGGAAGCCAACTACTTGAACAATCAGGGGGGTTTCCGAGGGAATACCCAAGGAAACCAAGGTCAGAACTATTATGATAAATCGGGAAACAAAGACCAAGGTAGTTGGAAGAACAAGAATGAAAAGAGTAGTTTGTACATTCCCTCTGGCAGACGTGATACCACCATATCTAATTCTGGAAGTATGGAAGACATGATGGCTAAATTATTGAAAGGAGTGGAAGCAACGAGCGCGGGAGTTACGGAGGTAATTAATGATTTGTCCGCCATGAAACAATTAGTAGATTCACATTCCACTTCAATTAGACAACTAGAGCAGCAATTCAGTCAACTTTCAGCAGCACTCAACCAAAGAAAAGCCGGCACTTTACCTAGCGATACTGTGCAAAACCCAAGGAATGATGGGTCATGCATGGCCATCACTACCAGAAGTGGTAAGTTGCTGGAAACTTCAACAAAAGGCAAGAAAGTGATTGAAGAAGTTGCGGAAATGGATGACAATGAAAAAGGAGAAGATGCTCCAGCCACTACTCCCGACATCAAGGACGCCACATCCAGCACTGTGCAGCCTGAAAAAATGGAAAAACGGAAGCAAGAGGAGAAGAACACCGTGGAGAGAACACTTCCATACCCACCACCACCTTTTCCCCAAAGATTGAAGAAGGTGGCAGATGACACAAAGTTCAGCAAATTCATGACTATGCTCAAGCAGCTAACCATTAATGTTCCATTGGTGGAGGCACTTGAACAAATGCCTGGATATGCGAAGTTTATGAAAGACCTGTTGACAAAGAAGCGGGAAGCAAGTTATGAGTTAGCGGATAATGTTTATCATTGTAGTGCAATCGCTACAAGGTCGTTAGTTCAAAAGAAGGCAGATCCTGGAGCTTTCACTATTCCTTGCACAATTGGATCGTTGGATTTTGCCAAGGCATTGTGTGATCTAGGTGCTAGCATCAATTTGATGCCACTATCCATCTATAAAAAGTTGGGGCAAGGCGATCCGACACCAACCAATATGAGGCTCGTGATGGCTGATAGGTCGGTAAAATGACCTGTGGGTATCTTGAATGATGTGTTGGTGAAAGTTTCTTCATTCATCTTTCCTGCAGACTTTGTTATTCTGGATTGTAAGGAGGATTCTGAAGTTCCCATCATCTTGGGAAGGCCCTTCCTTGCAACTGGAAGTGTGCTTATTGACATGAAAGATAATGAGCTTTTGTTTCGAATTAATGACGAAGTGGTACGGTTTGATATATGCAAAACAATGAAGCAGCCCAGTGATATGAATGAGTTATCTGTAGCTGATGTTCATCATGTGGATACGAAAGCATTATCTATAGAGAAACAGCCTACTGCTGAGCCATTGTCTGCTGTGCCACTGAAAGTTGAGGATGAAGATAATGAAGGTTATGAAGAACTTATGAGTGCTCTAACAGAAATAGAGCCTTATACTCCTAAGCAACCAGATTGTGATCTCAAGAATCAACCAAAAGCGAAGACTCCCTTTGACGAGCCACCAATGCTAGAATCGCAAGAGCTTCCCGATTATCTAAGGTATATGTTATTGGAAAGTAGAAATATACTTCCGGAGAGTACAGATGATTTAAGTGAACAGCACGTAGAAGCTCTCATCTCTTCTCTGAAGAGATACAAGAGAGCTCTGGGTTGGACTATTGATGATATAATTGGAGATTCTCCGGGAAAATGTAAGAGCCATCTTGAAGAAAATCGCATGCCCACAGGTAAGCCTCATTGTCATCTAAATCTTTTCAGAAAACGATCCATCACTTATCTCGACGAAGTCTAAGTACTCGAGATTACTATGTCGAGCCACGACAATAAATAAGGCGCTATATGGGAGGCAACCCATCATTTTTTCATTTATTGTTTATCGTTTTTCCTTTCATTCTAGTACTTGTTTTGTTTTGCTAAATGAACACTCCAAAAATAAGAGTTGTGCCACGACCAAAACTAAGGCGCTTGGTGGGTGGCAACCCATTGTACTAATCATTTTCGTTTGGTTTTGAGCAAAAATAGGTGCAAGAAGTATTCAACGAGGAAATTGATTTCAATTGACGATTTGGACGCATTGTATGGTAAAGTTGGTAAGTTAGGAATGGTGATGCACAAGGCTATGGATTGAGCATTTCTCATACCAAAATAGGCTTCGAGGAAGGCTAGGCCTTGGTAAAACCAGGCCACAAACGATGCACAACCTATCCTATAGCCTAAGGTCTCGTAATCTCGTGTGCTATACACTATGCGCCGCCTATTCCTAGGTATGCTTTTGACTATGTGCCGCCTATGCTATGGAATTTGGTCTCAGTATCTCATATGCCATAGACTATGCGGCGCATATGTCTACAAATGCCATAGACTATGTGGCGCATATGTCCCATTATGCTATAGATAATGCGCAGCATATGTCATTGATATGCCGAGCATTATGCGCCGCATATGTGGTATTTTTGTCTCCAAAACCGATTGTAAATGGGTCAAAACCCGACCCATACTCTTCCTATATAAAGGGGACTTAGTTTTACAACACAACCACACTAAAAATTGACCTAAGGGCGCCGCATATACATCCAAATCCTCTCAAAATTTTCTTCTTTTGCTCTTCCAATTCACAAAACCATCTCCACAAGCTTCAAGCAAGTAAGTACTCTCTTATTCTTCATTTATTTCTCGTAAGTACTACGTTGCTATGTCTATTATGAATTTCTAAATCGTATAAGATTGTTGGTGATGTTCATGTGTTTAGATTGTTGATACAAAATCATGTGAGTGAACATGTACGTAGGAAAATCTTGACTTGTTTCCGACTTGAAATTGGTTTTAATAGCATTGTTATACTATTTGCGGAATTACTATGGCTATGAACAGTGCTTAAGATTGTTGTTTGGATACTTACATGTTAGACTATCCCAGCCATCGGGATAAGACTTATAGTGCCTACCAACATAAGAGGTTGTGATTGTTGTAAGAATAACTATTCCATGTGGTAACCCCTATGTAGTAGTGTTGCTATATCTACCATGAAAGTATTCCAACGGCTGCAAGTAAGTGATGCATTGCTGACTTTCTTGTCGTAATACAATCCTAAAACGTATGTCGACGAAATCTGAGTAATCGACCACTTTCACTTCACTGATTTGTGTTAACAAAACTAAGTATGGGGTGGTACCCCTACTGCTTATGTATAGATTGTATCCATTGAGATTGTGCTACCATTAACACTATTTCAAGTCTCAGGTACAATGGCACTCAAAGCAAGAAAAGGCTACCACTTCCCAAAAGAGCAAGAAAAGAAGCCGCAAGGAGCAAGGAGAACCCTCCTTGCTGCAAACACCTCAAATCACGCTTGGAATTAAGTGAGATACTTATGAAGAACTTCTGAGCATGACGACTCTGATTATGATTCCGATAAAAGGGGTAGGACCCTAGATATAGAGGAGGAGTCCGACTGACCAGGTTCCTCGTATTTATTTTCCACTGAGGACAGTGTCCCGACTAAGTGTGGGGTTGTGGTATTGCATGCTATACTTCTCTATTCGCATCTATGTTTGTTTGCTTTTGTTTCATTTTTGTTTCGTTTTGTTTTTTTAGTAGTTAAAATTTTTTTTTTTAGCTTCGCATGAAATTATTTTGATAGGCAGCATGATATTATAACAAGAGTATGTGCTACAATTGTGACTATTGAGACGTTTAGGCTCTAGTTGTGACTCATTATGTGATATTGTGTGGTTCAATTCCTTCACTTGTTGGGTTGAGAGTCTATATTACTTCCAATCAAGTCGACCATGTGCCTTGTGTGTGTGAGATTAATAGTATCTTCTATGTATGTGGTTGATGCTAAAACTTGCCTGGTATGTATGCAAAGCGAAAATAAGAAGTGTAAGTTAGGATATGATTTAGGCATTTATTTGGCAACCTATATTTGTTTACCTTCAGTTTTACCTACCCATGGACATCATCCCTAGTTAAACCCTTTTGAGCCTTTAGTTTTGAGCCTTTAGCCTATTTCTTTGACAACCTTGTATGTAAGCCTAATCCATTTTTTTCAAGACCGTAATTTGATCCAAATTCCTAAGTGCTTTAAATTAAAAAAGTCATGTGACAACATAAGAGGAAATTGGGTAAGTATGATGCTTTAAATTGTAAATGGTGCTTGAATGTGTTATGGAAAAGAAAGTGCTATCATAAGAGGTATGTTGTGAAAAGAAAAAGGAAAAGAAAGCTGAAAAGTGAGTTGTTCTTAAAATTGAAAAACAAAAGAGGAGAACAAGGGTGGTAGAATAAAAGAAAGAAGAAAGGTTGAAAGAAAAAAGTGTCAATGATACAATGTGATGTATTAAAGCGCTTAGGAGCTTAGTCACTATTCCTGGCCAAAATAGTCCTACCCGTCCCTTAGCCTACATTACAACCATCAAAAGACCTACTTGATCCTAATCATAACATTCTGACATTTAGTGGAGTACTACACTAAAGGCAAGCCTATGGTCATCAGTTGCTACATATGAATTCTTTGTGAGAGTGAGAGCAAGGATAGTTTGATACCCATGTTTGAAAAATATACTATACTTGTGAGTGATTATGGGTACTATATTGTGAGATACACATGGTTGATGAGTTTTGGATAGTGGCATATGATTCTATGCACTTTAACGTTTGCATGCGAGTTGATCACCATCACGAGTCTATACTTGAGGTTAAATTGTTTCTACTTATAATCGGAAAGCTACTCTTGGTTGATAATCGTTGTGCTTGTCTTGATAAATGTTTTGTGATTACTGTGAAACCTTAAGTCGACACTTAGAAGGACATGATATTTCGTTCGAGGACGAACAAATCTTCAAGTGTGGGGTGTTGATGATAGGCGAATTTACACGCCTATATCAATATATTTTGCCCATATTTTAGCCTAGTTTTGAGAACAAACTATATATTTCATGCACTTTTAGTCCTTTTTCCTATAAATGAGCTAACGAACATGATTAGTAAAGTTTTAGGTATAAATGATGCAGAATTCAGCATTTTATGGCTTACTTGACGCAAAAGAAAGCTCACAAAGGAACGAAAGGCAGTTTGGACGCCTAAGGACCAAAACTGCTGCATGGAAAATCTGTCCCGGGCTAAAACAGCATTTCTGAAGACTTTGGGGACCTGGATCAAAACTGCTGCATGGAAAATCTGTCCCGGGCTAAAACAGCATTTCTGAAGACTTTGGGTACCTACAGTAACTAATTAGGATTTGGACAGTGATACATTAACCTAGTACAATTGGGTTATGTATTTCATTAGTTTATTTGGATTATGATAATGTTACATTAACCTAGTACACTTGGGTTAAGTATTCCATTAGCTTAGTAGGAGTAGGATATGGGTATTATAAATACTCTATCATGCTAGAGATTTTTATTCATCCCTCACCACAATACATTCTTCCATCCCTCTCTTCTTCCACCACAACAATTCTACAACTCTTCTAATCTTCCCATTAATTCTATTTTTCTTCTTCTATTCATCTATTCAATTCTTAATTTCTGCAACAAGAGAAACGTTACTTTGCTAAGGAATTCACGCCTAACTCCTATCACTTGATCTACACGCCATTACTCAATATTGTGATATAATAACAATGTCAATCGTGATCTCCTTCGCATTCATGGGTAACTAAACCTCTCTGTTGGGGTTATGGAAGCCGAATGAGATACTATCTATTGCTGTGAGTTTGTGAGTTCATGACACGTATATTGCTTATATCATTATTCTCTTCATCTTAATCCACATTCTTTGCGGTTGCAAACGCAAGAATACGCCAGTCTAACATTTAACTTGTTCGAGAGAAAGGTTATTTGTCTGGAAAAGAGATAATGTCAAAGTAGTAGGACACCCTTTCCTATTAAAAAGCTAGTGCCGTAACTGGAGTAACCTCTTGGAGAATTCGTACCGTTAGACACGCTTTAAGCTCGAGAGAGTTAAAGTGAAATAGTCCTTGTTGAGGTCGAGAGACGCTTGGATTTACCATAGAATATGATTCTCTATAAGCACATGCATGTCACAATTCTACACACTCATAGGCAATAGAGACGTATACCTCAGAAGGTGGACATAACCCCAACGCTTCAATTCTTATTGTTTACAACTTACGTAACAATCTTTCTCTCTTTACTTTGCTATTTTCAGCTTTTACTTTATTGTTTTCGTTACATATTACAATCCCCCCTTCTTACGAGACTTGCACCAAAAGTTTAGTAATTTTACTTACTTGTTGGCCAAGCTATTCCCTGTGGGATCGACACCCAACCCAGGTTGGGTTCTATATTTGCTAAAGACCACTTTACACTCACAAGAGCTGTAGATTGAGCGTTATCACCGCCCACGCCGGCCGCCGGCGCTCGCCGCGGATTGGGCTCGGCCGTATGCGTGTCGCGCCTGGAGCTTTCCCCGAGAGCAGCATCCAGTACTCGCCGCTCGCACGAAGGCACCACCTCGTCCGAAGTCTAGCACCAGCAGCCCCGTCGTGGACGATGCCACCGATAACCGACACGAGCGCACAATGAAGCGCGACCGACGTTGCTACACGGGCACGGACGCCTCGTACGGACTAGCCATGCATGCTGCCATGCGCCCACGCTGCACGCCGACATGTCCACTGAGCGCCTATGCCAACTACCGACAGTCACCTTGAAGTGCCTTCAACACCTCTACCCCCCTTATATATGCTTAAAAAAAAACCCAAGTGACAGGAGTAGACATGATTTTGCCAGAGAATCATACCAGACATATGCGGACCCGAAGTGCACGTTTTGATGTGAGACGGAGCCTGTGCTCTCACAAAAAGGTCGCGTAATTTGTAAATGATAATTTTTGTTGAGAAAATATTTTTTTTACAAATATCATTTATTAAAATTGAAAAAATATGTAAAAATAAATCAAAAATATTAAGCATATTTATAAAAATATGAAAAAATTAGGAAAATATTTTAGTGCATGAACTAACCTTAAACCAACAATCGAGTGCATATTTGTACGTATAACGTAACGATATAAAATATTTAAATTTAAGGATATTAAATAAAAATTTCAAAAAAATATAAAAATATGTAACAACCCCAAAATATGCATGTTAGAATGAAGTAGCCTTAAACCAACAATTGAGTGCGTATTTGTACGAATGACGTAATGATATAAAATATTTAAATTTAAGGATATTAAATAAAAATTTGAAAAAAAGGCGACGGGACATTACGAAAACCGCCACGACATATGAGGTAACGTTGAAATATATTTAAAATACAAAATTAGAGAAGATATGTAGAGAAATGAGTGTGAAACGGTGACGAGGATGGAGGAACGTTAGGAAAATATTAGGATGATGTCGTTGTTTTTCGCGAAAGGCCACTCGATATCGTATGCTTAACTGTTTGGAATGGAGCGCACGCGTCGCTTGAAAAACAAGAGGCTAACTCGGGTGAGGTGAGATCACAACAGTTGGTGGGATTTTTCAAGGACGGATGCACAAACCTCCTTTGGAGACGGGCGGCAAGATGGCTGGATTGCATGGGGAAGGACGAACCGGAGCGACAAAGGGCTGAATATCAGTCTGCAAAGGATTCTGCCCGCCGCTTGATGGAAATTGTACTTCAATTGTACTTTAAGGCGGCCACCGCGACCCTTCCACCGCGGTGGCTTAGCCAACGACACGTGCCCTTGGGGGTCGAGGCCCCTACTGCGGGTCGGGAAGCGGACGGCGGGCACATGCGTCGCTTGTAGCTCGGATTCTGTCTTAGAGGCTTTCAGTAATAATCCAGCACACGGTAGCTTCGCACCACTGGCTTTTCAACCAAGCGCGATAACCAATTGTGTGAATCAACGGTTCCTCTCCTACTAGGTTGAATTACTATTGTGACACTGTCATTAGTAGGGTAAAACTAACCTGTCTCACGACGGTCTAAACCCAGCTCACGTTCCCTATTGGTGGGTGAACAATCCAACACTTGGTGAATTCTGTTTCACAATGATAGGAAGAGCCGACATCGAAGGATCAAAAAACAACGTCGCTATGAACG
>CM061561.1:279337357-279342357 GCA_030864225.1 Capsicum baccatum var. pendulum | reverse complement strand
GCACTTAGGAATTTGGATCAAATTACGGTCTTGAAAAAATGGATTGGGCTTACATAAAAGGTTGTCAAAGAAATAGGCTAAAGGCTCAAAAGGGTTTAACTAGGATGATGTCTATGGGTAGGTAAAACGAAGGTAAACATGTATAGGTTGCCAAAGAAATGCCTAAATCATCTCCTAAAATTACACTTTTTATTTTCGCTTTGCATACATACCAGGCAAGTTCTAGCATCAGTCACAAACACAGAATATACAATATCCTCACACACACAAGGCACATGGTCGACTTTATTGGGAGTATTATAGACTCTTGACCTAGCAGATGAGGGAATTGAACCACACAATATCACACAGTGAGTCACAATTAGAGCCTAAACGTCTCGATAGTCATGATTTTATCACAAACTCTTGTTATAATCTCATGCTGCCTATTAGAATAATTTCATGCGAAGCTACGTTAAAAAAAACAAAACGTGAAAAAAACTAAGCAAACCAACATGAATAAATGCAAATGCGGATAGAGAAGTATAGCATGCGAATACCAGCACCCCACACTTAGACGGGACACACTGTCTTCAGTGGAAAATAAATAAGAAGAACCTGGTTAGTCGAACTCGTTCTCTATGTCTGGGGTCATACCCCTTGCATCGGAATCATCATCAGAGTCGTCATCCTTTGAAGTTCCTCATAAGTATCCCACTTAATTCCAAGCCTGATTCGAGGTATTTGCAGTGAGGAGGGTTCTCCTTGCTCCTTGCGGCCTCTTTTCTTGCTCTTTTGGGAAGTGGTAGGCTTTTCTTTGCCTTGTCTTGCTTTGGGTGCCATTGTACCTAAGACTTGAAATAGTGTTAATGGTAGCACAATCCCAATGGATACAATTTATACACAAGCAGTAGGGGTACCACCCCACACTTAGTTTGTTGATACGAATTCGTGAAGTGAAAGTGGTAGATTACTCAGACTTCGTCGACATACGTTGTAGGTGCTCTATTCCAACAATAAAATCAAGTAGTCATACTTCTTGTACTCTTGGAAATACTTTCATGTAAGATTATATCAAGACTACTACATAGGGATTACATCAAGGTATAGTATCTATCAATAATCACAACCGCCTATGTCGGTAGGCAACTATAAGTCTTATTCCGATGAACAATTCATTCCAACATATAAGTATTCAAGTGACAATATTATTCAATGTTAATGACTATAGCAATTCCGCAAGAGTATGACGATACATCAAAATCAAATTCAAGTTTGAAACAAGTTAAGAGCATTCTAACGTATATGTTCACTCACTTGGTTGTGTATCAGCAATTCAAACACATGAATATCACCAATGCTTCTTCAAGATATAGCAATTCATAATAGGCATAGCAACGTAGTACTTACAAAAAATAGATGAAGAACAAAAGAGTACTTACGTGATTGAAGCCTTTGGAGATGTTCTTGTGAATGGGAAGAGCAAAAAGAGAAATTTTGAGATGATTTGGATGGATGTGCGGCGCCTTTGGGTCAATTTCTAATGTGGTTATGTTTCAAGACTAAGTCCCCTTTATATAGGAAGAGAATGGGTCGGGTTTTGACCCATTTCCAAACGGTTTTGAAGACAGAAATACCACATATGCGGCGCATAATGCTCGGCATAGTCATGACATATGCGCTGCATAGTCTATGGCATTTTGAGACATATGCGCCGCATAGTCTATGGCATATGAGATCCTGAGACCTAATGCCATAGCACAGGTGGCGCATAGTCAAACGCACACTTAAGAATGGGCGGCGCATAGTGTATAGCACACTAGATTCCGAGACCTTAGGCTATAGGATAGGTTTTGCATTGTTCGTGGCCTAGTTTTACCTAGGCCTAGCCTTCCTCGATGCCTATTTTGGCATGAGCAAGGCTCAATCCATAACCTTATGCATCCTTATACCTAACTTACCACCTTTTCCATTCAATACATCCAAATCATCATTTGAAACCAATCTCCTCGTTGAATACCTCTTGCACCTATATTTGCTCAAAACCAATGAAAACAATTAGTATGATGGGTTGCCTCCCACCAAGCGCCTTAGTTTTGGTCGTGGCACGACTCTTATTTTTAGATTTTCATTTATCAAAAACAAAACAAGTACTAGAATGAAAGAAAGACAAAACGATAAACAATAAATGAAAAATGATAAACGATGGGTTGCCTCCCATCTAGCGCCTTATTTATTGTCGTGGCATGACATAGTTACCTCGAGTACTCAGACTTCGTCGAGGTAAATGGTGGATCATTTTCTGAAAGGATTTAGACGACAATGAGGCTTACCTGTGGTCATGCGATCTTTTTCGAGATGGCTCATACGTTTCTCCGGAGAGTCACCAATTATATCATCAATATCCAACCCATAGCTCTCTTGTATCTCTTCAGAGCAGAGATGAGAGCCTCTACGTGTTGTTCACTTAAATCATCTGCACTCTCTGGAAGTATATTTCTACTTTCCAAGAACACATACCTTAGATAATCGGGGAGCTCTTGCGATTCTAGCATTGGTGGCTCGTCAATGGGAGTCTTCGCTGTTGGTTAATTCTTGAGATCACAATCCGGTTGCTTAGGAGTATAAAACTCTATTTCTGTTAGATCACCCATAAGTTCTTCATAATCTTCATTATCCTCATGCTCAACATCCAGTGGCGCAGCAGACAATGGCTCAACAGTAGGTTGTTTCTCTATAGATAATGCTTTCATATCCTCTTGATGAACATCAGCTACAGATAACTCATTCATATCGCTGGGCTGCTTCATGGCTTTGCATATATCAAACCGTACTACTTCGTCATTAATTCAAAACAAAAGTTCATTATCTTTCATGTCAATAAGCATACTTCCGGTTGCAAGGAAAGGACGTGCCAGGATTATGGGAACTTCAGAATCCTCCTTACAATCCAGAATAACAAAGTCTGTAGGAAAGATGAAAGAAGAAACTTTCACCAACACATCATTCAAGATACCCACAGGTCTTTTTACCGACCTATCAGCCATCACGAGCCTCATATTGATTGGTGTCGGATCGCCTAGCCCCAACTTCTTGTAGATGGATAGTGGCATCAAATTTATGCTAGCACCTAGATCGCACAATGCTTTGGCAAAATCCAATGATCCAATAGTGCAAGGAATAGTGAAAGCTCTGGGGTCGGCCTTCTTCTGAACTATCGATCGGGTAGCAACTGCACTACAATGATGAACATTATCCGCTAACTCATAAGTTGATGCCCGCTTCTTTGTCAACAGGTCCTTCATAAATTTTGCATATCCAGGCATTTGTTCAAGTGCCTCCACCAATGGAACATTAATGGTCAGCTGCTTTAATATATTCATGAATTTGCTGAACTTTGTATCATCCGCCACCATCTTGAATCTTTGGGAAAAAGGTGGTGGTGGGTATGGAAGTGTTCTTTCCACGGTTTTCTTCTCCTCTTGCTTCCGTTTTTCCACTTTTTCAGGTTGCACAGTGCTGGATGTGGCGTCCTTGACGTCAGGAGTGGGTGCTGCGGCATCTTCTCCTTTCGTGTTGTCATCCATGTCCGCAACTTCGTCAACCACTTGCTTGCCTTTTGCTGAAGTTTCCAGAACCTTACCACTTCTAGTAGTGATGTCCATGTATGACCCGTCATTCCTTGGGTTTGGCACAGTATCGCTAGGTAAAGTGCCAGCCTTTCTTTGATTGAGTGCTGCTGAAAGTTGGCTCAATTTCTGCTCTATTTGCTTGATTGAAGTGGAATGAGAATCAACTAATTGCTTCATGGAGGACAAATCATTTATTACCTCCATTACTCCCGCGCTCGTTGCTTCCACTCCTTTCAATAGTTTAGCTATCATGTCTTCCATACTTCCAGAATTAGATGTGGTGGTGTCACGTCTACCAGGGGGAACGTACAAACCACTCTTTTCATTTTTGTTCTTCCAACTACCTTGGTCCTTGTTTCCAGATTTATCATAATAGTTCTGACCTTGGTTTCCTTGGGAATTCCCGCGGAACCCCCCCTGATTGTTCAAGTAGTTGGCCTCATCTTCCGAATCAGATTCGTCTCTTCCTTTTGACGCAATAGCTTTCACTTTTTCGGTCTTCCCTGATAATAAATGCTTTGTAAGAAGATCCATTTGTGTTTTCAAATGCGCCATATCTTGATCACGTTCTTCTTCTCTTCTTCTTTGGTCTGCAGTCATGCCAATAGATAAAGTGGGACTTGCTACCTCAGAATCCCTGGTATGCCAAGCTCTACTTTGTTTCGTCATACGATCTAGCATATTGCTTGCTTGACCAAAGGTGAGGTCCATGAAAGATCCTCCAGCTGCATTATCCACCACTGGTTTAGTTATTGAATTCAAGGCTCTATACAAGATCTCCATTAGGTGAACATTGGTCATGTGATGGTTTGGGCACCTCGCTAGCTTTGTCTTGAACCTCTCCCATGTTTCATGAAGAGCTTCAGTGGGAAGCTGATGAAAGCTGCTGATTTCATCTCTCAATTGCGCCCTCTTGGATGGCGGAAAGAATCTTTCTAGGAAAACGTTTCTCAATTGCCTCCAATTTGTAATGGAATCAGGAGTCAACCCATTCAACCATAGTGTTGCCTCCCCAGACAGAGACAATGGAAATAGACATAATCGAATTGCATTGTGACCAACACCAGGATTGTCAAACGACTTGCATATAGAAATAAAGTTGATGAGATGCATATTCGGATCATCGCCTGCTAGTCCACCAAATAATCCCTTGAGTTGCAATAACTGAATCATGGTGCTTGTGATATTAAACTTTGCTCCGGGTGCCAATGGTGGAAGAATAATAGCTCCGGTGGCACCAGGTCCGTCCAGATCGTCCTCATCGTCATCAAACGGTATTTGCATAGCTCGGCGTTCAGGCCTCAATCTCGCTTGACGATCTCTCCTCTGCATGGGTGCCGCCATCTCAGCAGTATGCCGTGGGTTTAGTAGCTCCTCATCGCCCAGGTC
>CM061561.1:279314857-279332357 GCA_030864225.1 Capsicum baccatum var. pendulum | reverse complement strand
TGAAAAAATTACGAAAATATTCTTACCGCATGAACTAACCTTAAACCAACAATAGAGTGTATATTTGTACGCATAACGTAACGATATAAAATATTTAAATTTAAGGAAATTAAATAAAATTTTTAGTAAAATATAAAAATAAGTAACAACCCCAAAATATGCATATTAGAATGAAGTAGCCTTAAACCAACAATTGAGTGCGTATTTGTACGAATGACGTCACGATATAAAATATTTAAATTTAAGGATATTAAATAAAAATTTGAAGAAAAGGCGACGGGACATTACGAAAACCGCCACGACATATGAGGTAGAATTGACATATATTTAAAATACAAAATTAGAGCAGATATGTAGAGAAATGAGTGTGCAACGGTGACGAGGATCGAGAAACGTCAGGAAAATATTAGGATGATCGAACGTAGGTTTACGCTCTATTGATTTTGCCACGGTGCGTAGTGCCTTGGTGCCATGGTTCCTTGGTGCCATGGTGCCTTGGTGCCATGGCTCCATGGTGCCTGGGTGCCATGGTTCCACGATGCCTTGGTGCCACGGTTCCACGGCGCCTTGGTGGCATGGCGCCATGCTGCCTTGGTGTCATGGCGCCATGCTGCCACGGTGCCTCGGTGCCACGGTGCCATGGTGCCACGGTGCCTTGGTGCCATGGCGCCATTGTGCCACGGTGCCTTGGTGCCATGGTGCTATGCTGCCATGGGGCCACGTTGCCTTGGAGCCATAGTGCCACGGTGCCTTGGTGCCACGGTGCCATGGTTCCATGGTGCCTTAGTGCCACGGTGCCATGGTGCCATGGTGTCACGGTGCCTTGGTTCCGCGATGCGTTGGTGCCATGGGGTAGATAGGAGACGATGAAGGCCCCATGCCCACTGCGTCTACTGCATCCGAGTATCCCGACCGCTGCTCACGGACCACGACATCGCACGACGAAGTGAGGGAGGCATGGGACGCAAGGGCGGCCTATCGATTCGCCCCGCGCACAAAATGCGAGGGGCGAAAGGCGATCGATAAAACTTGATAATGCATGCAGTATAGGAAACCGACTTCAAGCAAGCCTACATTGCGTTTGCCCCGCGACTGAGATGGCAGGCAGGTCAGGACGTCGCTGCTCGAGCAGGGATCCAACCTAACCGCACGTGCAGAACACAACTCACGCGCCGTGCGTCCAAATGCTCCGTCGATGCATGCCCAGCACCGGCCCCAACGCCCAGCAATAGATGTCGTGCACTGCTGCCAATGCGGATGTTGCAAGGCTGAATCAAGTCCTGCTTGACATGATAGCCCGCCCTTGGGGGGAGCAGAGGAGATGAAGGCACGCCGAGGCTCATGCACAGGCGCTGCCCATGCCGGCCGCCGGCGCTCGCCGAGGATTGGGCTCGGCCGCATGCGTACAACGCCTAGAGCTTGCCTCGAGAGCAGCATCCAGTACTCGCCGCTCGCACGAAGGCACCGCCTCGTCTGAAGTCTAGCGCCAGTAGCCCCGTTGTGGACGATAACCGACACGAGCGTACAATGAAGCGCGGCCGACGTTGCTACACGGGCACGGACGCCTCGCACGAACTAGCCATGCATGCTGCCATGCGCCCACGCTGCACGCCGACATGTCTACTAAGCGTCTATGCCAACCACCGACAGTCTCCTTGAATTGTCTTCAACACCTCTACCCCCCTTATATATGGTTAAAAAAAAAACCCAAGTGACAGGAGTAGACATGATTTTGCCAAAGAATCATACCAGACATATGCGGACCCGAATTGGACGTTTTGATGTGAGACGGAGCCTGTGCACTCACAAAAAGGTTGCGTAATTTGTAAATGATTATTTTCATTGAGAAAATATTTTTTTTTACAAATATCATTTATTAAAATTGAAAAAATATGTAAAAATATATCAAAAATAGAAAAAATATTTATAAAAATATGAAAAAATTAGGAAAATATTCTTAGTGCATGAACTAACCTTAAACCAACGATCCAGTGCATATTTGTACGTATAACGTAACGATATAAAATATTTAAATTTAAAGATATTAAATAAAAATTTAAAAAAAATATAAAAATAAGTAACAACCCCAAAATATGCATGTTAGAATGAAGTTGCCTTAAACCAACAATTGAGTGCGTATTTGTACGAATGACGTAATGATATAAAATATTTAAATTTAAGGATAGTAAATAAAAATTTGAAAAAAAAGGCGACGGGACATTACGAAAACCGCCACAACATATGAGGTAACGTTGAAATATATTTAAAATACAAAATTAGAGCGGATATGTTGGGAAATGAGTGTGCAACGGTGACGAGGATGGAGGAACGTCAGGAAAATATTAGGATGATGTCGTTGTTTTTTGCTAAAGGCCACTCGATATCGTATGCTTAAATGTTTGGAATGGAGTGCACACGTCGCTTGAAAAACAAGAGGCTAACTCAGGTGAGGTGAGCTCGCAACACTTGGTGGGATTTTTCATGGACGGATGCACAAACCTCCTTTGGAGACGGGCGGTAAGATGGCTAGATTGGATGGGGAGGGACGAACTGGAGCGACAAAGGGCTGAATCTCAGTGGATCGTGGCAGCAAGGCTGCTCTGCCACTTACAATACCCCGTCGCGTATTTAAGTCATCTACAAAGGATTCTGCCCGCCGCTCGATGGAAATTGTACTTCAATTGTACTTTAAGGCGGCCACCGGGACCCTTCCGCCGCAGAGGCTTAGCCAACGAGACGTGCCATTGGGGCCGAGGCCCCTACTGCGGGTCGGGAAGCGGACGGCGGGCACATGCGTCGCTTGTAGCCCGAATTTTGACTTAGAGGCGTTCAGTCATAATCCAGCACACGGTAGCTTCGCGCCACTGGCTTTTCAACCAAGCGTGATGACCAATTGTGTGAATCAACGGTTCCTCTCATACTAGGTTGAATTACTATTGCGACACTGTCATCAATAGGGTAAAACTAACCTGTCTCACGACGGTCTAAACCCAGCTCACGTTCCCTATTGGTGGGTGAACAATCCAACACTTGGTGAATTCTGCTTCACAATGATAGAAAGAGCCGACATCGAAGGATCAAAAAGCAATGTCGCTATGAACGCTTGGCTGCCGCAAGACAGTTATCCCTGCGGTAACTTTTTCGACACCTCTACCTTCGAATTCCGAAGGTCTAAAGGATCGTTAGGCCACGCTTTTACGGTTCGTATTCGTACTGGAAGTCAGAATCAAACGAGCTTTTACCCTTCTATTCAACACGAGATTTTTGTTCTCGTTAAGCTCATCTTAGGACACCTGCTTTATCTTTTAACAGATGTGCCGCCCCAGCACAACTCCCCACCTGACAATGTCTTCCGCCCGGATAAGCCCACAGAGCGAGTCTTGGGTCCAAAAAGAGGGGCAGTGCCCCGCTTCCGATTCACGGAATAAGTAAAATAACGTTAAAAGTAGTGGTATTTCACTTTTGCCTTTCGGCTCCCACTTATACTACACCTCTCAAGTCATTTCACAAAGTCGGAATAGAGTCAAGCTTAACAGGGTCTACTTTCCCCGCTGATTCTGCCAAGCCCGTTCCCTTGGCTGTGGTTTCCCTGGATAGTAGACAGGGACAGTGGGAATCTCGTTAATCCATTTATGCACGTCACTAATTAGATGACGAGACATTTGGCTACCTTAAGAGAGTCATAGTTACTCCCGCCGTTTACCCGAGCTTGGTTGAATTTCTTCTGCTTGACATTCAGAGCACTGGGCAAAAATCACATTGCGTGAACATCCGTTGGGACCATCGCAATGCTTTGTTTTAATTAAACAGTCGGATTCCCCTTGTCCGTACCAGTTCTGAGTTGGCTGTTCAATGCGCGGGGAGCATCTCGAGCAGTCCACCGACAGCCTACGTGTTCGGGACTGGGACCCCCGTGCCCAGCCCTCAGAGCCAATCCTTTTCCCGAAGTTACGGATCCATTTTGCCGACTTCCCTTGCCTACATTGTTCCATCGACCAGAGGCTGTTCACCTTGGACTCCTGATGTAGTTATGAGTACGACCGGGCGTGGACAGCATTGGGTCCTCCGGATTTTCAACGGCCGCCGGAAGCGCACCGGACACCACGCGACGTGCGGTGCTCTTCCAGCCGCTGTACTGATGATAGGCGAATTTACACGCCTATATCAATATATTTTGCCCATATTTTAGCCTAGTTTTGAGAACAAACTATATATTTCATGCACTTTTAGTCCTTTTTCCTATAAATGAGCTAACGAACATGATTAGTAATAGTATCTTCTATGTATGTGGCTTGTTGGGTCGAGAGTCTATATTACTTCCAATCAAGTAAACCATGTGCCTTGTGTGTGTGAGATTAATAGTATCTTCTATGTATGTGGCTGATGCTAGAACTTGCCTGGTATGTATGCAAAGCGAAAATAAGGAGTGTAAGTTAGGATATTATTTAGGCATTTCTTTGGCAACCTATATTTGTTTACCTTCAGTTTTACCTACCCATGGACATCATCCTAGTCAAACCCTTTTGAGCCTTTAGCCTATTTCTTTGACAACCTCGTATGTAAGCCTAATCCATTTTTTTCAAGACCGTAATTTGATCCAAATTCCTAAGTGCTTTAAATTAAAAAAGTCATGCGACAACATAAGAGGAAATTGGGTGAGTATGATGCTTTAAATTGTAATGGTGCTTGAATGTGTTATGAAAAAGAAAGTTCTATCATAAGAGGTATGTTGTGAAAAGAAAAAGGAAAATAAAGCTGAAAAGTGAGTTGTTCTTAAAATTGAAAAACAAAAGAGGAGAACAAGGGTGGTAGAATAAAAGAAAGAATAAAGGTTCAAAGAAAAAAGTGTCAATGATACAATGTGATGTATTAAAGCGCTTAGGAGCTTAGTCACTATTCCTGGCCAAAATAGTCCTACCCGTCCCTTAGCCTACATTACAACCATCAAAAGACCTACTTGATCCTAATCTTAACATTCCGACATTTAGTGGAGTACTACACTAAGGTCAAGCCTATGTTCATCAGTTGCTACATATGAATTCTTTGTGAGAGTGAGAGCAAGGATAGTTTGATACCCATGTTTGAAAAATATACTATACTTGTGAGTGATTATGGGTACTATATTGTGAGACACACATGGTTGATGAGTTTTGGATAGTGGCATATGATTCTATGCACCTTAACTTTTGCATGCGAGCTGACCACCATCACGAGTCTATGCTAGAGGTTAAACTGTTTCTACTAATGATCGGAAAGCTACTCTTTGTTAAGAATTGTTGTGCTTGTCTTGACGTATGTTTTGTGTTGTTGCTGTAAAAACCCTAAAGTTGATGTGTAGAGGGACATGATATTTTGTTTGAGGACGAACAAAGCTTCAAGTGTGGGGTGTTGATGATAGGCGAATTTACACGCCTATATCAATATATTTTGCCCATATTTTAGCCTAGTTTTGAGAACAAATTATATATTTCATGCACTTTTAGTCCTTTTTCCTATAAATGAGCTAACGAACATGATTAGTAAAGTTTCAGGTATAAATGATGCATAATTCAGCATTTTATGGCTTACTTGACGCAAAAGAAAGCTCACGAAGGAAGGAAAGGGAGTTTGGACGCCTAAGGACCAAAACTGCTGCATGGAAAATCTGTCCCGGGCTAAAACAGCATTTCTGAAGACTTTGGGGACCTGGTCCAAAACTGCTGCATGGAAAATCTGTTCCGCGCTAAAACAGCATTTCTGAAGACTTTGGGGACTTACAGACACATAGCTGGATTTGGACAATGATACATTAACCTAGTACAATTGGGTTATGTATTTCATTAGTTTATTTGGATTATGATAATGTTACATTAACCTAGTACACTTGGGTTAAGTATTCCATTAGCCTAGTAGGATTTGGTTATTTATTTCATTAGCTTAGTAGGAGTAGGATATGGGTATTATAAATACCCTGTCATGCTAGAGATTTTTATTCATCCCTCACCACAATACATTCTTCCATCCCTCTCTTCTTCCACCACAACAATTCTACAACTCTTCTAATCTTTCCATTAATTCTATTTTTCTTCTTCTATTCATCTATTCAATTCTTAATTTCCGCAACAAGAGAAACGTTACTTGCTAAGGAATCACGCCTCACGCCTATCACTTGATCTACACGCCATTACTCAATATTGTGATATAAAAACAATGTCAATCGTGATCTCCTTCACATTCATGAGTAACTAAACCTCTCTATTGGGGTTATGGAAGCCGAATGAGATACTATCTATTGCTGTGAGTTTGTGAGTTTATGACACGTATATTGCTTATATCATTATTCTCTTCATCTTAATCTAAATTCTTTGCGGTTGCAAACGCAAGAATACGCCATTCTAACATTTAACTTGTTCGAGAGAAAGGTTTTTTGTCTGGAAAAAAGATAGTGTCAAGGTAGTAGGACACCCTTTCCTATTAAAAAGATAGTGTCGTAACTGGACTAACCTCTTGGAGAATTCGTACCGTTAGACACGCTTTAAGCTCGAGAGAGTTAAAGTGAATTGGTCCTTGTTGAGGTTGAGAGACGCTTGGATTTACCATAGAATACAATTCTCTATAAGCACATGCATGTGACAATTCTACACACTCATAGCCAATAGAGACGTATACCTCAGAAGGTGGACATAACCCCAATGCTTCAATTCTCATTGTTGTCAACTTACGTAACAATCCTTCTCTCTTTACTTTATTATTTTCAGCTTTTGTTTACATTACTTGCACAACAAGAATTCCCCCTTCTTACGAGACTTGCACCAAAGGTTTAGTAATTTTACTTACTTGTTGGCCAAGCTATTCCCTGTGGGATCGACACCCAACCCAGGTTGGGTTCTATATTTGCTAACGACCGCTTTACACTCCTACGAGAGCTGTAGATTGAGCGTTATCAAAAATTGGTGCCGTTGCCGAGGAATACGAGTGTCAATCAAGTTCGTGATAATTTCTAGACCCTTTGGTCAAAGATTCTCGTACTTTTACTTTTAGTTTTTCTTTTTGTTTCTTGCAGGTTTTTACTTTAGTGAATGCCCCATACTAGAAGTTCTGGTCAACCGTTATTACCAATCAATGTTGAACCATAACGAATTAGAAGAATGGAAGTACAAGCTGAAATCGACAGGATGGATGCTCAACACGAGCAAGCAAGATTAGCTGCTCTTGCCGCTGCTCAAGTCCAACAACAAAACATTGATAATCCTGGGCGAGCTACAAATCCTGACGATGAGGATTTAGGTGACGACGAGTTGATAAACCCAAGGCATGTTGCTGAAACTACAACACCTGCCAACAGAAGAGGTCGACAAGCGCGGTATAGGTATGATCGCCAACCCATGCAGCCAGCTTTCGACGATGATAATGATGATCTTGATGGTGCCGGAGCCACTGGAGCAATAATTCCACCACCATTAGCGCCCGGAGCCAAGTTCAACATCACAAGAACCATGATTCAGTTATTGCAACTCAAGGGATTATTTGGTGGACTAGCAGGCGATGATCCGAATATGCATCTCATCAACTTTATTTCTACATGCAAGTCCTTTGACAATTCTGGTGTTGGTCAGAATGCTATTCGATTACGTCTATTTCCATTGTCTCTGTCTGGGGAGGCAACACTATGGTTGAATGGGCTGACTCCTGATTCAATTACAAATTGGAGGCAATTGAGAGACGCTTTCCTAGAAAGATTCTTTCCGCCATCCAAAAGGGCTCAATTGAGAGATGAAATCAACAACTTTCGTCAGCTTCCCTCTGAAGCTCTTCATGAAACATGGGAGAGGTTCAAGACAAAGCTAGCGAGATGCCCAAACCATCACATGACTAATGTTCACCTCATGGAGATCTTGTATAGAGCCTTGAATTCAATAACTAAACCAGTGGTGGACAACGCAGCTGGAGGTTCTTTCATGTACCTCACCTTTGGTCAAGCAAGCAATATGCTAGATCGTATGACGAAACAAAGTAGAGCTTGGCATACTAGGGATTCTGAGGTAGCAAGCCCCACTTTATCTATTGGCATGACTGCAGACCGATGAAGAAGAGAAGAAGAACGTGATCAAGATATGGTGCACATGAAAACCCAAATGGATCTTCTTACAAAGCATCTATTAGGGAAGACTGAAAAAGTGAAAGCGATTGCGTCAAAAGGAAGAGACGAATCTGAAGAGGAGGCCAACTACTTGAACAATCAGGGGGGTTTCCGAGGGAATACCCAAGGAAACCAAGGTCGGGACTATTATGATAAATCTGGAAACAAAGACCAAGGTAGTTGGAAGAACAAGAATGAAAAGAGTGGTTTGTATGTTCACCCTGGCAGACGTGATACCACCATATCTAATTCTGGAAGTATGGAAGACATGATGGCTAAATTATTGAAAGGAGTGGAAGCAATGAGCGCGAGAGTTATGGAGAGAATTAATGATTCGTCCGCCATGAAACAATTAGTAGATTCATATTCCACTTCAATTAGACAACTAGAGCAGCAATTCAGTCAACTTTCAGCAGCACTCAACCAAAGAAAGGTCGGCACTTTACCTAGCGATACTGTGCAAAACCCAAGGAATGATGGGTCATGCATGGCCATCACTTCCAGAAGTGGTAAGGTGCTGGAAACTTCAGCAAAAGGCAAGAAAGTGATTGACAAAGTTGCGGAAATGGATGACAATGCAAAAGGAGAAGATGCCCCAGCCACTACTCCCGACATCAAGGACGCCACATCCAGCACTGTGCAGCCTGAAAAAGTGGAAAAACGGAAGCAAGAGGAGAAAAAAACCGTGGAGAGAACACTTCCATACCCACCACCACCTTTTCCCCAAAGATTGAAGAAGGTGGTAGATGACACAAAGTTCAGCAAATTCATGACTATGCTCAAGCAGCTGACCATTAATGTTCCATTGGTGAAGGCACTTGAACAAATGCCTGGATATGCGAAGTTTATGAATGAACTGTTGACAAAGAAGCAGGCAGCAAGTTATGAGTTAGCGGATAATGTTCATCATTGTAGTGCAATCGCTACAAGGTCGTTAGTTCAAAAGAAGGCAGATCCTGGAGCTTTCACTATTCCTTGCACAATTGGATCGTTGGATTTTGCCAAGGCATTGTGCGATCTAGGTGCTAGTATCAATTTGATGCCACTATCCATCTACAAGAAGTTGGGGCTAAGCGATCCGACACCAACCAATATGAGGCTCGTGATGGCTGATAGGTCGGTAAAACGACCTGTGGGTATCTTGAATGATGTGTTGGTGAAAGTTTCTTCATTCATTTTTCCTGCAGACTTCGTTATTCTGGATTGTAAGGAGGATTCTGAAGTTCCCATAATCTTGGGACGTCCTTTCCTTGCAACTGGAAGTATGCTTATTGACATGAAAGATAATGAGCTTTTGTTTCTAATTAATGACGAAGTGGTACGGTTTGATATATGCAAAGCAATGAAGCAACCCAGCGATATGAATGATTTATCTGTAGCTGATGTTCATCATGAGGATATGAAAGCATTATCTATAGAGAAACAGCCTACTGTTGAGCCATTGTCTGCTGTGCCACTGAATGTTGAGCATGAGGACAATGAAGAACTTATGGGTGATCTAACAGAAACAGAGCCGTATAAACCTAAGCAACCAGAATGTGATCTCAAGAATCAACCAACAGCGAAGACTCCCATTGACGAGCCACCAATGCTAGAAACGCAAGAGCTCCCCGATTATCTAAGGTATGTGTTCTTGGAAAGTAGAAATATACTTCCGGAGAGAGCAGATGATTTAAGTGAACAGCACGTAGAAGCTCTCATCTCTGCTCTGAAGAGATACAAGAGAGCTATGGGTTGGACTATTGATGATATAATTGGTGACTCTCCGGAGAAACGTAGGAGCCATCTCGAAAACGATCACATGCCCACAGGTAAGCCTCATTGTCGTCTAAATCCTTTCAGAAAATGATCCATCACTTATCTCGACGAAGCCTAAGTACTCGAGATTACTATGTCGAGCCACGACAATAAATAAGGCGCTAGATGGGAGGCAACCCATCGTTTTTCATTTATTATTTATCGTTTTTCCTTTCATTCTAGTACTTGTTTTGTTTTGCTAAATGAAAAACCCAAAAATAAGAGTCGTGCCACGACCCAAACTAAGGCGCTTGGTGGGAGGCAACCCATCGTACTAATCGTTTTTGTTTTGTTTTGAGCAAAAATAGGTGTAAGAAGTATTCAACGAGGAGATTGATTTCAATTGACGATTTGGACGCATTGTATGGTAAAGTTGGTAAGTTAGGAATGGTGATGCATAAGGCTATGGATTGAGCATTTCTCACGCCAAAATAGGCATCGAGAAAGGCTAGGCCTTGGTAAAACTAGGCCACGAACGATGCACAACCTATCCTATAGCCTAAGGTCTCAGAATCTAGTGTGCTATACACTATGCACCGCCTATTCCTAGGTATGATTTTGACTATGCACCGCCTATGCTATGGCATTTGGTCTCAGTATCTCATATGCCATAGACTATGCGGCGCATATGTCTATAAATGCCATAGACTATGCGGCGCATATGTCCCATTATGCTATAGACAATGCGCCGCATATGTCATTGATATGTCGAGCATTATGCGCCGCATATGTGGTATTTTTGTCTCCAAAACCGATCGTAAATGGGTCAAAACCCAACCCATTCTCTTCCTATATAAAGGGGACTTAGTTTTACAACACAAACACACTAAAAATTGACCTAAGGGCGCCGCATATACATCCAAATCCTCTCAAAATTTTCTTCTTTTGCTCTTCCAATTCACAAAACCATCTCCACAAACTTCAAGCAAATAAGTACTCTCTTATTCTTCATTTATTTCTCGTAAGTACTACGTTGCTATGTTTATTATGAATTGCTAAATCGTATAAGATTGTTGGTGATGTTCATGTGTTTGGATTGTTGATACAAAATCATGTGAGTGAACATGTACGTAGGAAAATCTTGACTTGTTTCCGAATTGAAATTGGTTTTAATAGCATTGTTATACTATTTGCGGAATTACTATGTCTATGAATAGTGCTTAAGATTGTTGTTTGGATACTTACATGTTAGACTATCCCAGCCATCGGGATAAGACTTATAGTGCCACCGACATAAGAGGTTGTGATTGTTATAAGAATAACTATTCCATGTGGTAACCCCTATGTAGTAGTGTTGCTATATCTACCATGAAAGTAGTCCAATGGCTGCAAGTAAGTGATGCATTGCTGACTTTCTTGTCGGAATACAATCCTAAAATGTATGTCGACGAAATCTGAGTAATCGACCACTTTCACTTCACTGATTTATGTTAACAAAACTAAGTGTGGGGTGGTACCCCTACTGCTTATGTATAGATTGTACCCATTGAGATTATGCTACCATTAACACTATTTCAAGTCTCAGGTACAATGGCACCCAAAGCAAGACAAGGCAAAGAAAAGGCTACCACTTCCCAAAAGAGCAAGAAAAGAAGCCGCAAGGAGCAAGGAGAACCCTCCTCGCTGCTAGCACCTCAGCTCACGCTTGGAATTAAGTGAGATACTTATGAGGAACATCTGAGGATGACGACTCGGATTATGATTCCGATAAAAGGGGTAGGACCCCAGACATAGAGGAAGAGTCCGACTGACGAGGTTTCTCGTATTTATTTTCCACAGAGGACAGTGTCCCGACTAAGTGTGGGGTGGTGGTATTGTATGCTATACTTCTCTATTCGCATCTATGTTTGTTTGCTTTTGTTTCATTTTTGTTTCGTTTTGTTTTTTTAGTAGTTAAATTTTATTTTTTAGCTTCGCATGAAATTATTTTGATAGGCAGCATGAGATTATAACAATAGTATGTGCTACAATTGTGACTATTGAGACATTTAGGCTCTAGTTGTGACTCATTATGTGATATTGTGTGGTTCAATTCCTTCATTTGTTGGATCGAGAGTCTATATTACTTCCAATCAAGTCAACCATGTGCCTTTTGTGTGTGAGATTAATAGTATCTTCTATGTATGTGGCTGATGCTAGAACTTGCCTGGTATGTATGCAAAGCGAAAATAAGGAGTGTAAGTTAGGATATGATTTAGGCATTTCTTTGGCAACCTATATTTGTTTACCTTCAGTTTTACCTACCCATGGACATCATCCTAGTCAAACCCTTTTGAGCCTTTAGCCTATTTCTTTGACAACCTCGTATGTAAGCCTAATCCATTTTTTTCAAGACCATAATTTGATCCAAATTCCTAAGTGCTTTAAATTAAAAAAATCATGTGACAACATAAAAGGAAATTGGGTGAGTATGATTCTTTAAATTGTAATGGTGCTTGAATGTGTCATGAAAAAGAAAGTGCTATCATAAGAGGTATGTTGTGAAAAGAAAAAGGAAAATAAAGCTGAAAAGTGAGTTGTTCTTAAAATTGAAAAACAAAAGAGGAGAACAGGGGTGGTAGAATAAAAGAAAGAAGAAAGGTTGAAAGAAAAAAGTGTCAATGATACAATGTGATGTATTAAAGCGCTTAGGAGCTTAGTCACTATTCCTGGCCAAAATAGTCCTACCCGTCCCTTAGCCTACATTACAACCATCAAAAGACCTACTTGATCCTAATCTTAACATTCCGACATTTAGTGGAGTACTACACTAAGGGCAAGCCTATGGTCATCAGTTGCTACATATGAATTCTTTGTGAGAGTGAGAGCAAGGATAGTTTGATACCCATGATTGAAAAATATACTATACTTGTGAGTGATTATGGGTACTATATTGTGAGACACACATGGTTGATGAGTTTTGGATAGTGGCATATGATTCTATGCACCTTAACTTTTGCATGCGAGCTGACCACCATCATGAGTCTATGCTAGAGGTTAAACTGTTTCTACTAATGATCGGAAAGCTACTCTTTGTTAAGAATTGTTGTGCTTGTCTTGACGAATGTTTTGTGTTGTTGCTGTAAAAACCCTAAAGTTGATGTGTAGAGGGACATGATATTTTGTTCGAGGACGAACAAAGCTTCAAGTGTGGGGTGTTGATGATAGGCGAATTTACACGCCTATATCAATATATTTTGCCCATATTTTAGCCTAGTTTTGAGAACAAATTATATATTTCATGCACTTTTAGTCCTTTTTCCTATAAATGAGCTAACAAACATGATTAGTAAAGTTTCAGGTATAAATGATGCATAATTCAGCATTTTATGGCTTACTTGACGCAAAAGAAAGCTCACGAAGGAAGGAAAGGGAGTTTGGACGCCTAAGGACCAAATCTGCTGCATGGAAAATCTGTCCCGGGCTAAAACAGCATTTCTGAAGACTTTGGGGACCTGGACCAAAACTGCTGCATGGAAAATCTGTTTCGGGCTAAAACAGCATTTCTGAAGACTTTGGGGACTTACAGACACATAGCTGGATTTGGACAATGATACATTAACTTAGTACAATTGGGTTATGTATTTCATTAGTTTATTTGGATTATGATAATGTTACATTAACCTAGTACACTTGGGTTAAGTATTCCATTAGCCTAGTAGGATTTGGTTATTTATTTCATTAGCTTAGTAGGAGTAGGATATGGGTATTATAAATATCCTATCATGCTAGAGATTTTTATTCATCCCTCACCACAATACATTCTTCCATCCCTCTCTTCTTCCACCACAACAATTCTACAACTCTTCTAATCGTTCCATTAATTCTATTTTTCTTCTTCTATTCATCTATTCAATTCTTAATTTCCGCAACAAGAGAAACGTTACTCTCTAAGGAATCATGCCTCACGCCTATCACTTGATCTACATGCCATTACTCAATATTGTGATATAAAAACAATGTCAATCGTGATCTCGTTCACATTCATTGGTAACTAAACCTCTCTGTTGGGGTTATGGAAGCCGAATGAGATACTATCTATTGCTGTGAGTTTGTGAGTTCATGACACGTATATTGCTTATATCATTATTCTCTTCATCTTAATCTACATTCTTTGCGGTTGCAAACGCAAGAATACGCCATTCTAACATTTAACTTGTTCGAGAGAAAGGTTATTTGTCTGGAAAAGAGATAGTGTCAAGGTAGTAGGACACCCTTTCCTATTAAAAAGCTACTGCCGTAACTGGACTAACCTCTTGGAGAATTCGTACCGTTAGACACGCTTTAAGTTCGAGAGAGTTAAAGTGAAATAGTCCTTGTTGAGGGCGAGAGACGCTTGGATTTACCATAAAATACAATTCTCTATATGCACATGCATGTCACAATTCTACACACTCATAGACAATAGAGACGTATACCTCAGAAGGTGGACATAACCCCAACGCTTCAATTCTCATTGTTGTCAACTTACGTAATAATCCTTCTCTCTTTACTTTATTATTTTCAGCTTTTGTTTACATTACTTGCACAACAAGAATTCCCTCTTCTTACGAGACTTGCACCAAAAGTTTAGTAATTTTACTTACTTGTTGGCCAAGCTATTCCCTGTGGGATCGACACCCAACCCAGGTTGGGTTCTATATTTGCTAACGACCGCTTTACACTCCTACGAGAGCTGTAGATTGAGCGTTATCATGGACCCTACCTCCGGCTGAGCCGATTCCTGGGTGGTCAGACTGTTAAACAGAAAAGACAAATCTTCTCGAGGCTCCCGCCGACGTCTCCGGACTTCCTAACGTTGTCGTCGACCGCCACGTCCCGGTTTAGGAATTTTAACCTGATTCCATTTTGGAGCACGCGCGAAATGCGCTGTCTGTCGGGGTTTCCCCGAACCTTAGGATCGACTAACCTTTCCCCTCTTCGGCCTTCAAAGTCCTCATTTGAATATTTGCTACTACCACCAATATCTTCACTGATGGCCGCTCCGCCCGGGCTCGCACCCAAGGTTTTGCAGCAACCGCTGCGGCCTCCTACTCATCGGGGCCTGGCATTTGCCCCGACGGCCGGGTGTAGGTCGCGCGCTTAAGCGCCATCCATTTTTGGGGCTATTTGATTCGGCAGGTGAGTTGTTACACACTCCTTAGCGGATTTCGACTTCCATGACCACCGTCCTGCTGTCTTAATCGACAAACACCCTTTGTGGGATCTATGTTAGCGCGCAGTTTGGCACCGTAACCCGGCTTCCGGTTCATCCCGCATCGCCAGTTCTGCTTACCAAAAATGGCCCACTTGGAGCTCTTGCTTTCATGGCGCGGCTCAACCAAGCAGTCGCGTCGTCCTACCTATTTAAAGTTTGAGAATAGGTCGAGGGAGTTGCGCCCTCGAGCCCTCTAATAATTGGCTTTACCCGATAGAACTCGCACGCGAGCTCCAGCTATCCTGAGGGAAACTTCGGAGGGAACCAACTACTAGACGGTTCGATTAGTCTTTCGCCCATATACCCAAGTCAGACGAACGATTTGTACGTCAGTATCGCTGCGGGCCTCCACCTGAGATTCCTCTGGCTTCGCCCCGCTCAGGCATAGTTCACCATCTTTTGGGTCCCGACAGGTATGCTCACACTCGAACCCTTCTCAGAATATCAAGGTCGGTCGGCGGTGCACCCCTCGGGGGGATCCCACCAATCAGCTTCGTTGCGCCTTACGGGTATACTCGCCCTTTGACTCGCACACATGTCAGATTCCTTGGTCCGTGTTTGAAGACGGGTCGAATGGGGAGCCCACAGGCCAGCGTCCAGAGCGCGCAGATACCAAAGCACGCCATGCTGCCACGGTGCCTCGGTGCCACGGTGCCATGGTGCCATGATGCCTTGGTGCCACGGCGCCATTGTGCCACGGTGCCTTTGTGCCATGGTGCTATGCTACCACGGGGCCACGGTGCCTTGGTGACATGGTGCCACGGTGCCTTGGTGCCACGGTGCCATGGTTCCATGGTGCCTTAGTGCCCTGGTACCGCGGTGCCACGGTGCCACGGTGCCACGGTGCCACGGTGCCATGGTTCCATGGTGTCACGGTGCCTTAGTGCCGCGATGCGTTGGTGCCATGGTGCCTGGGTGCCATGGTGCCTGTGTGCCATGGTGCCACGCCACCTTGGTGCCACGGTGCCTTGGTGTCAAGGGGCCAGGCCGCCTTGGGGCCACGGTGCCATGGTGCCTTGGTGCCATGGTGCCTTGGTTCCCTGGTGCCATAGTTGCACGCCGACTTGGTGCCACGGTGCCTTGGTGCCATGGTGCCACGCCGCCTTGGTGCCACGGTGCCTTGGCGCCACGATGCCTTGGTGCCTTGCTGTCATGGTGCCCTGGTGCCCTGGTGCCTTGGTGACCTGGTTCCATGGTGCCACGCCGCCTTGGTGCTACAGTGGCATGGCGCCACGGTTCCTTGGTGCCATGGTGCCCTGGTGCCATGGCGCCACGGTGCCAAGCTGCCCTGGTGCATTGGTGCAATGGTGCAGGGATTCAAGGCGAGCGGGACCGTCATTTGCAAGGAGCGTCGTACGAGGCAGATAAGAGTAGATGAAGGCCCCATGCCCACTGCATCTACTACATCCGAGTATCCCGACCGCCGCTCACGGACCACGACATCGCACGATGAAGCGAGGGAGGCGTGGGACGTAAGGGCGGCCTATCGATTCGCCCCGAGCACGAAATGCGAGGGGCGAAAGGCGATCGATAAAACTTGATAATGCATGCAGCACAGGAAACCGACTTCGAGCAAGCCTACATTGCGCTTGCCCTGCGACTGAGATGGCAGGCGGGTCATGACATCGCTGCTCTAGCAGGGATCCAACCTAACCGCACGTGTCGAACACAACTCACACGCCGTGCGTCCAAATGCTCCGTCGATGCACACCCAGCACCGGCCCCAACGCCCAGCAATAGATGCCGTACGCTGCTGCCAATGTGGATGTTGCAAGGCTGAAGCAAGTCCCGCTTGACACGATAGCCCACCCTTGGGGGGAGCAGAGGAGATGAAGGCATGCCGAGGCTCATGCACGGGCGGCGCCCATGCCGGCCGCCGGCGCTCGCCGCGGATTGGGCTCGGCCGCATGCGTGCAGTGCCTGGAGCTTGCCCCGAGAGCAGCATCCAGTATTCGCCGCTAGCACGAAGGCACCGCCTCGTCCAAAGTCTAGCGCCAGCAGCCCCTTCGTGGACGACGCCACCGATAACCGACACGAGCGTACAATGAAGCGCGGCCGACATTGCTACACGGGCACGGATGCCTCGCACGGACTAGACATGCATGCTGCCATGCGCCCACGCTGCACGCCGACATGTCCACTGAGCGCCTATGCCAACTACCGACAATCGCCTTGAAGTGCCTTCAACACCTCTACCCCCCTTATATATGCTTAAAAAAAAATCAAAGTGACAGGAGTAGACATGATTTTGCCAGAGAATCATACCAGACATATGCGGACCCGAATTGCACGTTTTGATGTGAGACGGAGCCTGTGCACTCACAAAAAGGTATCGTAATTTGTAAATGATAATTTTCGTTGAGAAAATATTTTTTTTTACAAATATCATTTATTAAAATTGAAAAAAT
>CM061561.1:279299857-279309857 GCA_030864225.1 Capsicum baccatum var. pendulum | reverse complement strand
TTGGAAGTAATATAGACTCTAGACCCAACAAGTGAAGGAATTGAACCACAAAATATCACATAATGAGTCACAACTAGAGTCTAAACGTCTTAATAGTCACAATTGTAACACATACTCTTGTTATAATCTCATGCTGCCTGTCAAAATAATTTCATGCGAGCTAGAAAAAAGTTACTCCTAAAAAAACTTAAAAAAACAAAATAAAATGAACTCAAATAAAAAACTTAAGAAAAACAAAAAAACGAACTCAAAGAAAATAAATACAAAGAACCTGGTTAGTCGGACTCTTCCTCAATGTCGGGGGTCATACCCCCTTCGTCTAAATCATCATAAGAGTCGTCTTCAAAGTTCTCCTCCTCGTCAGAATCAGGCAAGCGTCGATCGACATCAGTCAGCACATCATCCTCTAGAGGTTCCTCAAAGTATACGCCCACTCCACACATCTCCCGTGCATGCATGTTCATTGGGTAGTCGTGGTCCAGCTGTTGGAGCTCTTCAGCAGTTGGAACACATCCACCACTCATCATAGTGAATCGTGTCATGCCATAGAGATGACGGAAGAAACTCTCATCACGAGCATGTCTCTCCGCAGTAGTAAGGTTGACACCATGAGTTGTTTCAGCATCTTTGACCTTGGTGAGGTCAACCTTCTTTGGGTTATGTGGGAGTTTGTGGTCAGCTGGTTCCTCTTCGATATCCTCCTTCCGCAAGATTGCTGTCAATAAATTTCCAAATGTGAAGTGGGACCTTTTGTGGAGTTTGGCCTTCCTCATGGTAGATCGAATTATTGCCCCAAAGTTGATAGGGACATTCGTCATCAAAGCATAGACCAAACACACTCTATCTCTTGATATCTTGGTGTATTGTGTCCCAGGAATAAGGCATGAGTTGACAATGCGCATCCAGATTCTTGCTTCCCATTTAGTGGAGCTTAGGGGAAGGTGTTGTATCGGCGGTTTCTTTATGTCTGCCCCACCTTGCCATCGATCTGCTACCACAAAGTGTGTGTCGTATTTCTCTATAAGGAGGCCTGCTGTACAGCTCTTTGAATGGTGCTGTGTCGACCGAAGGTAAGCCAAGAAAAGAGTTGATCCAATCCGCGGTGAGCTGTAACACTTGGACCCGAATTTTGACTTCATTGCCTGTTGTGTTCGGCGACCAGTTAGCATAAAACTCTCTTGTTAAATCAAGGTTGCATTCTCCCATGTCGCGGAAGATGAAATCCAGCTTCAATGCCATTATTTTTTCCAACATACGCGGCTCCTTCTTTGCTAAGGTGTCCTTGTTGATCAAGTCGACGTGAACATATTTTCGTTCTTTGTTGTTCCTGTACCATTATTTGGCTTCCTCCTCAAGAACCCATTTTATTCCAAACATTCTGCGGGGTAGTTGTGCTGAGGATGATTCTCCTTGGTCCTTGCGACCTCTCTTTTTGCCCTTTTGGGAAGTGGTAGCCTTCTCCTTGCCTTGCCTTGCTTTAGGTGCCATTGTACCTGAGACTAGAAATAGTGTTAGTGGCAGCACAATCTCAATCGATACAATCTATAAACAAGAATTAGGGGTACCACCCCACACTTAGTTTTGTTAACACAAATCAGTGAAGTGAAAGTGGTCGAGTACTCAGATTTCGTCGACATACGTTTTAGGATTGTATTCCGACAAGAAAATCAGCAATGCATCACTTACTTGCAGCCATTGGACTACTTTCATGGTAGATATAACAACACTACTACATAGGGGTTACCACATGGAATAGTTATTCTTACAACAATCACAACCTCTCATGCCGGTAGGCACTATAAGTCTTATCCCGATGGCCGGGATAGTCTAACATGTAAGTATCCAAACAAAAATCTTAAGCAATGTTCATAGCCATAGTAATTCCATAAATATCATAACAATGCTATTGAAACTAAATTCAAGTCGGAAACAAGTCAAGATTTTCCTACGTATATGTTCACTCACATGATTTTGTATCAACTATCCTAACACATAAACATCACCAACATTCTTATACGATTTAGCAATTCATACTAGACATAGCAACGTAGTACTTACGAGAAATAAATAAAGAATAAGATAGCACTTACTTGCTTGAAGCTTGTGGGGATGGTTTTGTGAATTGGAAGAGCAAAAGAAGAAATTTTTTAGAGGATTTGGATGTATATGCGGCACCCTTAGTTCAATTTTTAGTGTGGTTGTGTTGTAAAACTAAGTCCCTTTTATATAGGAAGAGAATGGGTCGGGTTATGACCCATTTACAATCGGTTTTGGAGACAAAAATCCCACATATGTGGTGCATAATGCTTGGCATAGACATGACATATGCGGCGCATTGTCTATGGCATAATGGGACATATGCGCCGCATAGTCTATGGCATTTGTAGACATATGCGCCACATAGTCTATGGCATATGAGATACTGAGACCAAATGCCATAGCATAGGCGGCGCATAGTCAAAAGCATACTTAGGAATAGGCGGCGCATACTGTATAGCACACTAGATTCCGAGACCTTAGGCTATAGGATAGGTTGTGCATCGTTCATGGCCTAGTTTTTCCAAGGCCTAGCCTTCCTCGATGCCTATTTGGGCATGAGAGATGCTCAATCCATAGCCTTATGCATCACTATTCCTAACTTACCAACTTTACCATACAATGCGTCCAAATCGTCAATTGAAATCAATCTCCTCGTTGAATACTTCTTGCACCTATTTTTACTCAAAACAAATGAAAACGATTAGTACGATGGGTTGCCTCCCACCAAGAGCCTTAGTTTTGGTCGTGGCACGACTCTTATTTTTGGATTTTCATTTATCAAAACAAAACAAGTACTAGAATGAAAGGAAAAACGATAAACGATAAAACAATAAAACGATGGGTTGCCTCCCATCTAGCGCCTTATTTATTGTCGTGGCTCGACATAGTAATCTCGAGTACTTAGACTTCGTCGAGATAAGTGATGGCCATGTCATTCATCGAGTCAAGAGGACCGATATAAGGCTTAACACGTTGGCCATTCACTTTGAAGATAACACCATTATTGTCTTCCAATTCGACTACTCCAGACGAGTAGACTTGGATAACTTTAAATGGACCAGACCACTTAGATTTTAACTTACCTGGGAAGAGTTTTAATCTGGAATTGAAGAGTAGTACCATGGCACCTTTTTGGAAGTTTCGTCGAACAATCCGCTGATCATGATACTTCTTCATCCGCTCCTTATATAAATCCGATCGTTCATATGCATGGAGACGGAATTCATCTAGTTCGTTCAGCTGCTCCAACCTCAGATTCTTCACATCATCCCAATTCAAGTTCAATTGCTTCAATGCCCACAATGCCTTGTGCTCGAGCTCAATGGTTAGATGACAAGCCTTCCCATAAACTACCTGATAAGGTGACATACCAATGGATGTCTTGAATGCAGTCCTATACGCCCATAGTGCATTATCTAGCTTCCTAGGCCAATCCTTCCTATTAGCATTAACCGTCTTTGCAAGGATTTGCTTGCTCTCACGATTGGAAGCTTCTACTTGTCCACTAGTTTGGGGATGATAAGGCGTAGCCACCTTATGTTGCTTGACATAATACTTAGCCAATACAGATTTGAATAGCTTGTTGCAAAAGTTAGATCCTCCATCACTTATGATAGTACGAGGTACTCCAAAGCGAGAGAAGATATTCTTCTTTAAGAACGCTACAACACGCTTTCCTTCATTGTCGGCCAATGCTACAGCTTCAACCCATTTTGAAACATAATCCACAGCAACCAAGATGTACTTCATTCCATACGAATTCACGAATGGACCCATGAAATCAATACCCCACACATCAAAGAGTTTTACCTCCAGAATTTTGGACATGGGCATTTCATGGTGTTTTGAAATAGCACCTTGAAGTTGGCATTGGTCACACCTTCTCACATAGTCGTATGCATCTCGGAATATCGAAGGCCAATAATAACCACTTTGTAATACGTTTCTTGCCGTTCGATTGCCTGCATGATGTCCTCCAACTTGCGAAATGTGGCATGCTTCCAATATAGTGGGCACTTCTTCATAGGATATACATCGTCGAATGATCCCATCCGCGCATCTTCGAAACAAATAAGGCTCATCCCAATAATATTGTTGTACGTTATGCATAAACTTCCTCCTTTGGTGGTAAGATAAATTGGCAGGTAGCACATTACTCACCATGAAATTTGCAAAGTCGGCATACCATGGTAATTTGTCCATTGTTGTCGCTAATATCTCCTCGTCAGGGAATGCATCATCAATCTGAATTTCTGGTTGCGCCACCTGCTCATTCTCAAGTCGAGATTGGTGATCAGCCACTCGGTTCTCGCAACCTCTTCTATCTTTGACCTCAAAATCGAACTCTTGCAGCAGCAATACCCATCGAATCAACCTTGGTTTTGCATCCTTCTTTGTCATTAGATACCTAAGAGTTGCATGGTCTTTATGGACGATCACCTTAGTACCCAATAGGTAGGCACGAAACTTCTCAAACGCATACACAACCGCTAGGAGCTCTTGTTCAGTAACAGTGTAGTTCCTTTGGGCTTCATTTAGGACCTTAATCGCATAGTAGATAGGATGAAATAGTTTCTCCTTTCTCTATCCAAGAACAGCACCAACGGATACACCACTAGCATCACACATGACTTCGAACGGGAGCGTCCAATCTGGTGCTACCATGATAGGGGCTTTAATGAGTTTTCCTTTAAGGTATTCGAATGCCTTTAAGCAATCATCATTAAAGTATAACTTCGCATCTTTCTCCAATAGTTTGCACAATGGACTAGAAATTTTGGAAAAGTCTTTGATGAATCTACGATAGAACCCAGCATGACCAAGAAAACTATGAACTCCCTTCACCAAAATTGGAGGCGGTAGCTTCTCAATTACCTCTATTTTTGCTCGATCAACCTCTATTCCTCTTTCAGAGATCTTGTGCCCAAGAACGATTCCTTCTTTTACCATGAAGTGGTACTTCTCCCATTTCAGCACAAGGTTGAACTCTACACATCTTTGTAATGCCAAGCTCAAGTTTGCCAAACACGCTTCAAAAGACTCACCAACAACTGAAAAGTCATCCATAAATACCTCCAAAGTGTCTTCAACCATATCAGAGAAAATAGACATCATACAACATTGAAAGGTGGCTGGTGCATTACATAACCCGAATGGCATACGTTTAAAGGTAAACGTACTATATGGGCATGTAAACGTTGTCTTATCTTGGTCTTGGAGAGCAATACAAATCTGATTATAACCTGAATAACCGTCCAAGGAGCAAAACCATCCTTTCCCCGCTAATCAATCTAGCATTTGGTCCATAAATGGCATGGGGAAGTGATCTTTGAGTGTCCAAGAATTCAGCTTGCGGTAGTCCATGCATACTCTCCATCCAGTAACGGGACTGAGTGGAATAAGCTCATTCTTCGCATTTGCGACAACCGTCATACCTCCTTTCTTGGGAACACATTGTACAGGACTTACCCATGTGCTATCAGAGATAGGATATACAACTCCTGCGTCTAACCACTTGATAATCTCCTTTATCACCACTTCTTGCATAGGTTGGTTTAAACGCCTTTGATGTTCAATGGTGGGTGTGCACTTTTCTTGAAGCTGAATTTTATGTGTGCAAATCCCAGGTGGAATACCAATAATATCCGCAATGGTCCATCCAATGGCTCTAATTGATAACGCTCAATCTATAGCTCTCGTAGGAGTGTAAAGCGGTCGTTAGCAAATATAGAACCCAACCTGGGTTGGGTGTCGATCCCACAGGGAATAGCTTGGCCAACAGGTAAGCAAAATTACTAAACTTTTGGTGCAAGTCTCGCAAGAAGGGGGGATTCTTGTCTTGCAAGTAATGTAAACAAAGGCTGAAAATAATAAAGTATAAAGAGAGAGATTGTTACGTTGGTTGTAAACAATGAGAATTGAAGCGTTGGGGTTATGTCCACCTTTTGAGGTATACGTCTCTATTGGCTATGAGTGTGTAGAGTCTTGACATGCAATTGCTTATAGAGAATTGTAGTCGATGGTAAATCCAAGCGTCTCTCGACCTAAACAAGGACTATTTCACTTTAACTCTCTCGAGCTTAAAGCGTGTCTAACGGTAGGAATTCTCCAAGAGGTTAGTCCAGTTACGGCACTACCTTTTTAATAGAAAAGGGTGTCCTACTACCTTGACATTATCTCTTTTCCAGACAAATAACCTTTCTCTCGAACAAGTTAAATGTTAGACTGGCGTATTCTTGCGTTTGCAACCGCAAAGAATGTGGATTAAGATGAAGAGAATAATGATATAAGCAATATACGTGTCATGAACTCACAAACTCACAGCAATAGATAGATCTCATTCGACTTCCATAACCCCAACAGAGAGGTTTAGTTACCCATGAATGCGAAGGAGATCACGATTGACATTGTTATTATACCACAAGATTGATCAACTTCGTGTAGCACAAGTGGTAGGCGTGAGGAGTGTTTCCTTAACTTGGTAACGATTCTCTTGTTGTGGAATTTAAGAATAGAAGAGTAGAAGAAAATAAGATTAATGGAAAGATTAGAAAAGTTGTTGAATGGTGAATTGTTAAGTGAAGAATGAATAAAAATCTCTAGCATGATAGGGTATTTATAATACCCATATCCTACTCCTACTAAGCTAAAATAAATAACCAAATCCTAATAGGCTAATGGAATACTTAACCCAAATGTACTTGGTTAAGGTAACATTATCATAATCCAAATAAACTAATGAAATACATAACCTAATTGTATTAGGTTAATGTATCATTGTCAAAATCCAGATTTGTGTCTGTAAGTCTCCAAAGTCTTCAGAAATGTTGTTTTAGCCCGGGACAGATTTTCCATGCAGCAGTTTTGGTCCAGGTCCCCAGAGTATTCAGAAATGTTGTTTTAGCCCAGGACAGATTTTCCATGCAGCAGTTTTGGTTCTTAGGCGTGTAGACTTTCTGCCCTTCCTTTGTGAGCTTTCTTTTGTGTCAAGTAAGCCATAAAATGCTGAATTTTGCATCATTTATACCTGAAACTTTACTAATCATGTTCGTTAGCTCATTTATAGGAAAAAGGACTAAAAGTGCATGAAATATATAGTTTGTTCTCAAAACTAGGCTAAAATATAGGCAAAATATATTGATATAGGCGCGTAAATTCGCCTATCATCACTAATATGCTTGCGTAAGATTGCAATAAGAGCTGCAACTTGTTGCTCACCCAAATCGGCTACCACTATGACTGGAAGAGTGTTTCCGCTTCCTAAGAATGCGTACTTCAAATGGCTTGGCAGCTCCTTCAATTCTAGTGTGGGTGGTTCTTTAATAGATGGCTTAGCTGGTGGTGTGGGTCGATTCTTGAGATCAAGATCCAGCTTGTTGGGAGTATAGCGATATGTCCCTAATCCTGATAGAGCACAAATAGCTTCTTTAGAAATTTCAGCATCCTCATTCTCTCCTTTCATGAGCAAAACCTCCAAAGGATCATCAAGAATTTGATCTTCTTCAAGTCGTTCTTTCTCATCATCAAAGACAACATCAGCCACAGAAAATACACTCAGATCTTTGGGTTGCTTCATTGATTTGCAAACATCAAAATGAACCACTTCGTCATTTATTCGGAATGAAAGTTCATTAGCCCTTAAATCAATGAGCACACTTCCTGTAGCAAGGAAAGGGCGCCCCAAGATTATGGGAACTTCTGAGTCTGCTTCACAATCTAAAATAACAAAGTCTGCCGGAGAGATGAATGAAGAAACCTTTACCAATACGTCACATAGAATACCAACACGTCGTTTTACCGACCTATCCGCCATGACAAGCCTCATATTAGTTGGTGTAGGATCTCCTAACCCCAACTTCTTGTAGATCGATAATGGAATCAAGTTGATGCTGGATCCTAAGTCACATAGTGCTTTGGCAAAGTTCAAAGATCTGACGGTGCAAGGAATAGTGAAAGCTCTGGGGTCGGCCTTCTTCTGAACTATCGATCGGGTAGCAATTGCACTACAATGATGTACATCATCCTTCAGCTCATAACTTGCTGACCTCTTCTTTGTCAAAAGATCTTTCATAAACTTCGCATACCCAGGCATTTGTTCAAGTGCCTCCATTAATGGAACATTGATGGTCAGCTGCTTCAACATAGTCATAAATTTGTTGAACTTAGTGTCATCCGCCACCTTCTTCAATCTCTGGGGAAAAAGTGGTGGTGGGTATGGAAGTGTTCTCTCCGTGGCTTTCTTCTCCTCTTGCTTCCGTTTTTCTACTTTTTCAGTTTGCACGTCATTGGGAGTGACGTTAGTAACGTCATCCGTGGATTCCTCACGTTTCGCGTTGTTATCCTTGTCCGCAACTTCGTCAACCACTTTCTTGTATTTTGATGAAGTTTCCAGCACCTTACCACTTCTGGTAGTGATGGCCATGCATGACCCATCATTCCTTGGGTTTTGCACAGTATCGCTCGGTAAGGTGCCAGCCTTTCTTTGATTGAATGCTGCTGAAAGTTGGCTCAATTGCTGCTCTATTTGCTTGATAGAAGTGGAATGAGAATCAACTAATTGCTTCATAGAGGACAAATCATTAATCACCTCCGTAACTCACACGCTCGTTGCTTCCACTCCTTTCAATAACTTAGCCATCATGTCTTCCATACTTCCAGAATTAGATGTGGTGGTATCACGTCTACCGGGGGGAACGTACAAACCACTCTTTTCATTGTTTTTCTTCCAACTACCTTGGTCTTTGCTTCCAGATTTATCATAATAGTTCCGATCTTGGTTTCCTTGGGCATTCCCACGAAAACCCCCCTGATTGTTCAAGTAGTTGGCCTCCTCTTCAGAATCAGATTCGTCTCTTCCTTTTAGCGTCACAGCTTTCACTTTTTCGGTCCTCCCTTATAATAAATGCTTTGTCAGAATATCCATTTGTGTTTTCATGTGCGCCATGTCTTGATCACGTTCTTCTTCTCTTCTTCTTTGGTCTGCAGTCATGCCAATAGATAAAGTTGGGCTTGCTACCTCAGAATCCCTGGTATGCCAAGCTCTACTTTGTTTCGTCATGCGATCTAGTATATTGATTGCTTGAACAAAGGTGAGGTTCATGAAAGAACCTCCAGCTGCATTATCCACCACCGGTTTAGTTATTGAATTCAAGGCTCTATACAAGATCTCCATTAGGTGAACATTAGTCATGTGATGGTTTGGGCATCTCGCTAGCTTTGTCTTGAACCTCTCCCATGTTTCATGAAGAGCTTCAGTGGGAAGCTGATGAAAGTTGCTGATTTCATCTCTCAATTGTGCCTTCTTGGATGGCAGAAAGAATCTTTCTAGGAAAGCGTCTCTCAATTGCCTCCAATTTGTAATAGAATCAGGAGTCAGCCCATTCAACCATAGTGTTGCCTCCCCAGACAGAGACAATGGAAATAGACGTAATCGAATTGCATTCTGACCAACACCAGGATTGTCCAACGACTTGCATGTAGAAATAAAGTTGATGAGATGCATATTCGGATCATCGCCTGATAGTCCACCAAATAATCCCTTGAGTTGCAATAACTGAATCATGGTGCTTGTGATGTTGAACTTGGCTCCGGGCGCTAATGGTGGTGGAATTATAGCTCCAGTGGCTCTGGCACCATCAAGATCATCATCATCATCAAAAGATGGCTGCAAAGGTTGGCGATCATACCTATACCGAGCTTGTCGACCTCTTCTGTTGGCAGGTGTTGTAGTTTCAGCAACATGCCTTAGGTTTATCAACTCGTCATCACCTAAATCTTCATCGTCAGGATTTGTCGCTCGCCCCGGATTATCAATGTTTTGTTGTTGGACTTGAGCAGCGGCAAGAGCAGCTAATCTTGCCTGCTCGTGTTGAGCAGTCGTCCTGTCGATTTCAGCTTGTGCTTCCATTCTTCTAATTCGTTGTGGTTCAGGATTGATTGGTAATAATGGTTGACTAGAACT
>CM061561.1:279292357-279294857 GCA_030864225.1 Capsicum baccatum var. pendulum | reverse complement strand
ACGCCTATGCCAACTACCGACAGTCGCCTTGAAGTGCCTTCAACACCTCTACCCCCCTTATATATGCTTAAAAAAAAACCCAAGTGACAGGAGTAGACATGATTTTGCCAGAGAATCATACCAGACATATGCGGAACCGAACTACACGTTTTGATGTGAGACGGAGCCTGTGCACTCAAAAAAAGGTCGCGTAATTTGTAAATGATAATTTTCATTGAAAAAATATTTTTTTTTTACAAATATCATTTATTAAAATTGAAAAAATATGTAAAAATAAATCAAAAATAGAAAAAATATTTATAAAAATATGAAAAAATTAGGAAAATATTCTTAGCGCATGAACTAAACTTAAACCAACAATCGAGTGAATATTTTTATGCATAACGTAACGATATAAAATATTTACATTTAAGGAAATTCAATAAAAATTTTCGAAAAATATAAAAATAAGTAACAACCCCAAAATATGCATATTAGAATGAAGTAGCCTTAAACCAACAATTGAGTGCGTATTTGTAGGAATGACGTAACGACATAAAATATTTAAATTTAAGGATATTAAATAAAAATTTGAAAAAAAGGCGACGGGACATTACGAAAACCGCCACGACATATGAGGTAGAATTGACATATATTTAAAATACAAAATTAGAGCAGATATGTATAGAAATAAGTGTGCAACGGTGACGAGGATCGAGGAACGTCAGGAAAATATTAGGATGATCGAACGTAGGTTTACGCTCTTTTGATTTTGCCATGGTGCGTTGTGCCTTGGTGCCATGGTGCCTTGGTGCCACGGTGCCACGGCGCCACGGTGCCTGGGTGCTATGGTGCCACAATGACTTGGTGCAACGGTGCCACGGTGCCTTGGTAGCATGGAGCCATGCTGCCTTGGTGTCATGGCGCCATGCTGCCACGGTGCCTCGATGCCACGGTGACATGGTGCCACGGTGCCTTGGTGCCACGGCGCCATTGTGCCACGGTGCCTTGGTGCCATGGTGCTATGCTTCCACGGGGCCACGGTGCCTTGGTGCCATGTTGCCACGGTGCCTTGGTGCCAGGGTGCCATGGTTCCATGGTGCCTTAGTGCCCTGGTGCCGCGGTGCCACGGTGCCACGGTACCACGGTGCCATGGTGCCATGGTGTCACAGTGCCTTGGTGCTGCGATGCGTTGGTGCCATGGTGCCGCGGTGCCATGGTGCCTAGGTGCCATGGTGCCACAGTGCCATGGTGCCTGTGTTCCATGGTGCCACGCCACCTTGGTGCCACGGTGCCTTGGTGCCAAGGTGCCAGGCCGCCTTGGTGCCACGGTGCCATGGTGCCTTGGTGCCATGGTGCCCTGGTGCCATGGTTGCAGGCCGACTTGGTGCCATGGTGCCTTGGTGCCATGGTGCCACGCCGCCTTGGTGCCATGGTGCCATGGCGCCACGGTGCCTTGGTGCCTTGCTGTCATGGTGCCCTGGTGCCCTGGTTCCTTGGTGCCCATGTGCCATGGTGCCACGCCGCCTCGGTGCCATGGTGTCACGCCGCCTTGGAGCTATGGTGGCATGGCGCCATGGTGCCTTGGTGCCATGGTGCCCTAGTGCCATGGCGCCACGGTGCCAAGCTGCCCTGGTGCCTTGGTGCAATGGTGCAGGGATTCAAGGCGAGCGCTACTGTCATTTTCAAGGAGCGTCGTAAGGGGCAGATAGGAATCGATGAAGGCCCCATGCCCACTGCGTCTACCGCATCCGAGTATCCCGACCGCCGCTCATGGACCACAACATCGCACGACGAAGCGAGGGACGCATGGGACGCAAGGGCGGCCTATCGATTCGCCCCACGCACGAAATGCGAGGGGCGAAAGGTGATCGATAAAACTTGATAATGCATGCAGCACAGGAATCCGACTTTGAGCAAGCCTACATTGCGCTTGCCCCGCGTCTGAGATGGCAGGCGGGTCAGGACATCACTGCTCGAGCAGGGATCCAACCTAACCGCACGTGCCGAACACAACTCACGCGCCGTGCGCCCAAATGCTCCATCGATGCACGCCCAACACCGGCCCCAATGCCCAGCAATAAATGTCATGCGCTGCTGCCAATGCGGATGTTGCAAGGATGAAGCAAGTCCCGCTTGACAAAATAGCCCGCCCTTGGGGGGAGCAGAGAAGATGAAGGCACGCCGAGGCTCATGCACGGGCGCCGCCCACGCCGGCCGCCGGCGCTCGCCGTGGATTGGGCTCGGCCGCATGCGTGCAGCGCCTGGAGGTTGCCCCGAGAGCAGCATCCAGTACTCGCCGCTCGCATGAAGGCACCGCCTCGTCCGAAGTCTAGCGCCAGCAGCCCCGTCGTGGACGACGCCACCGATAACCGACACTAGCGTATAATGAAGCGCGGCCGACGTTGCTACACGGGCATGGATGCCTCGCACGGACTAGCCATGCATGCTGCCATGTGCCCACACTGCACGCCGACATATCCACTGAGCGCCTATGCCAACTACCGACAGTCGCCTTGAT
>CM061561.1:279277357-279282357 GCA_030864225.1 Capsicum baccatum var. pendulum | reverse complement strand
TTGCCCCGCGACTGAGATAGCAGGCGGGTCAGGACGTCGCTACTCGAGCAGGGATGCAACCTAACAGCACGTGCCGAACACAACTCACGCGCCGTGCGTCCAAATGCTCCATCGATGCATGCCCAGCACCGGCCCCAACGCCCAGCAATAGATGTCGTGCGCTGCTGCCCATGCGGACGTTGCAAGGCTGAAACAAGTCCCGCTTGATACGATAGCCCACCCTTGGGGGGAGCAGAGGAGATGAAGGCACGCCGAGGCACATGCACGGGCGCCGCCCACGCCGTCCGTCGGCGCTCGCCGCGGATTGGGCTTGACCGCATGCGTGCAGCACCTGAAGCTTGCCCCAAGAGCAGAATCTAGTACTCGATGCTCGCACGAAGGTACCACCTCGTCCGAAGTCTAGCGCCAGCAGCCCCGTCGTGGACGACGCCACCGATAACTGACACTAGCGTACAATGAAGCGCGGCCGGCGTTGCTACACGACCATGGACGGCTCGCACGAACTAGCCATGCATGCTACCATGCGCCCACGCTGCACGTCGACATGGTCACTGAGCGCCTATGCCAAATACCGACAGTCGCCTTGAAGTGCCTTCAACACCTCTACTCACGCGTCGTGCGTCCAAATACTCCATCGATGCATGTCCAGCACCGGCCCCAACGCCCAACAATAGATGTCGTGCGCTGCTGCCCATGCGGACGTTGCAAGGATGAAGCAAGTCCCGCTTGACACGATAGCCCGCCCTTAGGGAGAGCAGAGGAGATGAAGGCACGCCGAGGATCATGCACGGGCGCCGCCCATGCTGGCCGCCGGCGCTCGCTGAGGATTGGGCTCGGCCGCATGCGTGTAGCGCCTGGAGCTTGCCCCGAGAGCAGCATCTAGTACTCACCGCTCGCACGAAGGCACCGCCTCATCCAAAGTCTAGCGCCAGCAGCCCCGTCGTGGACGACGCCACCGATAACTGACACTAGCATACAATGAAGCGCGGCCGACGTTGCTACACGGGAACGGACAGCTCGCACGGACTAGCCATGCATGCTGCCATGCGCCCACACTGCAAGTCGACATAGCCACTGAGCGCCTATGCCAACTACCGACAGTCTCCTTGAAGTGCCTTCAACACCTCTACCCCCCTTATATATGCTTAAAAAAAAAACCCCAAGTGACAGGAGTAGACATGATTTTGCCAGAGAATCATACCAGACATATGCGGAACCGAACTACACGTTTTGATGTGAGACGGAGCCTGTGCACTCCAAAAAAGGTCGCGTAATTTGTAAATGATAATTTTCGTTGAAAAAATATTTTTTTTTACAAATATCATTTATTAAAATTGAAACAATATGTAAAAATAATCAAAAATAGAAAAAGTATTTATAAAAATATGAAAATATTAGGAAAATATTCTTAGCACATGAACTAACCTTAAACCAACAATCGAGTGCATATTTGTACGCATAATGTAACGATATAAAATATTTAAATTTAAGTAAATTAAATAAAAATTTTATAAAAATATAAAAATAAGTAACAACCCCAAAATATGCATATTAGAATAAAGTAGCCTTAAACCAACAATTGAGTATTTGTACGAATGACGTAACGATATAAAATATTTAGATTTAAGGATATTAAATAAAAATTTGAAAAAAAGGCGACGGTACATTACAAAAACCACCACGACATATGAGGTAGAATTGACATATATTTAAAATACAAAATTAGAGCGGATATGTAGAGAAATGAGTGTGCAACGGTGACGAGGATCGAGGAACGTCAGGAAAATATTAGGATGATCGAACGTAGGTTTACGCTCTTTTGATTTTGCCATGGTGCGTTGTGCCTTGGTGCCATGGTGCCTTGGTGCCACAGTGCCACGGCGCCACAGTGCCTGGGTGCCATGGTGCCACCATGACTTGGTGCCACGGCGCCACGGCGCCTTGGTGGCATGGCGCCATGCTGCCTTGGTGTCATGGTGCCATGCTGCCACGGTGCCTCGGTGCCACGGTGCCATGGTGCCATGGTGCCTCGGTGCTACGGTGCCTTGGTGCCATGGTGCTATGCTGCCACGGGGCCACGGTGCCTTGGTGCCATGGTGCCACGGTGCCTTGGTGCCACGGTGCCATGGTTCCATGGTGCCTTAGTGCCCTGGTTCCGCGGTGCCACGGTGCCACGGTGCCATGGTGCCATGGTGTCACGGTGCCTTGGTGCCGCGATGCGTTGGTGCCATGGTGCCGCGGTGCCATGGTGCCTGGGTGCCATGGTGCCACGGTGCCATGGTGCCTGGGTGCCATGGTGCCACGCCACTTTGGTGCCACGGTGCCTTGGTGCCAAGGTGCCAGGACGCCTTGGTGCCTTGGTGCCATGGTGCCTTGGTGCCATGGTGCCATGGTTGCATGCCGACTTGGTGCCAAGGTGCCTTGGTGCCATGGTGCCATGCCTCCTAGGTTCCACGTGCCATGGCGCCACGGTGCCTTGGTGCCTTGATGTCATGGTGCCCTGGTGCCCTGGTGCCTTGGTGGCCTGGTGCCATGGTGCCACGCCGCCTTGGTGACATGGTGCCACACCGCCTTGGTGCTACGGTGGCATGGCGCCACGGTGCCTTGGTGCCATGGTGCCCTGGTGCCATGGTGCCCTGGTGCCATGGCGCCACGGTGCCAAGCTGCCCTTGTGCCTTGGTGCCATGGTGCAGGGATTCAAAGCGAGCGCGACCGTCATTTGCAAGGAGCGTCGTACGGGGAAGATAGGAGTCAATGAAGGCCCCATGCCCACTACGTCTATCGTATCCGAGTATCCCGACCGCCGCTCACGGACCACGACAATGCACGACGAAGCGAGGGAGGCGTGGGACGCATGGGCGGCCTATTGATTCGCCCCGGGCACGAAATGCGAGGGGCGAAAGACGATCGATAAAACTTGATAATGCATGCAGCACAGGAAACCGACTTCGAGCAAGCCTATATTGCGCTTGCCCCGCGACTGAAATGGCAGGCGGGTCAGGACGTCGCTGCTCGAGCAGGGATCCAACCTAACCGCACATGCCGAACACAACTCACGCGCCGTGCGTCCAAATGCTCCGTCGATACACGCCCAGCACCAACCCCAACACCCAGTAATAGATGTCGTGCACTGCTGCCAATGCGAATTTTGCAAGGCTGAAGCAAGTCCTACTTGATACGATAGCCCGCCCTTGGGAGGAGCAGAGGAGATAAAGGCACGCCGACCGCCGGCGCTCGCCGCGGATTGGTCTCGGCCGTTTGCGTGCAGCGCCTTGAGCTTGCCCTGAGAGCAGCATCCAGTACTCGCCGCTCGCACGAAGGCACCGCCTCATCGGAAGTGTAGCACCAGCAGCCCCGTCGTGGACGATGCCACCGATAACCGACACGAGCGTACAATGAAGCGCGATCGACGTTGCTACACGGGCACGGACGGCTCGCACGGACTAGCCATGCATGCTGCCATGCGCCCACGCTGCACGCCGACATGTCCACTGAGCGCCTATGCCAACTACCGACAGTCGCCTTGAAGTGCCTTCAACACCTCTACCCCCCTTATATATGCTTAAAAAAAAACCCAAGTGACAGGAGTAGACATGATTTTGCCAGAGAATCATACCAGACATATGCGGACCCGAATTGCATGTTTTGATGTGAGACGGAGCCTGTGCACTCACAAAAAGGTTGCGTAATTTGTAAATGATAATTTTCATTGAGAAAATATTTTTTTTTACAAATATCATTTATTAAAATTGAAAAAATATGTAAAAATATTTATAAAAATATGAAAAAATTAGGAAAATATTCTTAGTGCATGAACTAACCTTAAACCAACAATCGAGTGCATATTTGTACGTATAACGTAACGATATAAAATATTTAAATTTAAGGATATTAAATAAAAATTTATAAAAAATATAAAAATAAGTAACAACCCCAAAATATGCATGTTAGAATGAAGTAGCCTTAAACCAACAATTGAGTGCGTATTTGTAAGAATGACGTAACGATATAAAATATTTAAATTTAAGGATATTAAATAAAAATTTGAAAAAAAGGCGACGGGACATTACGAAAACCGCTACGACATATGAGGTAACGTTGAAATATATTTAATATACAAAATTAGAGCGGATATGTAGAGAAATGAGTGTGCAACGGTGACGAGGATGGAGGAACGTCAGGAAAATATTAAAATGATGTCGTTGTTTTTCGCGAAAGGCCACTCGATATCGTATGCTTAACTGTTTGGAATGGAGCGCATGCGTCGCTTGAAAAACAAGAGGCTAACTCGGGTGAGGTGAGCTCGCAACACTTGGTGGGATTTTTCAAGGACGGATGCACAAACCTCCTTTGGAGACGGGCGGCAAGATGGCTGGATTGGATGGGGAGGGACGAACTGGAGCAACATAGGGCTGAATCTCAGTGGATCGTGGAAGCAAGGACGCTCTGCCACTTACAATGCCCCGTTGCATATTTAAGTCGTCTGCAAAGGATTCTGCCCGCCGCTCGATCGAAATTGTACTTCAATTGTACTTTAAGGCAGCCACCGCGACCCTTCCGCCGCGGCGGCTTAGCCAACGACACGTGCCCTTGGGGGCCGAGGCCCCTACTGCGGGTCGGGAAGCAGACGGTGGGCACATGCGTCGCTTGTAGCCCGGATTCTGACTTAGAGGTGTTCAGTCATAATCCAGCACACGGTAGCTTCGCGCCACTGTCTTTTCAACCAAGCGCGATGACCAATTGTGTGAATCAATGGTTCCTCTCGTACTAGGTTGAATTACTATTACGACACTGTCATCAGTAGGGTAAAACTAACCTGTCTCACGACGGTCTAAACCCAGTTCACGTTCCCTATTGGTGGGTGAACAATCCAACACTTGGTGAATTCTGCTTCACAATGATAGCAAGAGCCGACATCGAAGGATCAAAAAGCAACGTCTCTATGAACGCTTGGCTGCCGCAAGCCAGTTATCCCTGTGGTAACTTTTTCGACACCTCTA
>CM061561.1:279253237-279276857 GCA_030864225.1 Capsicum baccatum var. pendulum | reverse complement strand
GCGGATTGGGCTCGGCCGCATGCGTGCAGCGCCTGGAGCTTGCCCCGAGAGCAGCATCCAGTACTCGCCGCTCGCACGAAGGCACTGCCTCGTCCGAAGTCTAGTGCCAGCAGCCCCGTCGTGGACGACGCCACCGATAACCGACACTAGCGTACAATGAAGCGCGACCGACGTTGCTACACGGGCACGGACGGCTCGCACGGACTAGCCATGCAAGCTGCCATGCGCTCACGCTGCATATCGACATGGCCACTGAGCGCCTATGCCAACTACCGACAGTCGCCTTGAAGTGCCTTCAACACCTCTACCCCCCTTATATATGATTAAAAAAAAACCCAAGTGACAGGAGTAGACATGATTTTGCCAGAGAATCATACCAGACATATGCGGAACCGAACTGCACGTTTTGATGTGAGATGGAGACTGTGCACTCAAAAAAAGGTCGCGTAATTTGTAAATGATAATTTTCGTTGAAAAAATATTTTTTTTTACAAATATCATTTATTAAAATTGAAAAAATATGTAAAAATAAATCAAAAATAGAAAAAATATTTATAAAAATATGAAAAAATTAGGAAAATATTCTTAGCGCATGAACTAACCTTAAACCAACAATCGAGTGCATATTTGTACGAATAACGTAACGATATAAAATATTTAAATTTAAGAAAATTAAATAAAAATTTTAGAAAAATATAAAAATAAGTAACAACCCCAAAATATGCATATTAGAATGAAGTAGCCTTAAACCAAAAATTGAGTGCGTATTTGTACGAATGACGTAACGATATAAAATATTTAAATTTAAGGATATTAAATAAAAATTTGAAAAAAAGGCGACGGGACACTACGAAAACTGCTACGACATATGAGGTAGAATTGAGATATATTTAAAATACAAAATTAGAGCAGATATGTAGAGAAATGAGTGTGCAACGGTGACGAGGATCGAGGGACGTCAGGAAAATATTAGGATGATCGAACGTAGGTTTACGCTCTTTTGATTTTGCCACGGTGCGTTGTGCCTTGGTGCCATGGTGCCTTGGTGCCATGGTGCCATGGTGCATTGGTGCATTGGTGCCACGGCGCCACGGTGCCTGGGTGCCATGGTGCCATGATGCCTTGGTGCCCCGGCGCCATGGCGCCTTGGTGGCATGGCGTCATGCTGCCTTGGTGTCATGGCGCCATGCTGCCATGGTGCCTCGGTGCCACGGTGCCATGGTGCCACGGTGCCTTGGTACCACGGCGCCATTGTGCCACGGTGCCTTGGTGCCATGGTGCCATGGTGATATGCTGCCACGGGGCCACGGTGCCTTGGTTCCATGGTGCCACGGTGCCATGGTTCCATAGGGCCTTAGTACCCTAGTGCCGCGGTTCCACGGTGCCATGGTGCCATGGTGTCACGGTGCCTTGGTGCCGCGATGCGTTGGTGCCATGGTACCGCGGTGCCATGGTGCCTGGGTGCCATGGTGCCTGTGTACCATGGTGCCACGCCACCTTGGTGCCACGGTGCCTTGGTGCCAAGGTGCCAGGCTGCCTTGGTGCCACGGTGCCATGGTGCCTTGGTCCCCTGGTGCTATGGTTGCACGACGACTTGGTGCCACGGTGCCTTGGGTGCCATGGTGCCACGATGCCTTGGTGCCACGGTGCCACGGCGCCTTGGTGTTATGGCGCCATGCTGCCTTGGTGTCATGGCGCTATGCTGCCACGGTGCCTCGGTGCCACGGTGCCAGGGTGCCACGGTGCCTTGGTGCCACAGCGCCATTGTTCCACGGTGCCTTGGTGCCATGGTGCTATGCTGCCACGGGGCCACGGGGCCTTGGTGCCATGGTGCCACGGTGCCTTGGTGCCTCGGTGCCTTGGTTCTATGGTGCCTTAGTGCCCTGGTGCCGCGGTGCCACGGTGCCACGGTGCCATGGTGACATGGTGTCACGGTGCCTTGGTGCCGCGATGCGTTAGTGCCATGGTTCTGCGGTGCCATAGTGCTTGGGTGCAATGGTGCCACGGTGCCATGGTGCCTGTGTGCCATGGTGCCACACCACCTTGGTCCACGGTACCTTAGTGCAAGGTGCCAGGCCGCGTTGGTGCCACGGTGCCATGGTGCCTCTGTGCCATGGTGCCTTGGTGCCCTGGTGCCATGGTTGCATGCCGACTTGGTGCCACGGTGCCCTGGTGCCATGGTTGCATGTCGACTTGGTGCCATGGCGCCACGGTGCCTGGGTGCCATGGTGCCACGATGCCTTGGTGCCCCGGCGCCACGGCGCCTTGGTGGCATAGAGCCATGCTGCCTTGGTGTCATGGCGCTATGCGTCCACGGTGCCTCGGTGCCACGGTGCCATGGTGCCACGGTGCCTTGGTGCCACGGTGCCATTGTGCCACGGTGCCTTGGTGCCATGGTGCGATGCTGCCACAGGGCCACGGTGACTTGGTTCCATGGTGCCACGGTGCCTTGGTGCCATGGTTCCATGGGGCCTTAGTTCCCTGGTGCCGCGGTGCCACCGTGCCATGGTGCCATGGTGTCACGGTGCCTTGGTACCGCGATGCGTTGGTGCCATGGTGCCGCAGTGCCATCATGCTTGGGTGCCATGGTGCCACGGTGCCATGGTGCCTGTGTGTCATGGTGCCACACCACCTTGGTGCCACGATGCCTTGGTGCCAAGGTTCCAGGCCGCCTTGGTGCCACGGTGCCATGGTGCCTTGGTGCCCTGGTGCCATGGTTGCACGCCGACTTGGTGCCACGGTGCCTTGGGTGCCATGGTGCCACGATGCCTTGGTGCCACGGCACCATGACGCCTTGGTGGCATGGCGCCATGCTGCCTTGGTGTCATGGGGCCATGCTGCCACGGTGCCTCGGTGCCACGGTGCCATGGTGCCACGATGCCTTGGTGCCACGGCGCCATTGTGCCACGGTGCCTTGGTGCCATGGTGCTATGCTTCCACGGGGCCACGGGGCCTTGGTGCCATGGTGCCACGATGCCTTGGTGCCTCGGTGCCTTGGTTCCATGGTGCCTTAGTGCCCTGGTGCCGCGGTGCCACGGTGCCATGGTGCCATGGTGTCACGGTGCCTTGGTGTCGCGATGCGTTGGTGCCATGGTGCCATGGTGCCTGGGTGCCATGGTGCCACGGTGCCATGGTGCCTGTGTGCCATGGTGCCACGCCACCTTGGTGCCAATGTGCCAGGCCGCCTTGGTGCCACCGTGCCATGGTGCCTCAGTGCCATGGTGCCTTGGTGCCCTGGTGCCATGGTTGCACGCCGCCTTGGTGCCACGGTGCCTTGGTGCCATGGTGCTACGCCGCCTTGGTGCCACGGTGCCATGGCGCCACGGTGCCTTTGTGCCTTGCTGTCATGGTGCCCTGGTGCCCTTGTACCATGGTGCCATGGTGCCACGCCTCCTTGGTGCCATGGTGCCACGCCGCCTTGGTGCTACGGTGGCATGGCGCCATGGTGCCTTGGTGCGATGGTGCCCTAGTGCCATGGCGCCACGGTGCCAAGCTGACCTGGTGCCTTGGTGCCATGGTGCAGGGATTCAAGGCGAGCGCGACCGTCATTTGCAAGGAGCGTCGTACGGGGCAGATAGGAGTCGATGAAGCCCCCATGCCCACTGCATCTACCGCATCCGAGTATCCCGACCACCGCTCACGGACCACGACATCGCACGATAAAGCGAGGGAGGCATGGGATGCAAGGGCGGCCTATCGATTTGCCCCGCGCACGAAATGCGAGGGGCGAAAGGCGATCGATAAAACTTGATAATGCATGCAGCACAGGAAACCGACTTCGAGCAAGCCTACATTGCGCTTGCCCCGCTACTGAGATGGCAGGCGGGTCAGGACGTCGCTGCTCGAGCAGGGATCCAACCTAACCGCACATGCCGAACACAACTCACGCGTCGTGCGTCCAAATGCTCCGTCGATGCACGCCCAGCACCAGCCCCAACGCCCAGCAATAGATTCCGTGCGCTGCTGCCAATGCGGATGTTGCAAGGCTGAAGCAAGTCCCGCTTGACACGATAGCCCGCCCTTGGGGGGAGCAGAGGAGATGGAGGCACGCCGAGGCTCATGCACGGGCGCCGCCCACGTCGGTCGCTGGCGCTCGCCGCGGATTGGGCTTGACCGCATGCGTGCAGCGCCTGGAGATTGCCCCGAGAGCAGCATCCAGTACTCGCTGCTCGTACGAAGGCACCGCCTCGTCCGAAGTCTAGCGCCAGCAGCCCCGTCGTGGACGACCCCACCGATAACCGACATTAGCGTACAATGAAGCGCGGCCGAAGTTGCTACACGGGCACGGACGGCTCGCACAGACTAGCCATGCATGCTGCCATGTGCTCACGCTGAACGTCGACATGGCCACTGAGCGCCTATGCCAACTACAGACAGTCGCCTTGAAGTGCCTTCAACACCTCTACCCCCCTTATATATGCTTAAAAAAAAACCCAAGTGACAGGAGAAGACATGATTTTGCCAGAGAATCATACCAGACATATGCGGAACCAAACTACACGTTTTGATGTGAGACGGAGCCTGTGCACTTAAAAAAAGTTCGCGTAATTTGAAAATGATAATTTTCGTTGAAAAAATATTTTTTTTTACAAATATCATTTATTAAAATTGAAAAAATATGTAAAAATAAATCAAAAATAGAAAAAATATTTATAAAAATATGAAAAAATTAGGAAAATATTCTTAGCGCATGAACTAACCTTAAACCAACAATCGAGTGCATATTTGTACGCATAACGTAACGATATAAAATATTTAAATTTAAGGAAATTAAATAAAAATTTTAGAAAAATATAAAAATAAGTAACAACCCCAAAATATGCATATTAGAATGAAGTAGCCTTAAACCAACAATTGAGTGCGTATTTGTACGAATGACGTAACGATATAAAATATTTAAATTTAAGGATATTAAATAAAAATTTGAAAAAAAGGCGACGGGACATTACGAAAACTGCCACGACATATGAGGTAGAATTGAGATATATTTAAAATACAAAATTAGAGCGGATATGTAGAGAAATGAGTGTGCAACGGTGACGAGGATCGAGGAACGTCAGGAAAATATTAGGATGATCGAACGTAGGTTTACGCTCTTTTGATTTTGCCACGATGCATTGTGCCTTGGTGCCATGGTGCCTTGGTGCCATGGTGCCATGGTGCCTTGGTGCCACGGCGCCACGGTGCCTGGGTGCCATGGTGCCATGATGCCTTGGTGCCCCGGCGCCACGGCGCCTTGGTGTCATGGCGCCATGCAGCCTTGGTGTCATGGCGCCATGCTGCCATAGTGCCTCGGTGCCACGGTGCCATGGTGCCACGGTGCCTTGGTACCACGGCGCCATTGTGCCACGGTGCCTTGGTGCCATGGTGCTATGCTGCCATGGGGCCACGGTGCCTTGGTTCCATGGTGCCACGGTGCCATGGTTCCATAGAGCCTTAGTGCCCTGGTGCCGCGGTGCCACGGTGCCATGGTACCATGGTGTCACGGTGCCTTGGTGCCGCGATGCGTTGGTGCCTGGGTGCCATGGTGCCTTGGTGCCATGGTGCCTGTGTGCCATGGTGCCACGCCACCTTGGTGCCACGGTGCCTTGGTGCCAAGGTGCCAGGCCGCCTTGGTGCCAGGCCGCCTTGGTGCCACGGTGCCATGGTGCCTTGGTGCCATGGTGCCTTGGTGCCCTAGTGCCATGGTTGCACGCCGACTTGGTGCCACGGTGCCTTGGGTGCCATGGTGCCACGATGCCTTGGTGCCACGGCGCCACGGCGCCTTGGTGGCATGGCGCTATGCTGCCTTGGTGTCATGGCGCCATGCTGCTACGGTGCCTCGGTGCCATGGTGCCACGGTACCTTGGTGCCACAGCGCCATTGTGCCACGGTGCCTTGGTGCCATGGTGCTATGCTGCCACGGGGCCACAGTGCCTTGGTGCCATGGTGCCACGGTGCCTTGGTGCCTCGGTGCCATGGTTCCATGGTGCCTTAGTGCCCTGGTGCCGCGGTGCCACGGTGCCACGGTGTCATGGTGCCATGGTGTCACGGTGCCTTGGTGCCGCGATGCGTTGGCGCCATGGTGCCGCGGTGCCATGGTGCCTGGGTGCCATGGTGCCTGTGTGCCATGGTGCCACGCCACCTTGGTGCCACGGTACCTTGGTGCAAGGTGCCAGGCCGCCTTGGTGCCACGGTGCCATGGTGCCTCGGTGCCATGGTGCCTTGGTGCCCTGGTGCCATGGTTGCATGCCGACTTGGTGCCACGGTGCCCTGGTGCCATGGTTGCATGCCGACTTGGTGCCACGGCGCCACGGTGCCTGGGTGCCACCGTGCAACGATGCCTTGGTGCCACGGCGCCTTGGTGGCATAGCGCCATGCTGCCTTGGTGTCATGGCGCCATGCTGCCACGGTGCCTCGGTGCCACGGTGCCATGGTGCCACGGTGCCTTGGTGCCACAGTGCCATTGTGCCACAGTGCCTTGGTGCCATGGTGCTATGCTGCCACGGGGCCACGGTGACTTGGTTCCATGGTGCCACGGTGCCTTGGTGCCATGGTTCCATGGGGCCTTAGTGCCCTGGTGCCGCGGTGCCACGGTGCCATGGTGCCATGGTGTCACGGTGCCATGGTGCCGCGATGCGTTGGTGCAATGGTGCCTGGGTGCCATGGTTCCTGGGTGCCATGGTGCCACGGTGCCATGGTGCCTGTGTGCCATGGTGCCACGGTGCCTTGGTGCCAAGGTTCCAGGCCGCCTTGGTGCCACGGTGCCATGGTGCCTTGGTGCCATGGTGCCTTCGTGCCCTGGTGCCATGGTTGCTCGCCGACTTGGTGCCACGATGCCTTGGGTGCCATGGTGCCATGCTGCCTTGGTGTCATGGGGCCATGCTGCCACGGTGCCTCGGTGCCACGGTACCATGGTGCCACAGTGCCTTGGTGCCACGGCGCCATTGTGCCACGGTGCCTTGGTGCCATGGTGCTATGCTGCCACGGGGCCACGGGGCCACGGGGCCCTGGTGCCATGGTGCCACGGTGCCTTGGTGCCTCGGTGCCTTGATTCCATGGTGCCTTAGTGCCCTGGTGCCGCGGTGCCACGGTGCCACGGTGCCATGGTGTCACGGTGCCTTGGTGCCGCGATGCGCTGGTGCCATGGTGTCGCGGTGCCATGGTGCCTGGGTGCCATGGTGCCTGTGTGCCATGGTGCCACGCCACCTTGGTGCCACGGTACCTTGGTGCCAAGGTGCCAGGCCGCCTTGATGCCACGGTGCCATGGTGCCTCAGTGCCATGGTTGCACGCCGACTTGGTGCCACGGTGCCTTGGTGCCATGGTGCCACGACGCCTTGGTGCCACGGTGCCATGGCGCCACGGTGCCTTTGTGCCTTACTGTCATGGTGCCCTGGTGCCCTAGTGCCATGGTACCACACCTCCTTGGTGCCATGGTGCCACGCCGCCTTGGTGCTACGGTGGCATGGCGCCACGGTGCCTTGGTGCCATGGTGCCCTAGTGCCATGGTGCCACGGTGCCAAGCTGCCCTGGTGCCTTGGTGCCATGGTTTAGGGATTCAAGGCGAAAGCGACCGTCATTTGCAAGGAGCGTCGTACGGGGTAGATAGGAGTCGATGAAGGCCCCATGCCCACTGCGTCTACCGCATCCGAGTATCCCGACCGCCGCTCACGGACCACGACATCGCACGACGAAGCGAGGGAGGAATGGGACGCAAGGGCGGTCTATCGATTCGCCCCGCGCACGAAATGCGATCGATAAAACTTGATAATGCATGCAGCACAGGAAACCGACTTCGAGCAAGCCTACATTGCGCTTGCCCCGCGACTGAGATGGCAGGCGGGTCAGGACGTCGCTGCTCGAGCAGGGATCCAACCTAACCGCACATGCCGAACACAACTCACGCGCCGTGCGTCCAAATGCTCCGTCGATGCACGCCCAGCACCGGCCCCAACGCCCAGCAATAGATTCCGTGCGCTGCTGCCAATGCGGATGTTGCAAGGCTGAAGCAAGTCCCGCTTGACACGATAGCCCGCCCTTGGGGGGAGCAGAGGAGATGAAGGCACGCCGAGGCTCATGCACGGGCGCCGCCCACGCCGGCCGCCGGCGCTCGCCGCGGATTGGGCTCAGCCGCATGCGTGCAGCGCCTGGAGCTTGCCCCGAGAGTAGCATCCAGTACTCGCCTCTCGTACGAAGGCACCGCCTCGTCCGAAGTCTAGCGCCAGCAGCGCCGTCATGGACGACGCCACCGATAACCGACACGAGCGTACAATGAAGCACGACCAACGTTGCTACACGGGCACGGACGCCTTGCACGGACTAGCCATGCATGCTGCCATGCGCCCGCGCTGCGTGCCGACATGTCCACTGAGCGCCTATGCCAACTACCGACAGTCGCCTTGAAGTGCCTTCAACACCTTTACCCCCCGTTATATATGCTTAAAAAAAAACCCAAGTGACAGGAGTAGACATGATTTTGCCAGAGAATCATACCAGACATATGCGGACCCGAATTGCACGTTTTGATGTGAGACGGAGCCTGTGCACTCACAAAAAGGTCGCGTAATTTGTAAATGATAATTTTCGTTGAGAATATTTTTTTTTTTACAAATATCATTTATTAAAATTGAAAAAATATGTAAAAATAAATAAAAAATTGAAAAAATATTTATACAAATATGAAAAAATTAGGAAAATATTCTTAGTGCATGAACTAACCTTAAACCAACAATCGAGTGCATATTTGTAGGTATAACGTAACGATATAAAATATTTAAATTTAAGGATATTAAATAAAAATTTAAAAAAAATATTAAAATAAGTAACAACCCCAAAATATGCATGTTAGAATGAAGTAGCGTTAAACCAACAATTGAGTGCGTATTTGTACGAATGACGTAATGATATAAAATATTTAAATTTAAGGATATTAAATAAAAATTTGAAAAAAAGGCGACGGGACATTACGAAAACCGCCACGACATATGAGGTAACGTTGAAATATATTTAAAATACAAAATTAGAGCGGATATGTAGAGAAATGAGTGTGCAACGGTGACGAGAATGGAGGAACGTAAGGAAAATATTAGGATGATGTCGTTGTTTTTCGCGAAAAGGCCACTCGATATCGTATGCTTAACTGTTTAGAATGGAGCGACGCGTCGCTTGAAAAACAAGAGGCTAACTCGGGTGAGGTTAGATCGCAACACTTGGTGGGATTTTTCAAGGACGGATGCACAAACCTCCTTTGGAGACGGGCGGCAAGATGGCTGGATTGGATGGGGAGGGACGAACCGGAGCGACAAAGGGCTGAATCTCAGTGGATCGTGGCAGCAAGGCCGCTCTGTCACTTACAATACCCCGTCGCGTATTTAAGTCGTCTGCAAAGGATTCTGCCTGCCGCTCGATGGAAATTGTACTTCAATTGTACTTTAAGGCGGCCTCCGCGACCCTTCCGCCGCGGCGGCTTAGCCAACGACACGTACCCTTGGGGGCCGAGGCCCCTACTGCGGGTCGGGAAGCGGACGGCAGGCACATGCGTCGCTTGTAGCCCGAATTCTGACTTAGAGGTGTTCAGTCATAATCCAGCACACGGTAGGTTCGCGCCACTGGCTTTTCAACCAAGCGTGATGACCAATTGTGTGAATCAACGGTTCCTCTCGTACTAGGTTGAATTACTATTGCGACACTGTCATCAGTAGGGTAAAACTAACCGGATCATTGAATCGGTAGGAGCGACGGGCGGTGTGTACAAAGGGAAGGGACGTAGTAAACGCGAGCTGATGACTTGCGCTTACTAGGAATTCCTCGTTGAAGACCAACAATTGCAATGATCTATCCCCATCATGATGAAATTTCAAAGATTACCCGGGCCTGTTGGCCAAGGCTATAAACTCGTCGAATACATCAGTGTAGCGCGCGTGCGGCCCAGAACATCTAAGGGCATCACAGACCTGTTATTGCCTCAAACTTCCGCGGCCTAAAAGGCCGTAGTCCCTCTAAGAAGCTGTCCGCGAAGAGATACCTCCACATAGCTAGTTAGCAGGCTGAGGTCTCGTTCGTTAACGGAATTAACCAGACAAATTGCTTCACCAACTAAGAACGGCCATGCACCACCGCCCATAGAATCAAGAAAGAGCTCTCAGTCTGTCAATCCTTACTATGTCTGGACCTGGTAAGTTTCCCCGTGTTGAGTCAAATTAAGCCGCAGGCTCCACTCATGCTGGTGCCCTTCCGTCAATTCCTGTAAGTTTCAGCCTTGCGACCAGACTCCCCCCGGATCCCAAAAACATTGATTTCTCATAAGGTGCCGGCGGAGTCCTAAAAGCAACATCTTGACAAAGACACCACCATGGCAGGCCATTCGCAGTTTCATAGTCTGAATTTGTTCATATTTACACATGCATGGCTTAATCTTTGAGACAAGCATATGACTACTGGCAGGATTAACCAGGTAGCATTCCTCATCGACGCCTGCATCGCATGATCTCGGCCTGCTCGCGAGGGCGCAGAAGGATTAAAGGCGAGCGCGACCGTCTTTTGCAAGGAACGTCGTACGGGGCAGATAGGAGACGATGAAGGCCCCATGCCCACTGCGTCTACCACTTCCGAGAATACGGGCCACCGCTCGTGGACCACGACATCGCACGATAAAGCGAGGGAGGCGTGGGACGCGAGGGCGGCCTTTCGATTCGCCCCGCGCACGAAATACGAGGGGCAAAAGGCGATCGATAAAACTTGATAATGCATGCAGCACAGGAAACCGACTTAGAGCAAGCCTATATTGCGCTTGCCCCGCGACTGAGATGGCAGGAGGGTCAGGACGTCGCTGCTCGAGCAGGGATGCAACCTAACAGCACGTGCCGAACACAACTCACGCGCCGTACGTCCAAATGCTTCCGTCGATGCACGCCCAGCACCGGCCCCAACGCCCAGAATAGATGCCGTGCGCTGCTGCCCATGCAGACGTTGCAAGGCTGAAGCAAGTCCCGCTTGACACGATAGCCCGCCCTTGGGGGGAGCAGAGGAGATGAAGGCACGCCGAGGCTCATGCACGGGCTCCACCCACGCCGGCCACCGGCGCTCGCCGCGGATTGGGCTCGGCCGCATACGTGCAGCGCCTGAAGCTTGCCCCGAGAGCAGAATCTAGTACTCGCCCTCACGCCGGCCACCGGCGCTCGCCGCGGATTGGGCTCGGCCGCATACGTGCAGCGCCTGAAGCTTGCCCCGAGAGCAGAATCTAGTACTCGCCGCTCGCACGAAGGCACCGCCTCGTTCGAAGTATAGCGTCTGTAGCCCCGTCGTGGACGACGCCACCAATAACCGACACTAGCGTACAATGAAGCGCGGCCGACGTTGCTACACGGGCACGGACGGCTCGCACGGACTAGCCATGCATGCTGCCATGCGCCCACGCTGCACGTCGACATGGCCACTGAGCGCCTATGCCAACTACCGACAGTCGCCTTGAAGTGCCTTCAACACCTCTACCCCCCTTATATATGCTTAAAAAAAAAACCCAAGTGACAGGAGTAGACATGATTTTGCCAGAGAATCATACCGGACATATGCGGAACCGAACTGCACGTTTTGATGTGAGACGGAGCCTGTGCACTCAAAAAAAGGTCGCGTAATTTGTAAATGATAATTTTCGTTGAAAAAATATTTTTTTTACAAATATCATTTATTAAAATTGAAAACATATGTAAAAATAAATCAAAAATAGAAAAAATATTTATAAAAATATGAAAAAATTAGGAAAATATTCTTAGCGCATGAACTAACCTTAAACCAACAATCGAGTGCATATTTGTACGCATAACGTAACGATATAAAATATTTAAATTTAAGGAAATTAAATAAAAATTTTAGAAAAATATAAAAATAAGTAACAACCCCAAAATATGCATATTAGAATGAAGTAGCCTTAAACCAACAATTGAGTGCGTATTTGTACGAATGACGTAACGATATAAAATATTTAAATTTAAGGATATTAAATAAAAATTTGAAAAAAAGGCGATGGGACATTACGAAAACCGCCACGACATATGAGGTAGAATTGACATATATTTAAAATACAAAATTAGAGCGGATATGTAGAGAAATGAGTGTGCAACAGTGACGAGGATCGAGGAACGTCAGGAAAATATTAGGATGATCGAAAGTAGGTTTACGCTCTTTTGATTTTGCCACGGTGCGTTGTGCCTTGGTGCCATAGTGCCTTGGTGCCATGGTGCCATGGTGCCTTGGTGCCACGGTGCCACGGCGCCACGGTGCCTGGGTGCCATGATGCCACGATGCCTTGGTGCCACGGCGCCACGGCGCCTTGGTGGCATGGCGCCATGCTGCCTTGGTGTCATGGCGCCATGCTGCCACGGTGCCACGGTGCCTTGGTGCGACAGGCGCCATTGTGCCACGGTGCCTTGGTGCCATGGTGCTACGCTGCCACGGTGCCACGGTGCCTTGGTGCTATGGTGCAACGGTGCCTTGGTGCCACGGTGCCATGGTTCCACGGTGCCTTAGTGCCCTGCTGCCTTGGTGCCGCGATGCGTTGGTGCCATGGTGCCGCGGTGCCATGGTGCCTGGGTGCCATGGTGCCTTGTGTGCCATGGTGCCACGCCACCTTGGTGCCACGGTGCCTTGGTGCCAATGTGCCAGGCCGCATTGGTGCCACGATGCCATGGTGCCTTGGTGCCATGGTTGCACGCCGACTTGGTGCCACGGTGCCTTGGTGCCATGGTGCCACGCCGCCTTGGTGCCACGGTGACATGGCGCCACGATGCCTTGGTGCCTTGCTGTCATGGTACCCGGATGCCCTGGTGCCTTGGTGCCTTGGTGCCTTGGTGCCATGGTGCCACACCGCGTTGGTGCTACGGTGGCATGGCGCCACGGTGCCTTGGTGCCCTTGTGCCCTGGTGCCCTGGCGTCACGGTGCCAAGATACCCTGGTGCCTTGGTGCCATGGTGCAGGGATTCAAGGCGAGCGCGACCGTCATTTGCAAGGAGCGTCGTACGGGGCAGATAGGAGTCGATGAAGGCCCCATGCCCACTGCGTCTACCGTATTTGAGTATCCCGACCGCCGCTTACAGACCATGACATCGCACGACAAAGCGAGGGAGGCGTGGGACGCAAGGGCGGCCTATCGATTCGCCCCGCGCACGAAATGCGAGGGGCGAAAGGCGATCGATAAAACTTGATAATGCATGTAGCACAAGAAACCGACTACGAGCAAGCCTACATTGTGCTTGCCCCGCGACTGAGATGGCAGGTAGGTCAGGTCGTCGCTGCTCGAGCAGGGATCCAACCTAACCGCACGTGCCGAACACAACTCACGCGCCGTGCGTCCAAATGCTCCGTTGATGCACGCCCAGCACCGGCCCCAATGACCAGAGGTTGTTCACCTTGGAGACCTGATGCGGTTATGAGTACGACCGGGCGTGGACGGCATTCGGTCCTACGGATTTTCAAGGGACGCCGGGAGCGCACCGGACACCACGCGACGTGCGGTGCTCTTCCAGCCGCTGGACCCTACCTCCGGCTGAGCTGATTCCAGGGTGGGCAGGCTGTTAAAAAGAAAAGACAACTCTTCCCGAGGCTCCCGCCGACGTCTCCGGACTTCCTAACGTTGCCGTCGACCGCCACATCCCGGTTCAGGAATTTTAACCTGATTCCCTTTCGGAGCACGCGCGAAATGCGTTGTCTGTCAGGGTTTCCCCGACCCTTAGGATCGACTAACCCATGTGCAAGTGTCGTTCACATGGAACCTTTCCCCTCTTTGGCCTTCAAAGTTCTCATTTGAATATTTGCTACTACCACCAAGATCTGCACCGATGGTCGCTCTGCCCGGGCTCACGCCCAAGGTTTTGCAGCGACCGCCGCGCCCTCCGCCGTGCCCAAGGTTTTGCAGCGACCACCGCCCATAGAATCAAGAAAGAGCTCTCAGTCTGTCAATCCTTACTATGTCTGGACCTGGTAAGTTTCCCCGTGTTGAGTAAAATTAAGCCGCAGGCTCCACTCATGCTGGTGCCCTTCCGTCAATTCCTTTAAGTTTCAGCCTTGCGACCACACTCCCCCCGGAGCCCAAAAACTTTGATTTCTCATAAGGTGCCGGCAGAGTCCTAAAAGTAACATCTTGACAAAGACACCACCATGGAAGGCCATTCGCAGTTTCACAGTCTGAATTTGTTCATACTTACACATGCATGGCTTAATCTTTGAGACAAGCATATGACTACTGGCAGGATCAACCAAGTAGTATTCCTCATCGACGCCGGCGTCGCATGAGCCCGGCCTGCCCGCGAGAGCGCAGAAGAATTCAAGGCGAGCGCGACTGTCGTTTGCAAGGAGCATCGTACGGGGCAGATAGGAGAGGATAAAGGCCCCATGGCCACTGCGTATACCATATTCGAGAATCTAGGCCGCCGCTCGCGAACCACGACATCGCACGACCAAGTTAGGGAGGCGTGGGACGCGAGGGCGGCCTTTCGATTCGCCCCGCGCACGAAATACGAGGGGCGAAAGGCGATCGATAAAGCTTGATAATGCATGCAGCACAGGAAACCGACTTGGAGTAGCCTATATTGCGCTTGCCCCGCGACTGAGATGGCAGGCGGGTCAGGACATCGCTGCTCAAGCAGGGATGCAACCTAACAGAACGTGTCGAACACAACTAACGCGTCGTGCGTCCAAATACTCTGTCGATGCACGCCCAGCACCGGCCCCAATGCCTAGCAATAGATGTCGTACGCTGCTGCCCATGCGGACGTTGCAAGGATGAAGCAAGTCCCGCTTGACATGATAGCCCGCCCTTGGGGGGAGCAGAGGAGATGAAGGCATGCCGAGGCTCATGCACGGGCGCCGCCCACACCGACCACCGGTGTTCGCCGCAGATTGGGATCGGCCGCATGCGTGCAGCGCCTGAAGCTTGCCCCGAGAGCAGCATCCAGTACTCGTCGCTCACACGAAGGCACCGCCTTATCCGAAGTCTAGCGCCAGCAGCCCCGTCGTGGACGACGCCACTGATAACCGATACTAGCACACAATGAAGTGCGGCCGGCGTTGCTACACGGGCACGGATGGCTCGCACGGACTAGCCATGCATGCTGCCATGCGCCCACGCTGCATGCCGACATGTCCACTGAGCGCCTATACCAACTACCGACAGTCGCTTTGAAGTGCCTTCAACACCTCTACCCCCTTATATATGCTTAAAAAAAAACCCAAGTGACAGGAGTAGACATGATTTTGCCATAGAATCATACCAGACATATGCGGAACCGAACTGCACATTTTGATGTTAGATGGAGCCTGTGCACTCAAAAAACGATCGCGTAATTTGTAAATGATAATTTACGTTGAAAAAATGTTTTTTTTACAAATATCATTTGTTAAAATTGAAAAAATATGTAAAAATAAATCAAAAATAGAAAAAATATTTATAAAAATATGAAAAAATTAGGAAAATATTCTTAGCGCATGAACTAACCTTAAACCAACAATCGAGTGCATATTTGTATGCATAACGTAACGATATAAAATATTTAAATTTAAGGAAATTAAATAAAAATTTTAGAAAAATATAAAAATGAGTAACAACCCCAAAATATGCATATTAGAATGAAGTAGCCTTAAACCAACAATTGAGTGCGTATTTGTACGAATGACGTAACGATATAAAATATATAAATTTAATGATATTAAATAAAAATTTGAAAAAAAGGCGACGGGACATTATGAAATCCGCTACAACATATGAGGTAGAATTGACATATATTTAAAATACAAAATTAGAGCGGATATGTAGAGAAATGCGTGTGCAACGGTGACGAGGATCGAGGAACGTCAGGAAAATATTAGGATAATCGAAAGTAGGTTTACGCTCTATTGATTTTGCCACGGTGCGTTGTGCCTTGGTGCCATGGTGCCTTGGTGCCATGGTGACATGGTGCCTTGGTGCCACGGTGCCACGGCGCCACGATGCCAGGGTGCCATGGTGCCACGATGCCTTGGTGCCACGGCGCCACGGCGCCTTGGTGTCATGGCGCCATGCTGCCTTGGTGTCATGGCGCCATGCTGCCACGGTGCCACGGTGCCTTGGTGCGACCGTGCCATTGTACCACGGTGCCATGGTGCTACGCTGCCACGGGGCCATGGTGCCTTGGTGCTATGGTGCAACGGTGCCTTGGTGCCACGGTGCCATGGTTCCACGGTGCCTTAGTGCCCTGCTGCCGTGGTGCCACGGTGCCATGGTGCCATGGTGCCATGGTGTCACTGTGCCTTGGTGCCGCGATACGTTGGTGCCATGGTGCCGCGGTGCCATGGTGCCTGGGTGCCATGGTGCCTGTGTGCCATGGTGCCACGCCACCTTGGTGCCACGGTGCCTTGGTGCCAATGTGCCAGGCCGCATTGGTGCCACGGTGCCATGGTGCCTTGGTGCCCTGGTGCCATGGTTGCACGCCGACTTGGTGCCACAGTGCCTTGGAGCCCAGGTGCCTTGGTGCCTTGCTATCATGGTGCCCTGGTGCCATGGTGCCACACCGCCTTGGTGCTACGGTGGCATGGCGCCACGGTGCCTTGGTGCCATGGTGCCCTGGTGCCATGGCGCCACGGTGCCAAGCTACCCTGGTGCCTTGGTGCCATGGTGCAGGGATTCAAGGCGAGCGCGACCGTCATTTGCAAGGAGCGTCGTACGGGGCAGATAGGAGTCGATGAAGGCCCCATGCACACTGCGTCTACTGCATCCGAGTATCCCGATCGCCGCTCACGGACCATGATATCGTACGACGAAGCGAGGGAGGCGTGGGACGCAAGGGAGGCCTATCGATTCGCCCCGCGCACAAAATGCGAGGGGCGAACGGCGATCGATAAAACTTGATAATGCATGCAACACAAGAAACCGACTACGAACAAGCCTACATTGCGCTTTCCCCACGACTGAGATGGCAGGCGGGTCAGGACGTCGCTGCTCGAGAAGGGATGCAGCCTAACAGCACGTGCCGAACCGAACTCACGCGCCGTGCGTCCAAATGCTCCGTCGATGCACGCCCAGCACCGGCCCCAATGACCAGAGGTTGTTCATCTTGGAGACCTGATGCGGTTATGAGTACGACCGGGCGTGGACGGCATTCGGTCCTTCAGATTTTCAAGGGCCGCCGGGAGCACACCGGACACCACGCGACGTGCGGTGCTCTTCCAGCCGCTGGACCCTACCTCCGGCTGAGCTGATTCCAGGGTGGGCAGGCTGTTAAAAAGAAAAGACAACTCTTCCCAAGGCTCACGCTGACGTCTCCGGACTTCCTAACGTTGCCGTCGACTGCCACATCCCGGTACAGGAATTTTAACCTGATTCCCTTTCGGAGCACGCGCGAAATGCATTGTCTGTTAGGGTTTCCCCGACCCTTAGGATCGACTAACCCATGTGCAAGTGCCGTTCACTTGGAACCTTTCCCCTCTTCGGCCTTCAAAGTTCTCATTTGAATATTTTCTACTACCACCAAGATCTGCACCAATGGCCGCTCTGCCCGGGCTCGCGCCCAAGGTTTTGCAGCGACCGCCGCGCCCTCCGCCGTGGCCAAGGTTTTGCAGCGACCACCGCCCATAGAATCAAGAAAGATCTCTCAGTCTGTCAATCCTTACTATGTCTGGACCTGGTAAGTTTCCCCGTGTTGAGTCAAATTAAGCCGCAGGCTCCACTCATGCTGGTGCCCTTCCGTCAATTCCTTTAAGTTTCAGCCTTGCGACCACACTCCCCCCGGAGCCCAAAAACTTTGATTTCTCATAAGGTGCCGGCGGAGTCCTAAAAGTAACATCTTGACAAAGACACCACCATGGAAGGCCATTCGCAGTTTCACAGTCTGAATTTGTTCATACTTACACATGCATGGCTTAATCTTTGAGACAAGCATATGACTACTGGCAGGATCAACCAGGTAGTATTCCTCATCGACGCCGGCGTCGCATGAGCCCGGCCTGCCCGCGAGAGCGCAGAAGAATTCGAGGCGAGCGCGACTGTCGTTTGCAAGGAGCATCGTACGGGGCAGATAGGCGAGGATAAAGGCCCCATGGCCACTGCGTCTACCATATTCGAGAATCTAGGCCGCCGCTCGCGAACTACGACATCGTACGACCAAGTTAGGAAGGCGTGGGACGCGAGGGCGGCCTTTCGATTCGCCCCACGCATGAAATACGAGGGGCGCAAAGCGATCGATAAAACTTGATAATGCATGCAGCACAGGAAACCGACTTGGAGCAGCCTATATTGCGCTTGCCCCGCGACTGAGTTGGCAGGCGGGTCAGGACATCGCTGCTCGAGCAGGGATGCAACCTAACAGAACGTGCCGAACACAACTAACGTGCCGTGCGTCCAAATACTCTGTCGATGCACGCCCAGCACCGGCCCCAATGCCCAGCAATAGATGCCGTACGCTGCTGCCCATGCGGACGTTGCAAGGCTGAAGAAAGTCCCGCTTGACACGATAGCCCGCCCTTGGGGGGAGCAGAGTAGATGAAGGCACGCCGAGGCTCATGCACGGGCACCGCCCACACCGACCGCCGGCGTTCGCCGTGGATTGGGATTGGCCGCATGCGTGCAGCGCCTGAAGCTTTCCCCGAGAGCAGCATCCAGTACTCGTCGCTCACACGAAGGCACCGCCTCGTCCGAAGTCTAGCGCCAGCAGCCCCGTCGTGGACGACGCCACTGATAACCGACACTAACGTACAATGAAGCGCGGTCGGCGTTGCTACACGGGCACGGATGGCTCGCACGGACTAGCCATGCATGCTGCCATGCGCCCACGCTGCACGCCGACATGTCCACTGAACGCCTATACCAACTACCGACAGTCGCCTTGAAGTGCCTTCAACACCTCTACCCCCTTATATATGCTTAAAAAAAAAACCAAGTGACAGGAGTAGACATGATTTTACCATAGAATCATACCAGACATATGCGGAACCGAGCTGCACATTTAGATGTTAGATGGAGCCTGTGCACTCAAAAAACGGTCGCATAATTTGTAAATGATAATTTACGTTGAAAAAATGTTTTTTTTACAAATATCATTTGTTAAAATTGAAAAAATATGTAAAAATAAATCAAAAATAGAAAAAATATTTATAAAAATATGAAAAAATTAGGAAAATATTCTTAGCGCATGAACTAACCTTAAACCAACAATCGAGTGCATATTTGTATGCATAACGTAACGATATAAAATATTTAAATTTAAGGAAATTAAATAAAAATTTTAGAAAAATATAAAAATAAGTAACAACCCAAAATATGCATATTAGAATGAAGTAGCCTTAAACCAACAATTGAGTGGGTATTTGTACGAATGACGTAACAATATAAAATATATAAATTTAATGATATTAAATAAAAATTTGAAAAAAAGGCGATGGGAAATTATGAAAACCGCTACAACATATGAGGTAGAATTGACATATATTTAAAATATAAAATTAGAGCGGATATGTAGAGAAATGAGTGTGCAACGGTGACGAGGATCGAGGAATGTTAGGAAAATATTAGGATAATCGAAAGTAGGTTTACGCTCTATTGATTTTGCCACGGTGCGTTGTGCCTTGGTGCCATGGTGCCTTGGTGCCATGGTGCCATGGTGCCTTCGTGCCACGGTACTACGGCGCCACGGTGCCTGGGTGCCATGGTGCCACGATGCCTTGGTGCCACGGAGCCACGGCGCCTTGGTGGAATGGCACCATGCTGCCTTGGTCTCATGGCGCCATGCTGCCACGGTGCCATGGTGCCATGATGCCTCGGTGCCACGGCGCCATTGTGCCACGGTGCCTTGGTGCCATGGTGCTATGCTGCCACGGGGCCACGGTGCCTTGGTGCCATGGTGCCACGGTGCCTTGGTGCCACGGTGCCCTGGTGCCGCGGTGCCATAGTGCCACGGTGCCACGATGCCATGGTGCCATGGTGTCACGGTGCCTTGGTGCCGCGATGCGTTGGTGCCGCGGTGCCATGGTGCCTGGGTGCCATGGTGCCACGGTGACATGGTGCCTGTGTGCCATGGTGCCACATCAGCTTGGTTCCACGGTGCCTTGGTGCCACGATGCCTCGGTGCCACGGCGCCATTGTGCCACGGTGCCTTGGTGCCATGGTGCTATGCTGCCACGGGGCCACGGTGCCTTGGTGCCATGGTGCCACGGTGCCTTGGTGCCATGGTGCCCTGGTGCCGCGGTGCCATAGTGCCACGGTGCCACGATGCCATGGTGCCATGGTGTCACGGTGCCTTGGTGCCGCGATGCGTTGGTGCCGCGGTGCCATGGTGCCTGGGTGCCATGGTGCCACGGTGACATGGTGCCTGTGTGCCATGGTGCCACATCACCTTGGTTCCACGGTGCCTTGGTGCCAAGGTGCCAGGCCGCCTTGGTGCCATGGTGCCTTGGTGCCCTGGTGCCATGGTTGCACGCCGACTTGGTGCCACGGTGCCTTGGTGCCATGGTGTCACGCCGCGTTGGTGCCACGGTGCCATGGCGCCACAGTGCCTTGGTGCCTTGCTGTCATGGAGCCCTGGTGCCCTGGTGCCTTGGTGCCATGGTGCCATGGTGCCACACTGCCTTGGTGCCATGGTGCCACATCGCCTTGGTGCTACGGTGCCATGGTGCCATGGTGCCTTGGTGCCCTGGTGCAATGGTGCAATGGTGCAGGGATTCAAGGCGAGCCCGACCGTCATTTTCAAGGAGCGTCGTACGGGGCAGATAGAAGTTGATGAAGGCCCCATGCCCACTGCGTCTACCGCATCCGAGTTTCCCGACAGCCGCTCACGGACTACGACATCGCACGACGAAGCGAGGGAGGCGTGGGACGCAAGGGCGGCCTATCGATTCGTCCCGCGCACGAAATGCCAGGGGCAAAAGGCGATCGATAAAACTTGATAATGCATGCAGCACAGGAAACCGACTTCGAGCAAGCCTACATTGCGCTTGCCCCGCGACTGAGATGGCAGGGGGTTCAGGACGTCGCTGTTCGAGCAGGGATCCAACCTAACAGCACGTGCCGAACACAACTCACGCGCCGTGCGTCCAAATGCTCCGTCGATGCACGCCCAGCACCGGCCCCAATGCCCAGCAATAGATGCCCTACGCTGCTGCCCATGCGGACGTTGCAAGGCTGAAGCAAGTCCCGCTTGACACGATAGCCCGCCCTTGGGGGGATCAGAGGAGATTAAGGCACGCCGAGGCTCATGCACGGGCGCCGCCCACTCCGGCCGCTGGCGTTCGCCGCGGATTGGGATCGGCCGCATGCGTGCAGCGCCTGAAGCTTGCCCCGAGAGTAGCATCCAGTACTCGCCGCTCGCACGAAGGCACCGCCTTATCCGAAGTCTAGCGCCAGCAGCCCCGTCGTGAACGACGCCACTGATAATCGACACTAGCGTACAATGAAGCGCGGCAGGCGTTGCTACACGGGCACGGACTCCTCGCACGGACTAGCCATGCATGCTGCCATGCGCCCACGCTGCACGCCGACATGTCCACTGAGCGCCTATGCCAACTACCGACAGTCGCCTTGAAGTGCCTTCAACACCTCTACCCCCCTTATATATGCTTAAAAAAAAACCCAAGTGACAGGAGTAGACATGATTTTGCCATAGAATCATACCAGACATATGCGGAACCGAACTGCACGTTTTGATGTTAGATGGAGCCTGTGCACTCAAAAAAAGGTCGCGTAATTTGTAAATGATAATTTACGTGGAGAAAAATATTTTTTTTTACAAATATCATTTATTAAAATTGAAAAAATATGTAAAAATAAATCAAAAATACAAAAAATATTTATAAAAATATAAAAAAATTAGGAAAATATTCTTAGCGCATGAACTAACCTTAAATTAACAATCGAGTGCATATTTGTATGCATAACGTAACGATATAAAATATTTAAATTTAAGTAAATTAAATAAAAATTTTAGAAAAATATAAAAATAAGTAACAACCCCAAAATATGCATATTAGAATGAAGTAGCCTTAAACCAACAATTGCGTGCGTATTTGTACGAATGACGTAACGATATAAAATATATAAATTTAAGGATATTAAATAAAAATTTGAAAAAAAGGCGACGGGACATTACGAAAACCGCTACGACATATGAGGTAGAATTGACATATATTTAAAATACAAAATTAGAGCGGATATGTAGAGAAATGAGTGTGCAACGATGACGAGGATCGAGGAACGTCAGGAAAATATTAGGATGATCGAAAGTAGGTTAACGCTCTATTGATTTTGCCACGGTGCATTGTGCCTTGGTGTCATGGTGCCTTGGTGCCATGGTGCCTTGGTGCAACGGTGCCACGGCGCCACGGTGCCTGGGTGCCATGGTGCCACGATGCCTTGGTGCCACGGCACCTTGGTGGCATGGCGCCATGCTGCCTTGGTGTCATGGCGCCATGCTGCCACGGTGCCTCGGTGCCACGATGCCATGGTTCCACGGTGCCTTGGTGCCACGGCGCCATGGTGCCACGGTGCCTTGGTGCCATGGTGCTATGCTGCCACGGGGCCACAGTGCCTTGGTGCCATGGTGCCACGGTGCCTTGGTGCCACGGTGCCATGGTTCCATGGTGCCCTGGTGCCGCGGTGCCACGGTGCCACGGTGTCACGGTGCCTTGGTGCCGCGATGCATTGGTGCCGCGGTGCCATGGCGCCACAGTGCCTTTGTGCCTTGCTGTCATGGAGCCCTGGTGCCCTGGTGCCTTGGTGCCCTGGTGCCCTGGTGCCACACTGCCTTGGTGCCATGGTGCCATGGTGCCACGCCGCCTTGGTGCTACGGTGGCATGGCGCCACGGTGCCTTGGTGCCCTGGTGCCCTGGTGCCATGGCGCCACGGTGCCAAGCTTCCCTGGTGCCTTGGTGCCATGGTTCCATGGTGCCCTGGTGCCATGGCGCCACGGTGCCAAGCTTCCCTGGTGCCTTGGTGCCATGGTGCAGGGATTCAAGGAGAGCGCGACCGTCATTTGCAAGGACGTCGTATGGGGCAGATAGCAGTCGATGAAGGCCCCATGCCCACGTCGTCTACCGCATCCGAGTATCCCGACCGCCGCTCACGGACTACGATATCGCATGACGAAGCAAGGGACGCGTGGGATGCAAGGGCGGCCTATCGATTCGCCCCGCGCACGAAATGCGAGGGGCGAAAGGCGATCGATAAAACTTGATAATGCATGCAGCACAGGAAACTGACTTCGATCATGCCTACATTGCGCTTGCCCCGCGACTGAGATGGCAGGCGGGTCAGGACGTCGCTGCTCGAGTAGGGATCCAACCTAACCGCACGTGCCGAACACAACTCACGCGTCGTGCGTCCAAATGCTCCGTCGTTGCACGCCCAACACTGGCCCCAACGCCCAGCAATAGATGTCGTGTGCTGCTGCCAATGCGGATGTTGCAAGGCTGAAGCAAGTCCCGCTTGACACGATAGCCCGCCCTTGGGGGGAGCAGATGAGATGATGGCACGCCGAGGCTCATGCAGGGGCGCCGCCTACGCCGGCCGCCGGTGCTCGCCGCGGATTATGCTCGGCCGCATCCGTGCAGCGCCTAGAGCTTACACCGAGAGCAGCATCCAGTACTCGCCGCTCACACGAAGGCACCGCCTCGTCCGAAGTCTAGCGC